>CM029017.1:99197085-99547084 GCA_016801055.1 Panax notoginseng | reverse complement strand
TCATTATATTCATATGCTTCTTCATAGTTAAAAACTATTTACAATTTGTTCTCCATAGCCAAAAGGTATTACAGTTCTATCCCGAATTTCAAACTTCACAAAAGTTGGGATTTACAAAAAAGTACCCTTTATATAAAAGAGGGTTTTACATCACTATACACATATTTATAACTCTAGACTTCAAATAATGCATAACAGCATCCTCGTGTTTCTCATCCGCTACTTCGCTACAATATCCTGACTAATCGTATGTCGAGTTTGTCCTGACTCCATGGGATGATAAGCAACTTTCAGCTTAAAATCCTTATGAGCAATCTTATGGATGTAAGACATCCGTGCTATCTTCCGATTCTTCTCCCTAGTTCTTTACGAAGCTCATTGACCTCCTTCTTAAAATCCCTAGCCTTATTTATCATAAGCACCTTCTCAACATGCTCTGACTCAAAATCTGCTTCTGCAGACTCCTTCGCTTCATAAAGAGCACTAATCTCTTCATTCTGATTTTGCACCACTATACTCAGTTGCACATTCTTGTCAAGCTCTGCCAGATACAATGATCTCATTGCATCTAGAGGTGATGACTCTGGTGTAGGTACCACCGTACCAACCGACGTTACCTCCATTCCCTCCTCCACATCGTTCATCATATAAAGATATGATGCTATATCCATCTCTCCCTCGGAGTAGTTCTCCTCAGAAAAGTACTCCTCTAGAATAACTAATGGTACCTCTGCCACTGGCATGGGTACAGGCTCTACACTGTTCACAATTTCTTCGCTCACCGTGTGTATGTCTCCATCAAAAACCAACGTTTTCGACTTCAAACACAAAATACGACTTCCATTCTGAGAATTTCACGAATTCGACGATAATCGTCCAATCGTGTGAATTCTGGCAAAGCTTCATTACTAAACGTTCTAAATGGATTTTACCCAACACATGAACATTTCAAATTACTTATTACACGAACTTATTATCAAAGTAGATTTTGACTTATTCAACTTATTAACTACAAATTCTCATACTTATTACTTACCATGAATTTAAGTCCATCAATCAATGTTCTCATACTATATTGAACATACTAACACTATATGACACACATATGACAAGTTCTTCATGATTCTATCAACTTATTAAAGTTCAAGTTGCTTATTCAACTTATTCGGCTTAAGTTCATTCATTAATGACTTATGACAGGTTCTTAGCAAACCATCCCCCCTTCTCTATCAATCCTATAATAGAAGAGGTGAAGATAAAAGGTATGAGTCTTACCCTTGAAGACTATTACTTCACTTCACTTTTGGAAAATCTAGCAAAGGTTGAAGTGGCTTATAAGTGCTTATGTGGCTTATTCTCTCTACCAAATAAGTTGTTTATCTTGGGAGAAGTTGGATGAAATTTGAACAACCAACAAATGAAATGAAGCTTGGTATTTATAGGCAACATAAAGTGAGGGTATTATAGACATTAAGCCATCTCACCTACGTACTATTCATTACTTTGTGATTAAGTTAACTTGCTCACCACATAAACTTGGCCATCACACTTACTTAATTATTAAGTATACTTGTTAATCACACATAACCACTTTGCTTGCCCACCACAACACTTGCTCACCACTCTTGTTTCTTGGTCACCAAGATCACCGATGTGATCATGGGTTGCTCCATGGATCCTCCTATTCCATTGGACCTTAGCATGGGACTTAACCATTCTTATATTTGGGCTTTATCAAATCCCATTGGACTTTAATATTTCCTACACAATCCTACAAATTAAATACATTTGGCTTAAAGCCTTATCACATATAATTTACATATTAATCTCGTATTCTAACTCGTATACTTTTTCAACATATACCACATACCATCATTCATACGTACTCTTATAATACATTGCATCGTACTCGTATTATTACTTCGTACAATACCTTCGTATAATACAATCATTGTTTAATTCATTAATCGCATTACATTTCCTTCTCGTAAATCATTTTCCTTAAACGTTAGGTTTTAAGTCCACAGGCGAAATATTACGTTTTTCATAACTGAAATATTATTGGATATTCCATCTCACCTTGATATTATATCACTACGTATTTCTAGGAAGTTCAAAAATAATTCTCGAGCAGAAATGCGTGAATAGTATTTTTTCGAAAAGCTTTTATTTTCATCTTGGAAATTCAAACACTTTAATTCTACCACGTAGCCAAAATACTACGACGTTCTAATATGTTTAGGTCATACAACGGCCTTTAATTAGCTTGCTCTAATAAATAATCAATTAAATTCATTTAATCCTTATATTTAAATAAAGTTTTAATTCTTCTAAAAATTCGATTTTCTCGGGCGTTACACTAAAGATTCAAACTTAGAGCAAGAGAAAATATTTGCTCTTTAATTTTTTACTCTTATCCTCTCTTTGATTCCTATATGTATTCTTACGATGTTATTTCAATTTGTGGATGATGGATTTAATTTATCTATGAGTTAAAATCTATTTTGAGATTGCAATGGATATTGCCTAGTTTATTTCGATATACTTCATTGTTAGTCTTATTGATTATTTCGAGATTGTTTATTAAGATTTATGCTTATTTGCTTAGTTGATTGGCCATCAATTATTGTGGCAATCCATATTTACTTGAAAGACAAAGTATGGGTTTAGATCTGATCTTGATAGCTTGTGTTTGTATGTTCTATATGGTGATAAGATGTATGATTTGTGCTTAGGATAGACATATATCGAAGCACCGTTTGTAGTCAATTGAGGACTTGGGCTTAAACCCTAATTATTTGTAAATCACATAGACATATAGTGGTTTAGGTAATGTGGGTGTTCATGTGTATTCTATCAATCGTGGATTATATTTGATATGGGTATGGTACATCAAGAGATGACCATGTTTCACTTTCGTGTTCTCGACTAACAATCCGGTAAAATTAATTTGGCTTAACGGAAAGTGTGTTGATTTAAGTGATTTAATAGGTGAAATTGTAATCTCAAGTCTTCATTATCTAGTCTCACTCTAGGGATAGTTAGACTTATTTAATTTCATAGTTTGAATATGTGACGCCCCCAAAATAAGTATACATCACCCATTCTGAGTCGCTAAATACATGGTATAAAATTCAAATACAACTTAATTAATACAACTGTCATGTAAATACGACAAAACATATACTGAGAGTTTTAACACAAATATTGTCTTCTAGACAATATCCAAACTAAAATTCAATCTTAATACAATTATTATCACACTACTTCATAGAATAGTGAGGACTACTAAAACAACCATCTGGACCGTCACTCCGTTCCCCGACTAGTCCCAGCTATATTCTCATTTCCTGAAGAGAACAATAAAAACAAAGGGTGAGCTCAACTAGCCTAGTAAAGAATATTATGACTAAGATAATGCAGAATAAAATATTGTTAGCCTTCAACAGTTTTAAACTGATTGAATATAATAGACAACAAGTTTAACTGCAGCAGAACTAGCAATCCATTTGAAGAGTCAAGTAGAGCATGATATCTATTATCTTATATGATTTAAAAAATTTATCATCAATTTTATCGCTGAGACTCAGCTCAATAAATAGTCCACATCACTATATTATACATGCACTACGGGCCATGGATATTCGGGTTATCGCCAATGGTCATGATCATGCCAACCACTGTCCATCAATGCACTACAGGCTAATGAGGACTTTTACCACATAATTTATAATATTACGGGTCATGATTATACCGAATGATCCCTGGTCATAATCATACCAATTAACAGTCCATCTATACACTACAGGCCAAAGATGACTTTAATAACAATATAAACATGAGGATGATGACAATGATATACGAATTCAATTAAATGCAAACAAAGGATAATTCTAAAGATTTATAATTTAATTTATCCAGAATTCAATAATGTCCAAATTGTCAACATGATACTGCTTTGTGGAGTAAAATTCAAGAATAATATTGTATCAAAAATGATTTAGACCGAAAAGAAATTAATTTTTATCATGAATAGTACCCATTTTGAATAGTATTTTGGGAATAGTACCCCTTGAATAGTACTTTGTCATAAAAATGTTAAAACTTATCAAAAATGCTCAGAATAATATTTTCATGAAAAGATACTGAATGAAGCGCAAATATCAAGAATATTCTACTAATTTCAGGAATTATAGAAGCAATACTTACCAAAGTAAGTTTAAATTCAAGAATATGAAATGAAATAATATCCCTTCCATACTATGGAGTATAAAAAAATAATATTTCTTACAAGTATTAAAATAAAATAATATCATTTACCTTAGTAGAGAAACTAGATTTGACTAGAATATCAGATATTATTTTGATAAAATCTTGCAGAAAAAACTACCCACAAAATATCCTTTTACTCAAGAAAATACTCACAATACTATGGAAAAAGAATTTCTAATTTTGAAATGGTGTGTTGAGGAAGGAGGGGTAACCCCCATTTTATAGTAAAATCCTCGGAGGACAAAACAAAATATTATGCCTAACCTTAATTTTTTTTTTCTACGTCTAACTCTACATTTTCAATAATGCCTAACTTGATTCATTCTTCTTTGGGGCAACACATGAAACAACTTTGCAGGCAATTCTCCATAATTCACAATGGTTGGGGCCCACACTATTTGAAATCAAAAGCTTTGTAAACCATTTCCTCACCAACCAACTTAGGAAAATAACGGACAAGCTATACAATTTGCTCACTCCTTCTCTTTAATCACATGCATATATATATATATATATATATATATATATATATATATATATATATATATATATATTATAACAATAATATTATTATTTAAACAATTTTAAAATATTATAATAATATATTTGAATGAATATTTTATCGGAGAAAAGATAAAATACCAACTTTCAACAAATGTCACATGCTAACAAAATTCCTCCGTTTAAATCCACATTGAATAAATATTTTCTTATCATATATATCAACAATTAATTATTCACAAATAATGTTACAGAACTACAATATTGACAACCAGGTCGTTCCCAAAAAAAGGGAGCTTTCCGATAAGGATTTCTCCCTATTGGCGCGCAATTAGATGACCTAACCCCTTTTCTCGACAGAACTTTTTAGACATTGTCAATAATGCAAATAATAATATTATTCAAAGAATATGAATTATTAATTTGATAATTTGAAATACTGTACAATGACAATTACTGAATCAATAATATAAAATATCAACGTAGGAATTATTGAATCAATAAAATAAAATATTGAATAGTAATTACTGTAACAATTATTGAGTAGTGACTTTTTACGTAAGCATCAATAATCAAAGATACTGTACAATACCGTGTGCTACTATGCAACCACGTGTATTACTATACTTTTATCAACGGGTAATTCAACAATTAACGGTAAAACTTTCGCCGTTATTTTTATAAAAAAGATATTTCTATTATTTTCTAACTCCGACAATAGTTCCGTTATGGAGTTCACCAATGATTGTGCCGTCGTACAAATATTCCTTGATAAAACGAATATTCCACGACCAATCGAATATTTTATGACAACTTGCTTACTTTAAAAATTTTGTATATATTACCCACAACTATAACATTATATCAAATCTACACCACAATATTCAAAATAATATTTAGAAAAAAATTAATCTTTATTCATAAAAGTTGGGGTCTTACAACCTCCCCTTCTTATGAAATTTCATCCTCAAAATTGGTGTACGTACCTAGTATGTCAAAGAGGTGAGGATACCTTGATTTCATTTCAGATTATAACTCTCAGGTCATTTCCTCAACATCGTGGTTTCTCCACAAAACTTTGACTTGAGGTATAACCTTGGAGTGTAGAATATGTTCCTTTTTATTCAAGATTTTAACAGGTACCTCTTCATA
Organism: Panax notoginseng; assembly: GCA_016801055.1. Classification (NCBI taxonomy): domain Eukaryota; kingdom Viridiplantae; phylum Streptophyta; class Magnoliopsida; order Apiales; family Araliaceae; genus Panax; species Panax notoginseng. Next base: position 99,541,159 of record CM029017.1, on the reverse strand, counting down.
CGTTAAGTCTTCCGCTGTCTCGTCTAGTTCTAACTCAATAATGTGGTTCGGGTCTTCCACATATTTAAGTAATATAGATATGTGAAAAATGTTATAAATACGAGACATACTTGGAGGTAAGGCGAGTCTATAGGCCACAGTTCCTACTCGATCGAGGATTTTAAATGGGACAATGAATCGAGGATTGAGCTTTCCTCTCTTTCCAAATCTTGTAACTCCTTTCCATGGAGCAACACGTAACAACACATGATCTCCAACATTGAATTTCACGTCCTTTCTATAAAGATTAGTATAACTCTTTTGTCGATCTTACGAGGTTTTTATACGTTGTCGGATCATTTGAGTCTTTTTCGTAGTCATGCGTACCAATTTCGGTCCCTACAACGTTGCTTCACCCACCTCGTCCCAACATACTGGAGAACGACACTTCCGTCCATACAACGCCTCAAACAGAGCCACGCCGATACTTGCTTGATAATTGTTGTTGTAGGAGAATTCCACTAATGGCAAGAACTTATCCCAACTTTCTTTGAACTCAAGGACACAGAGTTTTAATAGATCCTCTATAGTTTGAATAGTCCTCTCTGACTGCCCGTCCATCTGAGAATGATATGCCGAACTGAAGTAAATCTTGGGTCTCGATCAAAAACTATGGATACTGACATGCCATGTAGTCTTACAAATTCATTTATCTATATACGAGCAAGACGTTCAAGTGTATAAGTTTCTCTTATAGGTAAGAAATGAGAAAATTTGGTTAATCTATCAAAAATGACCCAAATTGCATCTATGCCTTGAGAAACCTTGGGAAGACCAGTAATGAAATCCATGGTAATGTGCTCCAACTTCCATTCTAGAATTTCAAGTGGTTACAATGGACCTTTTGGCACTTGATGCTCCGCCTTAACTCGTTGACAAGTTAGACACCTTGAGATAAACTCTGCTATCTCTTCATATTGCTCCACCAAAATGTATGTTGAAGATCACGATACATTTTTGTACTCCCAGGATGGATTGCAAATGGTGTGTTGTGTGCCTTTATCATGATTTTATATTTTAAATCAGGGTCGTTCGGAACACAAAGTCTGGAGTTGACTTGAAGTATTCCTTCTTCATCGATCCTTGCTTTCAAAATAATACATTTTTGCACTTTCTTCTTAATACACATCTGATCCAGGTCTATAGTTTGAGCAACTTTAACTTTATCGATTAAAGTCGGTTCTACTCGTATATTTGCCATCATCACATGGGTCCCTGGAGACTTTATCTCTATCTCCATCCTTTATAAGTCATACAAAATGGGCCTTTATATTGACAATATCGCACTCGTACCCGCATATGATCTTCTACTCAATGCGTCAGCTATCACGTTCACTTTTCCAAGATGGTATTGAATGGTATGATCATAATCTTTTAACAGCTCGAGCCAACGTCATTGCCGCATGTTGAGTTCCTTTTGTGTGAAGAACTATTTGAGGCTTTTATGATCCGTAAAAATCTCCACCTTCTCCCTATATAGGTAATGCCTCCAGATTTTAAGTGTGAAAATGACAGCTGTCAACTCTAGATTATAAGTAGGATAATTCCTCTCATATTCTTTAAGTTATCATGAGGCATAGGCTATGACTTTTCCATGTTGCATGAGAACACATCCTAAACCTTTGTTTGAAGCATCACTATAGATGACAAATCCCTCCGAACCAGATGGTCTTGTAAGAACATGTGCTATAATGAGTCTCCTCTTGAGTTCTTGAAAACTCTTCTCACATTCTTTGATCCAACCAAATTTTGTATCTTTTCAAGTCATGTAGTTAATGGAGTAGTGATTCGAGAAAATCTTTCCAAGAATCTTCGATAATAACCAGCTACGCCCAAGAGGCTACGTACTTTGGTTACTGACTTCAGTTGCTCCCAGCTTTGTATTGCTTCAATTTTCGTTGGGTCAACAGATATTCCATGATTTAATATCACATGCCCAAGGAATGCTATTTTTGCTGAATCTCTACACTACAATTTTTATGTACTGTATGAACGGGAATTATCTCCTTGTTAGAAATTTCTACATTGAATGGTACATATAGGTCTTCACATGACACTTTTAATTTCTTAACAAAATTGATAGATGCAAACAAGCAAGAAGCGCCAGAGTCAAATAACACATAAGCATTTTTAGCATCAATCAGAAGAATACCTGTTACCACGTCTGGTGCCACAACAGCATCCCTCACCGTCATGTTAAATGTTCATACATTTGGGAAATTCTGAGTAACTCCTGATGCTACTGGTCTGGGGTTATTTTGAATTCCTCCCACATTTGCTTTTTTGGGTTTCGGGCAAAACTTAGCCACGTGTCCCTCCGTCCCGCAGTTGAAACAATTTATATTATTATTCTTGCACTTCTTCTTTGGACAAAAATTTGAATAGTGCCCCTCATCTCCATAGGTATAACACTTTGTTCCACTAAAATAACAAACTCTTTTGTGACCCTTACCATAAATTTGACATCGTTCAATCTTTGGATTGGTATTTCTATTCCCCCCCTTTAAAGTTACCTCCTCCTTTCCCAGAGTTATTGTTGTTGTTGTTGTTGTTCCCACCAGTGTTGCCTCTCCTTGTGTTATTCTTTTTCTCCTTATAAAATTTTTGTAGAACTTCTCCCTCCTTCTAAGCTATAGTAGCTTTTTCGAGAATCTTTGAAAACGTCTTCACTTGAAATACCGATATCTTACTCCTTATTTGAGGTTTCAACCCCTCCTCAAATCGTTTAGTTTTTCCTACTTCAGTATCCACCTGATGTGTTGCAAATCTTGCCAGCTCATTAAATTTTGCTGTGTACTGAGACACCGTCATCTCTCCTTGCTTTAGCTCTAGAAATTGAACTACCATACGATTTTTCATTGAATCGAGAAAATAATTTTCAAAGAAAAATTCTTTAAACCTATCCCATGAAATAATACCTTCTCCAACTCGATTTTCGTTAGCCTCCCACCAATGATTTGCTTCATCTTTCACGAAAAACGACCCTAAATCAATCTCGGTTTCATCGACCCGTATAGCAGTGTCACATCACTAGGTCAATGTGCGAACCTTTTCTCGGTTGTGTTGGTACAACCATTTAAAAAACTAACTGGCGACTCTTAACAGTCAATCTTCGACATTATACATGTCGGACCTTTTTCACTTGTTTTTTCAAACAAATCTCACCTAAAATGAGAACACCAAAGGACAAGTAACGGAAAGGGACATCTAAAAATCCCGACGTCGACAACCCCCTCATCTCTAGCCATGCTATGGCTATTACAAACTCTTTTTCCCCTATAGGTATGACTGATCACCATGCTATCTCTGACACTAAGTCTCTCGCAGCCCCCAACCTCTTGGTTTCTATACTTAAGGTTGTTGATGAAAAGGAAGGAAAGGATTTGAAGAAGAAATAAAACTCTGACACAGAGAATCATCAAGCTGTCAAAAAAAGGAAAGACAAAGGGAAGGCTGGCAACTCCCCTCTTTAATTGGTAATGTTAGCTTCCTATAATGTTAGAAGTCTTAATAAAAAGCCTATGCAGGCTTATGTCAAGAAAAGCATTGCTGATAATAAATTATCCATTTTTGGACTATTAGAAACTAAAGTTAAATTGCACAAAGCCTTTAGAATCTCCAGTAATATCTGCTCCAACTGGAATTGGACTTTTAACTATGACTTCCACAGCAATGGAAGAATATGGGTGGGATGGAATCCAACTTTTTGGAATTTGGATATCCTTTTTGTTTCCTCCCAGGTAATTCACTATAATTAAGGTACAATCCACTGCCTCTAATAACACTACTTTCTTGGTTTCCTTTATTTTGGACTGAATTCCTATGTGGAAAGAAGAGCTCTCTGGAGCGATTTAATGTCTCTTTCCCCTATGGATAGCTGGTGCCTTTTGGGGGATTTCAATGTTACAAAAAATATGTGTGAAACTAATCAGGATGATTTGCGGGATATGGGTATGGAGGAATTTAAAGATTGTCTTTTATCAATTGGGGTTGATGATATTCGAGGTATTGGGCCTCTTTACACCTGGTAGAACTGCCAATTATCTAGGCCAGTGAACAAGAACCTGGACAGAGTCTTGGGAAACACTGATTGGTTCTCCAACTTCTCTCAATCTCATGTTACCTATGCCCCTAATGGACTTTATGACCACTCGTTGATCTTGCTTAACATTGGAGTTCAGACCTCCCAGTCTAAAAAATAGTTTCAATTCTTCAATCATATGATCCTCCTTGATGGCTACAAAGAATGTGTTTACAATGCCTGGAGCTCTCCTTCTTTGTGTTCACTGAAAAATTAAAAAGAACAAAAAAGGTCCTAATCTCCCTAAATAGTTCTACTGGGAGTCTCACCTCTTCGGCCAAACTTGTTAAAGATGAGCTCCACCTTGTCCAGTCCTTGCTTCATGTTAGGCCTCTAGACCCAGATCTTCTGGACAAAGAAATGTTGTTCTCAACTTCTCTAGGCGGCAATGGAGAGGGAGTAAACTCTCCTGCAGCAAAAATCAAGGGCAACTTGGCTAGCTTTGGGGATAGGAACTCACGTTTCTGTGTTAACATGATGAAAAGTAGGTGGAACACCAACAAAATATTTTCTATCCAGAATAAAGAGGGTACTCTTGTTCATGGCCAAGAGGAAGTGGAGTCAGTAGCTATAGACTATTTCCAATCTCTATTTAGCTCCTCAAATGAAACACTTTATGAGGGATTCGAGAATGTTGGCCTCTCCCCCCAGAATAAGGTAAGCACAAATCAAGCCATAATGCTTGTTGCTCTTATTTCTGATTTAGAAATTTATAAAGTTCTCGATTCTATGAAATGGAATAAAAGTCCTGGGCCGGGTGGTTTTAATGTGAATTTCTTCATCAATTGTTGGGATATTGTTGGCGCTGACTTTACACATGATGTGCAACACTTCTTCTCTACAGCTGTTAGGTTTGTAATATTCATGAACGCAATCAAATTGCACAAAATAAGCGGAAACGTGAAAAATCAGAGTTTTAAAAATTTTACAAACCATTTACCCGGATCATCCTTTTTGCACAATTATTAATTAAGCGAAAAGATAAAGAACAAGAATCATACCCTTGAAGATTCGAGCTTCCTCAGGTACAAGTTCACCTCCAAATCCTTTTGCGTTCAACTTGAATCCACCGGGTTTGGTTCCTTCCATTGATCAACGTTAGCCACCCAAGTGTTTGGCCTCTAGAGGTGATCCACCAAAGAAGAAGAAAGATTCAAGAAAATGGGTATTTGGCAAAACTCTAGTTTTCTATCTTTATAGAAAAAGAGCGTACTCTCCCAACTATTGGAATTACGCCTGTTGAGAAAAAGTCAACAATTACTCTGCACCCATAATAAGACCCTTCATATTTATAGATGTGGGCAACCCTCCTTAATAATTAAGGAATTGGGTTTTATTTTAATTAATTAAATTCCTTTAAGTAATTACACTCCCAATCTTATTAGAAATAATTAATTAAACTCTTTTAATTAATTAGCATCCTAATCTTATTAGGATATTTGAGAGTACTTTTATTAATTAATTTCCAAATTCTTTAGAAATTAAATAATAATAATAGTAATAATAATAATAAGACTCATCTTATTTATTTATATTTAATATTTCCAAAATATTAAATAATAAATATTAAGCTATTTAATTTATTCTATCACCATAGATTAAATTAAATATACTTAACTTATTATTACGTTTATGTCATTAACTTCTTAAATAATTATTCTTCCTTTTATGGTGTGACCCTTTAGGTTCTCCATATTATACCGGTTGTGAATAAATCAATTAGAACAATTCTAATCTTATTTAAATAAATAAATTAAACTATTAATTTATTTAAATAAATAATATTTATTTTACAATAGGGATAAGCCTCCCTAGCGATCAACGACTTTCTAGATAATATAGATTTCAACATTAATCATAAAAGAACCTTTGAATAAATAGTTACCGTACAATTCAATCATTCAACCATACAATGTCCCAATTAAATATAAGACATGAAATTACTGTCAAGTCTTATTTTATTTAATTATATGTATTTCGACTCTTAAATGCACAACTCCAAATAATACAAATTAGAAACTCCTTTCTAATTTCATTATGCCTTGGCCAATGACTATTAGGTTGTCATTTATCGAATCACATAGGACATTTCTCTTCTTTTACTAGAAGTGGTAGATTCTTTATTTGATCATATATTATCTCCATGTACAACTTATTATATCCAAGCATACCATTTGATATACCCTAAGGGTCTTAAGGAATAAGTCAAAGTATAACTCATTATACACAAAATACTATGATGATCTCAAGTCCAAGGATCACTTGTTCTACTATCACTACAGGAATTCCTATTGACAGGCAAGTAAAACTCCATTAGGTATTCCTTAGCGAGCCACATTCAGTGAACTTATTCTCTAATAAGCACCTACACACTTGCTTTAGTGTCTCCACACAAATGATCATGAGATCAATCATCCTCATCCAATGAGCAAGCAACGTATGTACCAATCTATCCGGATTCACTAATTCCCAATTTAATAATCCAACGATTGGAAACTATTTTAGTTTTAAGCTTTCTAAGAATTTAGATCTCATTAGAATGATCATCATCTTTATTCTAAAAGCATTGCTTAAAACTATGAGTTTATCACATATTATAAAACAGCATCATGTAGATAATTAAAAGCCTTTAATAAATTAATACTTTTTTATTAATAAATGAATAAGATTGTTACAAAGTATATGCTTTATCATCAAACATGATTGGCTCGTGTGCATACTACTTTCAATCTCCCACTTGCACTAAAGTCAATCATCATTGTATCTTTTACCCTTCTTCTCTAAGTGACGATTATCCTGCTGTTGGATAAACTTTAGTTAATGGTTATGTAATGTTGTTCTTGAGAGTCCACTATCTATATAGTGATTTTTCATCTTTCAATGATTCCTATAATCAAATTAAAGTGCCACAACACATGTTTAGATCTAAGATGAGACTTAGGAACTATTCCTAGTTCTGTAATGAACTTTTCATCTAAATAATCAACTTGCAGCTTCATTTATAGCTATATACTTTGTCTTTATCACTAAACCAGCAACTCTTTGCTGTTTGGAACCTCTCTAATTCACTGCACCACTGTTCAAGGTAAACCTTTACCTTAAAGTGAATTTTCTGTCGTCTTGGTTTGTCTGAAAAAAAACTTGAGTCTGTTAAGCCCTCTAGTTTGAATTCAGACCCACCATAAATTTTAATCAAATCCTTAGTGCCGGTTAAGTACTTTAAGATGCTTTTCATTGTCTTACAGTAATCTTCTCCAGAATATAACTGATCATCATCAGGTCTCGTATATTTCATTATATACATGATTTTCACTCATGTGATCTCTCTTTTCAGGAGTCTATGGGGACTATTAAGAGAGATACACTCCAGGGCTCATTAACATAAGACATCCCATGGAGTTTGCCATGATAAACGACTTTAGCATCAAATGAATATATGTTTCTTGGGTTAAGTCGAGCATCCTCTTAAATCTATCTATATAGATTTGTATCCCCAATTAAGATACTCTACCCAAATTATTCATGGAAGAATATTTAGATAACTTTATCTTTACTGATTGTAGCATTAGTATGTCATTCCTTATCCATAGTATATCAACATGTAATACTAGAAATGTCACGACGCTCCCACTGACCCTTTTTTTACACACTAGGTTCATTCTTCTTTTTGATAAAATCAAACACTTTTGATTATCTCATCAAAACGAATGTTCCATTTTTGAGAAGCTTGCTTCAATCCATTTCTCTGAGTGTCTACAACTCTTATGTCATCGTATGTAACTGGATCATCATCTTCTATGATGTGTACTTCATCATCATCATCCATAATGAATCCATACCTCCCAGGTATCTTCGATACTATTCCAGATTTACGATTCGGTTGTGGTATGATAGGTCTATCTACAGGTTCCTCTTATTTAACTTATAATATTTTTTGGTTCTTGAACTCTTCAAGATCTATTATCCTCCCACTAGCCCCTTCAATGATAAACACCTTTATCTTAGAAGGTAGCGTGTTTCACAATAAGCATCTTTTGCTAAGGAGGATTATAGAACATATATCCTAAACTTACTTTAGGATGTCCCACAAGTCTGTACTTGTCAAATCTTGTCCCAAGATTATCCTTTGAAACCTTTTCACATAAGCTGGACAACCCTTATCTTAACAAACATAAGATTAGGAATCCTCCATATCCATAACGTTTATGGAGTCTTGGGGCTGAATTTTGAGGTTACCTTTTTCGTAGATATGCAGCCATTTCTAAAGTATTACCTCAGAGGGATACTGGAATGTCGGTAAAATCATTATGGACCGCACCATGTCCAACAAGGTACGATTTTCCTTTCAGATACATCAATCTATTATTGCATATTAGGAGGCGTCCATTATGAGAAAACTATTTGAGATGATCTAGAAACTTATTGCACAAGTATTTATTCCTTGATCAAATCAAAGAATCCTAATACTTTGCCAATTTGTTTCACTTCTGAATTCTTTGAATATTTCAAATAATTCACACTTGTATTTCAGCAAATACATACATTCAACTCTTTGAATGATCATCTCCTTTTCTTATACTAGTTTGTTCAATTTGCAAAATTATTTTCACGTAAGTCAAGTATGTAAAATCTATTAAGTAATATTCCAGTTCTATACAAAATATTATTATTATATATAGAACAACAATTGTTCTTAAATATAATACCAAAGATTTCATTGTCCAACAACAAAATAGGAATAATGTTTCCAACGAGAACTGGAATATACAATAACAACTTATTGACTTAAAAGACTTGCCCGTAGGCTGTGCCAAACTATAAGTTCATATGGCTGATGCAGCAACCTTTGCTTCATTTCCACACATAGGATTACTTATCTCTTGTTTAGCTTTCTACTTCTTCTTAGTCCCTTCATAAATCTATATTTATGATAACCAAAGTCGGTATTCAATACCTAAGTAGAACCATGACTTAAAGAAAAATTTATTTTAAATCATGAACAAAATTATATTTGTAACCGAAACTTCACTATCTTCTTCTGGTTGGCTCTGCAAGATACTTCTCACAGTTTGTTTTCCAGTGTCCAGGCTTATTGCAGTGGAAGCAAACTCCTTTGCTATACGTATCAGTTTTGTTCTTATTATCATTTGTTTTTGCCTTTTTGTTTACCTTCTTTGAATCGTTCTTCTTTTTAGAAGATCCTTTGGCCCCTACCAGTAAAACTTGGTTTTTCTTGGTTGGAAAGTGACTCTAAACATTTTTCAACATGTTAAGAAAATCTGTGAGGCTGATATCTAACTTGTTCATATGAAAAATTCACAACAATTGTGAAAGGAGTCCGGGAGTGAGTTCAAGATCAAATCTTGGCTCAACTCTCCATCCATGACAAAACACGTTGTCCTAATTAATCAATCAAATTGATAATGTTAAGGACTTTTATTTGTACTGTAGTGTCATCGGTCATTCTAGATCGGAAGAGCTCCTTAGATATCTTATATCTATCAGTCCTAATTTCCTCACCATCAACTACTTGATGTGCAGGAATATAGTAGGAGCATCCATAGTTTTATTCTGACGCTGAAGCTCGTTACTCATGTATGCGAGCATGATACATTGAGCCAACTGTGCATCATCTTGCAACTTTCTAAAAGTAGCAATCTCTTCCTCAGAGGAATTATCTATAACCATTGCAGGGATATGCGTATTAAGGACATAAGATAGCTTTTCAGACATGAGAACTATTCTCAAATTCCTTAACCAATCCATTTAATTCGGTCCGATTAATTTAGCATCTAATATGCTACGCAGTGATAGTAATTTAGACATTGTAAAATTATGTAAATGAATTTGTAATTAATAATATTTTAGCATACATTCTTTTATTAATTACCAAAAATAATTTAGGTCTTGTTTTAAATTGGTATCTCCCACTATTTTCTTCAAACTATATTACCCTCACTTATATAGTTCGGCAATATCTAATTAAAGATATGCTAGTGAGAATAAGGATCCTATTTCAAATGTATATAGCCTTATGTGTGCACAACAAACTATATATAAATAAATTGGTAAACAACTCTTGTCAATTACATCAACTATGTAACTCCTTGTATTTTGCCTCTTAGATCATAATGGTCAAGTGTGTGCACATCCGAACTAAAATAATCTAAGTTAAGTCATACCTAGCACTTCCATATATTCGAAAGAAAAATATTGTCCTTCTGTGTGCACAACAAAACAACATTGTTCAGTCTATTTATAAGCATTAAATATGATAAAACAACATCTTAAATATTTAATACTTGCCTTGTGTGTGCACAACAAACTCATATTAAATATTTAATACTCTATTGTTTTACCATGCTAGAAGGCGACGTTCGATATTCCAAATATCTTTGAACGTTACAACTTAATATATAATATTTGAGGGGTTTGTTATTAATTTATCGCATCTTGTGTTAGCGCACATGCATATATATATATATATATATATATATATATATATATATATATATAAAATAAGCGTCATATTAATTAACATGCGAAGCATGTTTGCATAATATATAATATTCTTAATTATTTTATAATTAAAATAAAATACTGTTAGGTTTGTAATATTCATGAACGCAATCAAATTGCACAAAATAAGCGAAAACGTGAAAAATCAAAGTTTTAAAAATTTTACAAACCATAAACCCGGATCATCCTTTATGCACAATTATTAATTAAACGAAAAGATAAAGAACAAGAATCATACCCTTAAAAATTCGAGCTTTCTCAGGTACAAGTTCACCTCCAAATCTTTTTGCGTTCAACTTGAATCTACCGGGGTTAGTTCCTTCCTTTGATCAACGTTAGCCACCCAAGTGTTTGGTCTCTAGAGGTGATCCATCAAGGAAGAAGAAAGATGGGTATTTGGCAAAACCTAGTTTTCTATCTCTATAGAAAAAGAGCGTACTCTCCTAACTATTGGAATTACGTCTGTTGAGAAAAAAGTCAGCAACCACTCTGCACCTATAATAAGACCCATCTTATTTATAGATGTGGGCAACCCTCCTTAATAATTAAGGAATTGTGTTTTATTTTAATTAGTTAAATTCCTTTAATTAATTACACTCCCAGTCTTATTAGGAATAATTAATTAAACTCTTTTAATTAATTAGCATCCTAATCTTATTAGGATATTTGAGAGTACTTTTATTAATTAATTCTCAAACTCCTTTAGGAATTAAATAATAATAATAGTAATAATAATAATAAGACTCCTTTTATTTATTTATATTTAATATTTCAAAAATATTAAATAATAAATATTAAGCTATTTAATTTATTCTATCACCATAGATTAAATTAAATATACTTAACTTATTATTACGATTATGTCATTAACTTCTTAAATAATTATTCTTCCTTTCATGGTGTGACCCTTTAGGTTCTCCATATTAAACCGGTTGTGAATAAATCAATTAGAACAATTCTAATCTTATTTAAATAAATAAATTAAACTATCAATTTATTTAAATAAATAATATTTATTCTACAATAGGAATAAGCCTCCCTAGCGATCAACGACTTTCCAGATAATATAGATTTCAACATTAATCATAAAAGAACCTTTGAGTAAAAAATTACTGTACAATTCAATCATTCCACCATACAATGTCCCAATTAAATATAAGACATGAAATTACTGTCAGGTCTTATTTTATTTAATTATATGTATTTCGACTCTTAAATGCACAACTCCAAATAATGCAAATTAGAAACTCCTTTCTAATTTCATTATGCCTTGGCCAAAGACTACTGGGTTGTCATTTATCGAATCACATAGGACATTTCTCTTCTTTTACTAGAAGTAGTAGATTCTTTATTGATCATACATTATCTTCATGTACAACTTATTATACCCAAACATACCATTTGATATACCCTAAGAGTCGTAAGGAATAAGTCAAACTATAACTCATTATACACAAGATACTATGATGATCTCAAGTCCAAGGATCACTTGTACTACTATCACTACAGGAATTCCTATTGACAGACAAGTAAAACTCCATTATGTATTCCTTAGCGAGCCACGTTCAGTGAAATTATTCTCTAATAAGCACCTACATACTTGTTTTAGTTTCTCCACACAAATGATCATGAGATCAATTATCCTCATCCAATGAGCAAGCAACGTATGTACCAATCTATCCGGATTCACTAATCTCTAATTTAGCAATCCAACGATTGAGAACTATTTTAGTTTTAAGTTTTATAAAAATTTAGATCTCATTAGAATGATCATCATCATTATTCTAAAAGCATTGCTTAAAACTATGGGTTTATCACATATTATAAAACAAAGATCATGTAGATAATTAAAAGCCTTTAATAAATTAATATTTTTTTTATTAATAAATGAATAAGATTGTTACAAAGTATATGCTTTATCATCAAACATGATTGGCCTGTGTGCATACTACTTTCAGAAGGTTGACCAAAGGAATCAGTTATATTGCCCTTTCCCTTATTCCCAAATGCTCCAACCCCACTTCCATGGTCGATTTCAGACCCATTTCGTGTTGCAACACAATCTACAAATGTATTGCAAAAATCCTTTCCAACAGATTGAAGGAAGTGCTGCCCTCCATTGTTGACAATGCATAGTCTGCATTTGTTAGGGGCAGAAACATAAGTGATAACATCGTACTTGCCAAAGAGCTTTCCAAAGGTTACCATAGATCCTATGGCCCCTCGAGATGTGCACTTAAGATTGATCTAAAGTAAACTTTTGGCACGGTCAGGTGGGACTTCTTTTTTGATATTTTCTTAGCCCTCGCGTTTCCTCCCTCCTTCATTGTTTGGATCAAGGCTTGTGTTATAAGACCCCAATTTTTATGAATAAAGATGAATTTTTCTCTAAATATCATTTTAGAATATTAAGTTGTGAATTTTTTATAATGTTATAGTTGTGTGTAATATTTACAAATTTTGCAAAGTAAGCAAGTTGTTATAAAATATTCGATTGGATGGGGAATATTTGTTTTATAAGGGAATATTCGTACAACGACACAATCATTGGTGGACCCCACACTAGAATTATGGTTGGAGTTAAAAAATGACAGAAATATCTTTTTATAAAAATAACGGCAAAAGTTTTACCGTTAACTATTAAAATATCATGTGATAAAAGTACAGTAATATGCGTGATTGTATAGTAGCACACGGTATTTATTATTGATGCTTACGTGAGAAGTCACTCAGTTATATTCAATTATTGCTATAGTAATTGCTACATAGTATCTCACATTATTAATTCAATTATTGTCACAATAATTTATATTATTAAATCAATAATCGAGACGACAAAGTTATTCATATTATTATTTGTATTATTGACAATGTCTAGAAAGTTCTATCGAGGAAAGAGGTTTGGTCACCTAATTGCGCGCCAATAGGGAGAAATCTTTATCGAAAAGCCCATTCTTTCTTAGGAATGATTTAGTTGTTAATATTGCATGATGAATGTTATTAAAAATATGTTTTGTGAAGCCAAGTGAATTGAGATAAATAGAGGGGATTTTTATGAAATTTTTGTTGTAAATTTGACTTATTATATGGACCTCTACTTACCCATTTTTCAAAATAGTAAGGATAAAGTTATCTCAGTTTTATTTATATATATATATATATATATATATATATATATATATATATATATATATATATATAGTCCGGATCCTGTCTGGGATCCCGGACTTTATAAAAATACGGATTTTTTTTTAAAAAAACAACTAAAAAAAGTTTAATATTTTATGGAACTAGAATTTTTACATAATACAGTATTTTTGGTGTGATTTGGATACATATAACAAAACATATCTGTACAGACTGTACATACATATTTTGTTATATGTATCCAAATCACACCAAAAATATTATATTATGTAAAAATTCAAGTTCCATAAAATATTAAAAAATAATTAATTGTTTAAAAAAAGGGTCCGAATTTTGGATGGAGTGTGTGTGTGTGTGTGTATGTGTGTGTGTGTGTGTGTATATATATATATATATATATATATATATATTATAAGTTTTATTTTTTTTCTGAAAAATAGAATATATTATATTTTATTATGCATAATGTTTGCATAGTAAAATCAAAAAAAAAATATTCTTCGCTAGTGTGAGGCCGTGAAACTTCTACTATGCAATCCGTGAGTTTCATTTTCAAAAAGTATCCTACCATTCTTTTATAAATAGGATGCTTAGTTTAGAATTGAAAACCACACCAGAATCAAAGAATTCTTCTTCTATAATATTGAGCGTATTTCTTTAGAGTTTAAGGAAGCTTTAAGTGTATAAGACCGTGTAAATTTTCTTCAAGAATATCCCAGCAATACCAATCAGAAGTGCTCTCTTTTTAAGGTAAGTGATATTATTTTTGTTTACTATTCGTATGAAATAATATTTTCTTCCATACTTCGTAGTATGTAAGTAATATTATTTCGTTTCAGATTCCGAATTCTACACTCATTTTGTTAAGCATTGCTTCTATACTCCGTGAAATTAGTAGAATATCCTTGAAATTTGCGCTTCATCTAGTATCTTTTCACGAAAATATTATTTTGAACATTTTTGATAATTTTTAATCTTTTCATGACGGGGTACTATTCACGGGGTACTATTCCTGAAGTACTATTCATGAGATACTATTCATGATAAAAATTGATTTCTTTTTTGTCCAAATTATTTTTGATACAATATGGTTATTCTTGAATTTTACTCCACAAAGTAGTTAGGCCTGAAAAAATGTGGTTATGGGTTGATTTTGGTTTTCAAAATATGGTTATGGTTCCATTTAAGAACTAAAACCATATTAACCAGTTTTAATATGGGTTGGAACTATATGGTTATAGTTCAAACCCATATTAACCATATTAACCATTTTAAGATGTTTTGACCTTTAAACAGAACTTTTGAAAAATGAAATTGTGACCGTCACAATTAATTTAATTAAGTAATAATATGATATAAAAATTATTAATATAAATAATAAAATGCTAAAAAACTATACTAATAAAAATTTAAATTGAAATTATTAATACCCTTCCATATTTAAATATTTTTTTCAAAATTATTATTAACCTACTAATAGAAAGGTTGGATCAAATTCAAAGTACACCATATTATAATTCTTTTATAACTAGAATACTAGAATTTACATAAACTGACACATACAGAACAATATTAGTCACCCAAAATAAGAACATATTAATTTATAGAACATACAAGATAATTAGAAAACTGAACCATACAATTCAATAGACCATATTAAAATTTAATTAAATTAAGGTAAAGTATTTTTTCTGTGTGTTCAAATTAAGGTACGTAGCAGTTAGCAGGAATGGTATTTGTAGAAGAAATATATGGTGGTCTCTAAGAATATTGGCAAACCAAAACATCTAGTCAAATATTATATTTTTTATTGGTCATGGTGTCCACTTAGTTTTGTGGAACCTCACGTTTTGCTTAGCTTTAGTTTTAAAATTAAAAATACAATTTGATTTTTAATATCAAATAACGACATATTAAATTATAATTAATGTGAATTTATTTAATTTTAGTTGACATAATAATTATAATTGTATAGTATATAACACAAATTATTAATTACAAAATTTATTTCATTCTTAGTTTTTATGAGTCATACCAATTTTAAAGTTTAATATGTCTTCGTTTAAACTTAAAAATCAAATTGTAATTTCTAATTTCGGAATGGAATGTGGGTTGAAAAATGGTTAACCGGTTCAGAACTATATTTATTTTAAAAAATATGGGTCCAAACTTTAACCAACTTGAATAAATAAAAATGGTTAACCATCCCATTTGGCTTGGCACTGCAGCACCGGCTTTATACCCTTGGGTCGCGCTGCGGCGCCGGCCCTGTGCCTCAGACAAATTTCACAGTTTATTTATACTGCAAAATTTTTTGGCCTCGTAACTTATTCATTATAAGTCAAAATTGGCTCATTCAAAAGTCGTTAGCTCACATATCATGTGTAATACAATTTTATTAGAAAATATTACATTTTCGAATCCGTTAACAAGGAATTCACCGATTAAGTTCTTCATTACGAATTCGTTAAACGTTCGTGAACGTTCATATCTCGTTTCTTCGTTCTAAGTCGGAATTCGACCATTCTCGAGTCAGTAACTCTAAAATGCAAACTTAGACTATACTCCATTGAAAACCAAGGTTTTCAAGTTAAATGATGACTTTTGACTTTCATTCCAAGAATTTCACGATTTCGACAATTATCGTCTAATCCCGTAAATTTCGCCATAACTTTGTTACTTATGATTTTTACACTGTTCAAAATTGATTTATTCCATTATTCTATCATCCTAACCAAATATATTTCATCTAATCCTATACACGATGGTTTTAAACTTGTCAATCAACAACAAAATGAAAATTCTTCATATGTTATTCATTAGTTCATAACTTCTATTATTATGATTCTATGGTAACATGGTTTATTAATGTTTAAGTCCACTAATAGCCATCCTTATACTCCTTATGGTACATGCTCCACCAATAATTACTTCTCTATCAAAGACCCTAACTTTTATAAATAAAGATTATTTTTTCTTAAAATATATTTTCGAATATTATGGTGTAGTTTTGATATAATGTTATAGTTGTGGATAATATTTATAAATTTTGCAAAGTATGCAAGTTGTTAAAAAATAGTCGATTGGTCGGAGAATATTCATTTTAAATAGAAAATATTTGTACGACGACACAAGCATTTGTGGACCCACAACGAAATTATTGTCGGAGTTAGAAAACGACAGAAATATCTTTTTAAAAAAATAACGGCGAAAGTTTTACCGTTAACTGTTGAACTACCCGATGATAAAAGTACAATAATATGCGTGGTTGCATAGTACCACACGGTATTGATTATTGATGCTTACGTGAGAAGTCACTCAGTTATACTCAATTATTACTATAGTAATTGCTGCATAATATCTCTCATATTTTTTATTCAATTATTATCACAGTATCATCTGCATAATATTTTATGGTATTGAATCAATAATTGAGATAACAAAGGTATTCATATTATTATTTGTAATATTGACGATGTCTAGAAAGTTCTGTTGATGAGAGGTTTGGTCACCAAATTGCGCGCTAATAGGGAGAAATCCCTATCAGAAAGCCCCCTCTTTCCTGGGAATGATTTAGTTGTTAAATATTGTGAGTTATAATATTAATGATGAATAATTTTTAACAGATTAAAAATGTGTTTATTAAAGATAAAGGATTTGTGATAAATATTTATTCAATTTTTGATATAAAAATAGGTATTTGTTATGAGGCGTTGGTTGTAAGTTTGACTTAGTATTCCTTGGGAAGATTTACTAATTTTATGGACCATCGGTGGTGGGTTTAATAATAAATCAATCTGGACCATTGATGGTTGTTTTAATACTAAATCAATCTGGACCGTCGATGGCGATTTTAAAAATAAATCAATCTGGACCGTCGATGGTTGTTTTAATAGTAAATCAATTTGGACCGTCGATGGTGGTTTTAAAAGTAATCAATCTGGACCGTCAATGTTATTTTTAAAAGTAAATCAATCTGGACCGTCGATGGTATTTTTAACAGTAAATCAATCTGGACCGTCGGTTGTGGTTTTAATAGTAATCAATATGGACCATCCGGTCTAATAGTAAATTAATCTGGACCGTTCGTGAAGAATCAATTACTATTTAGTCCATTCTCCTATAAAGAGAATCTTAATTCTTCTTTCATTCTCACCAATTCACTGAGACTCACAAGAGAAACTACAAAGAGAGAAACTATAGAGAACAAGAAGAATAGTATTCTGCTACTTTATTATTGCAGTATTCAGTCTTCTACTAGGGTAAGGGGTATTATTTCTTTCGTATTCATAAGGAATACTATTTTTCGTATTCATCCTTTAATATGTCAGAATAACCTGTCTACGCAGATTACGTACCGCATGACAGGTGAAAATCCATTGGCAGTTTCGTATATTATTTCTTTTCGTATTCTTAAATCTAAATTTACTATGGTAAGTATTGTTCTTAAAATTAGTGGAATATCCTTGAGTTTTGCGCTTCATCCAGTATCGTTTCATGGAAATATTGATCTGAACTTTCTTATTAAATATAAATATTTTCACCCGGGATACTATTCACGGGTTACTATTCACTCAGTTACTATTCACTCAAATATTATTCACCCAAAGATTCGGGGTACTTTTCATACCGAGTTACTATTCATGGGTTACTATTGACTCAGGTACTATTCACTCGGGTATTTGGGGCATTTTTCATGCTGGAGTACTATTCACAGGGTTACAATTCACTCAAATATTATTCACCAGAAGATTTGGGGTACTTTTCATACCGAGTTATTATTCACGAGTTACTATTCATGGGTTACTATTCACTTGAGTACTATTTACTCGGGTATTAATCACTCGGGTATTCATGGCATTTTTCATGTCAGGGTACTATTCACGACAAAAATTAATTTCTTTTTTGTCCAAGATTATTTTTGATACATGAATATTATTCCTGAATTTTACTCCACAAAGCAGTATCATGTTAACAATTTGGATATTTTAAACTCTGGATAAATTTAAAGTCTTTAATATTTATCCTTGATCTCGTTTGATTGAATTCTTATATCATTGTCATCATCCTCATGCTTGTATTGTGATAAAAGTCATATGTGGCTTACGTGCATAGATGTAATAATTGATTGGTATGATTATGATCAGGGATTATTCGGTATAATCATGACTCTAATATTACAAATGATATGGTAAAAGTCGTCATTGGCTTGATAATGAGTCAACCCAACCAAGAGAGTGCAGGTGACAAATTGGTAATACCAGTGGTAGCAGTCATCGAACCGGTGACAACAAACGTGGAGGAAATCAACATGCCAGAAATGGTAACCACTTCGGTGGTAATCCTGGCTAAGAAAAATAGAAGTGGAAATTTCAAGAAGAGAAGGTTCAACAATGATGGAAAGGCAGCAACACCAGCACCCATTTTCAAGGAAGGAGAACGACCACCGGTCATATGCTACAAATGCGGAGGGGAGGGACCCATCAGTCCAAACTGTACGTAGTAGTCCAAAATGTGTTATAATTACAGAAGAGAAGGTCACCTAGCCTAATTTTGACGTGAAGTCAAGTCAAGTCTAGCTGGGATGGAGACACCAAAGGTCGTCCCAGATAAGTGAAAGCCGGTAGTTCAAGGGAGACCGTTTGTCATGACATCCCAAAATGCGAGGAACCCGAACGAAGTTATCACGGGTAAGCTAATCACAAACTCTTGCGAAGTCTATACCTTATTTGATACCGGTTCTACCCATTCTTTTATTTCTCCTACTTGCGCTCAACGTTTAAATTTAACTCCGGAGAAATTAGACTTTGACTTATCTGTTAAAACTCTGTTGGGAGAAACCTTCATTACATCCACTGCTTATAAGTTTTGTTTGATTCAAATCGGTACTCTCACATTACCTGTCGATCTCATCACTTTGAAAATACTTGCATTTGATGTGATTTTAGGGATTAATTGTTTAACTACTCATCATGCTAAAATTGATTATTTTCGTAAGGTTGTTAGCTTTCATATTCCTAACCAACCTATTATGTGAATTCAAGTAACCAAACCAATAAAGTCAATCATGGTCATATCAAGCCATAAAGCCATTCGTTTATTAAAAAATGGATGTCAAGCTTTCTTAGCCCATGTCACAAATTTAAACAAAAATACGCCAAATTTGAATGATATTTCTATTGTTAATAAATTTCCTGACTTATTCCCTGAAGAACTTCCTGGCCTACCCCTAAAGCATGGAACTGAATTTTGTATCGACCCTGAACCCGGTACGAAACCCATTTCCATAGCCCCATATCGAATGGATCCTATTGAACTTCAGGAGTTAAAAACCCAACTGCAGGAATTGTTAGACATCGGTTTCATTCGTCCTAGTACGTCTCCTTGGGGTGCTCTTGTTCTATTCATAAAGAAAAAAGATGGAAGTATGCAAGTTTATATTGACTATTGGGAGTTGAATCATGTCACCATCAAAAATACGTACTCGTTGCCTCGCATTGATGACTTGTTTGACCAGTTGCAAGGCGCCAAATTCTCTTCAAAGATCAATCTTCGTTCCGAATATCATTAGTAAAAGATTAAAATTGATGACATTCCAAAGACTGCTTTCAGAACTCGGTATGGGCATTACGAAATCCTAGTCATGTTTTTGGATTGACTAATGCTCCTGCTGCCTTCACGGATATGATAAACCGAGTATTCAAGGAATATTTGGATCATTTCATGGTTGTCTTTATTGATGACATCCTCATTTACTCCAAAAGCCGTGAAGATCATGAGCAACACTTGAGGCTGATACTCCAAAAGCTTCGTGAAAATAAGTTTTATGACAAGTTAAAGAAATTCGTGTTCTAGGTTGAGGAAGTAGCATTCCTTGGGCATGTGATTTCAAATCAAGAAATATCTGTTAACCCAGCGAAGATTAAAGCAATGAAAAGCTGGGAGCAACCTAAGTCAGTGACCGAAGTACGTAGCTGTCTAGGTTTAGCTGGTTATTATCGGAGATTCATGAAAGGATTTTCTCGAATTGTTATTCCATTAACTTAGCTGACTCAAAAAGATACAAAATTCGGTTGGAGCGAGGAATGTGAGAATAGTTTTCAAGAACTTAAGAGGAGACTCATTTCAGCACGTGTTCTGACAATTCCATCTAGTTCAGAGGGATTTGTCATCTACAGCAATGCTTCAGGCTGAGGGTTAGGAAGTGTTCTCATGCAACATGGGAAAGTCATAGCATATGCCTCACTACAACTCAAAGAATATGACAGAAATTATCCTACTCATGATCTAGAGTTGGCAGCAGTCATTTTTGTACTAAAGATATGGATACATTACATGTATGGGGAGAAGGTGGAGATCTATATGGATCATAAAAGCCTCAAATATTTCTTTACCCAAAAGGAGCTCAACATTCGACAATGACGTTGGCTCGAGCTGTTAAAAGATTATGATCAAGCCATTCAATACCATCCTGGAAAAGCAAACGTGATAGCTGACGCGTTGAGTTTGAAGATCATATGCAGGTACGAGTGCGATATTGTCAACGCAAAGGCCCATTTGGTATGACTTGCAAAGGATGGAGATAGAGTTAAAGACTCTAATGACCCACGTGATGATGTCAAATATACGAGTAGAACCAACTTTAGTCGATAAAGTTAAAGCTGCTCAAGCTACGGATCTGGAGCTGATGCGCATGAGGAAGAAAGTACAAGAAGGTGCTATTCCGGAAGTAAGAATCGATGAAGAAGGAATACTTTGAGTCAACTCTAGACTTTGTGTTCCTAATTACTCTAATTTAAAGTATAAAATCATGATGGAGGCGCACAACAAACTGTTTGCAATCCATCCTTGGAGTACCAGAATATATCATAATTTTTGACATACATTTTGGTAAAGCAATATGAAGAGAGAAATATCAGAGTTTATCTCATGGTGTCTAACTTATCAACGTGTCAAGGCGGAGCATCAAGTGCCAAAAGGTCCATTACAACCACTTGAAATTCCAGAATAGAAGTGGGAGCACATTACCATTAATTTTGTTACTAGTCTTCCCAAGGTTTTTTAAGGCATAGATGCAATTTGGGTCATTGTTGATAGATTAACCAAGTTTTCTCATTTCTCACCTATTCGAGAAACTTTTTCACTTAAACGTCTTGCTCGTATATACATAAATGAGATTATAAGACCGTATGGTATGCCAGTATCCATAGTTTCTGATCGAGACCAAAGATTCACTTCACAATTTTGGGTTAGTTTTCAAAAACCTATGGGCACAGATTTACGATTAAATTCGGTATATCATCCTCAGACAGACGGGCAGTCAGAGAGAACTATTCAAACTCTTGAAGATCAATTAAGACTATGTGAGGACCCCAAACTCGGATACTTGAAACCCGAACTCGGTTCTTCACGATACCATTTCTATGAGCGGAATAATACTAATAATAATAACAATAATATAAAAGATCAAATTAATTTACATAATTATCATAGTCTAGCTCCCAAGTACGTAACCTTTAAACATTCATTACAGCCCATGATAGATAATATATATATCATAATTGTCTTAATAACATTAAACTATTACATAACATAGTAATTCGTTCATTCAGCAACCTTCCCTTTTCCTTTGTTCTTAGCAGAGTTCTCTGGTCGTTCGCACTTAGCTGAAAACATTTAAATTAAGCAAGGATGAGCATTTGAGTGCCCAGCAAGCAATAGCAATTATATATATAAGCTGAAAGGATTTAAATGTTTTCTTTGTACTATTCTTCTACAACAAGTCAATAGTTGTGAAGTATTCTGGACCAATAATAATAACATAACAACTTTCTTTCAAATTTTTGAAACTACATAATGACTATAACTGGGGTTATGGTGACATGCCATGAACATTGTTTTCATTTTCGAAAAGGTTAAACAGAAATTCATCTGTAAACCGTCATAACTTACGGGCACGGGGGTGATCAGTCCGTTATGCCCTGCATTGATCAATACTACATTGCTAGAACGATATTATCGTTCATCCTTTGTCCGCCAGAGCGCATAAAAATTTTCCCATGTAGGGATGTTCATACCTGTCTGGGTTCTAAATCAAAGGTTTTATCTTGTTCAACAATAATCTATAATTAAATATATCTGTATACGGGTAATTGACAAAGGTATATCAACATGTGATTAAATACAATGATTATCCAAGTGGGGACACTTGTTTAACCACTTCTAGAAATTAACGAACAGAATATATATATCCGAATTATCATATACTAACATGTTGATATTCAATGAGCTTATATAATATAAAGTTCATAATCTGTACAATAATAATATAGTTTAGAAACATTCTTACTCACATCCATTGCATAAAAAAAATGCAAAGGTTAGATATTTGCCTGAAGCGCTGCTTACAACTTGTAATTAAGATCTATCGCTTATCTCACGACCTATCATTAATAAGATAGTTCGTTCGATTAGAACAATATACTATAACACGTAATACTGCTTATTGCAGTCAGCACATACCCTAATCACATTGACATATAAATTTAACAACCATTGAATCACAAATAATCACTTATCTAATCACATTATCTAAGTCCAGATCAATTTCTGAAATATGTCAGTCTACCGACAACTTTATCGGGCAATTATCGAGTCTAAGACTCTATTTTATAACTTAACATCAGTACGTATCAGTCATTTTATTTTTAAATGACTCAATATAATTTTAAAATATTTATTATAATTTATCATAAATTTTCAAACATCGGAATCATATTAAAATGATTTAAATACTAATCAATTCTATTATCATTAATATTTAATTAGTATTAAACTATTAATGAAATCATTTCCAAAATATTAAAGTTATGTATAATAACTCAAAATACTTTTAAAGTATTAATATTACCCTTAAATGATTTTTAAAACATTTAAAATCATTTTTAAATGATTATCATTAATATTAAAATATTAATGTTTCATTTATCAAAATATTAAAAGTCATTATTCATAACTTAAAATATTTTTAATTCATTTATATCCTTTTTAAATAATTTTTTTAAATTAATAAAACTATTTTTAAACTATTTATTTAATATAATTATTAAATAAATTTAATATCAATAATAATAACTTACTAATCATTAATATTAAATTATTAATGAAATTATTCTTTAAATATTAAAACTTATATTTTATAACTTAAAATATTTTTAAACACTTTATTTTTATTTAATATGATTTTTAATATAATAAAAACATTTTTAATTAATTTACTTAATTCATTTAGTAAATAAATTAATTACCATTAATATTTATTTATTAATGAAATTTATCATAAAATATTAAAAGTCATTAAAAATAACTTAAAATATTTTCTTATATCATAATATAATTTTTAATGATTTTTCTAATATTAAAATTATTTTTAAATAATTTATTTAATATTATAATTAAATAAATTAAATACTTTTAATATTTCAAAAATATTAAATATTTATGAAATATAATAAAAATAATTAAAAACTAATTTTCGGAATTTTTGATAATTTTTAATAATTTATTTTATATTTTTAATAATTTAAAAATAATTTTTTTCAATTTTTTTATTAATTTCCGGAAAATAGAATATTATCTGTCGCTAAAGACAACCTATAGCGACAGAACCATTGTGACAACCCGAGAATTTAGATAATTATTAAAATCTTAAAATGATGGATTAAAGGTTATAAGATTAACCTAGACAGAAAATAAGTGTATGGAATTGACGTTTCTGTGAAGGAATTTTAAGGATTTCAAAATTTTTAAGAAGAACCTATATGGTTTCTTAATTGAATGAGAATAAAGAAATATGGGTTACAAAATTTCAAAACCCTAGAAATGAATTAATATGTACTTGAAGGAATATCGAGAATAAGGTATTATGATACCTGTAAATTCGGTGTGAACTGAATAGTCTAAGAAATGTTATATAAGTACATATGGAAATTTTTTAAGGAGATAAGATTTCACATGAAGAGATGTTGTGAGGTTAAACGAAGATGAGTATATGTATAGAAATATATATACTTAGTAAGGTGCTATATATATTTTAGCAAGAGGAATGATGAATTAAGTTATTGATATAAAGATCAAGATAAAACTATGTTAGTAATTAACATAGCTTGAACGTTGGCCTTGAATGGTAAATAAGAAGATAGATAAGTCGTTAGTTATTACGATTAGCAATAAGAAATGAGTAATTTAAAACTCAAAATTTGAGTTAGAGATAGAATTTTGAAGCATGGACTGCTCGGTTGCGTCCGGAACGTCAAGATTTGTCAGAATGGACAGTAAACACAAAATGTGTAAAGGTTGACTTTTGGTCTAAGTCAACAGTTGACTTTTTATGGAGAAAAGTCAAAATCAGTGTGAGAAGTGAAAGATGTTATATGAATAATGATATAATATTTAATATTATACCAAATGATGTAAAGCTAAAATATGAGATGAGATCCAATATGTAGATATGAATATTGGTATCAAAGTAGTTAGTAAATTAAATTCATATTTGAATAAATGATTGAATATATTAAATTATATATTTAATATATAAATAGATTGTTTGAAAACAATTTGTGGAGAGGAGGAGGAAATTAAATTTAAATATACAATATGAATTGTATAACTTGAATAAGTTATTTAAATTGTGTATGAGAATTTAATAACCTAAATGGTTATTGTTATTTGGTGGTTCTAGTATTTAAATATATACTAGTGACCTAATCTAAGAGATTTGTGGAGCATGTCATAATTTATTTAATGATTATGTGAGTAAGTGAATACGAATATTATGTGATGACAAATAAAAGAAATTAGCATGATCCTAATTATATATTAGGAATGAAGAATTAAATAACTTAAGGGTTATGGAATGAGAGAATTATGGTATATAAAATATATATTAATTTTAAGAGATTTATTTTATACATCTCGGTTAATTAATTTTATAACCTAATTAATGTAAGTTTAATTGGGTTAAGAAATTAAGTGTACTTGGGTAAGAATTTATATTTAACTTGAGTACATAAAAACCCTAATGAAATGAGTAGGGTAAGATGAAATTTAGTGTAATGGATCATATTAATTTTATGGCCCAAACATTTTAGCTAGGAAGTCCAAATATTTTATTTGGAAAAGCCAAAGGAATTAAGTTTTAGGCTCAAGCGAGCCAATTGTTAAGGAACATGTGGGAGAATAATAATATTAATATTATATTAAGTCAAGAGATATACTTTTATTATCTCAAGTTTATTAATTTTATGACTTAATTAAAGTAAGTTTAATTTGGTTATAAAATTTAGTGTGCAAGGGTGATAACTTAAATTCTATATTTGGAATGGACCCTAATTAAATATTTAGAGTGGGTAAAATAGAAAGACATTGGAATATGATAATGTTTCAATGGCCCAATAAATTAATTTAGAAGCCCAAAGGAATTAAAAGTATAGGAGCCAAACTTGGAGCCCAATTAAAGAAAGGGCACTTTGGACATTATGTACATTAGATATTACATTAACGAAGCAAGACTTGGAAGATAAGGCCACATGGCCGGATAAGGGAGAGAAGAAAGAGAAAGAAGGAAAAGGAGGGGAGATGAATGTGATGATTATTTCACTTTAGTTGGTGACAACTCATTCCATGTGTCACTTGTTTATTTAACCAACACATTAAGCAAAGAGTGCAAGCAACCATGTGATGATTAAGTGAGAGAAAGAGATAAGAAGATGTTGGGAAAATATCTATTATATACATATCTTATATCTATACAAAATCCTCCAACAAAATCTAACATCATTCTCTTTCATCTTTTATTTTACTTCCTCTTACTTTCTCTTAGACTAACAAAACAAAAGCATAAGAGAGAGAGAGAGAGGGAGAGAGATTCGGTGGAGAGGAGGAGAGAGAGAGGAAGGACCTACACCATTGATGCTCCATAAGTTCATCTCCTACTTTGGAAGAATAAGGAAAGGTAGCCACAAATTAAAGGTATAAACCCCATTTGTTATGTAATTTTTGATTATTCCAAATCAAACTTTGAATCTATGTTTCTAAACTCAAAAGCCTTAGATCTATGTGTTTATGAGTGTTTAATGTTTAGATCTACCCATATTGGGTGTTGATTTAGTTGGAAATCGAAAATAAAGAAAAGTGATTTTTCTAGTTTTATAAGCTCTAAAATTTATATGTACTTTGGATTTCCACCGTTTTTGATCTACACATTCTTTTTGCGATCCGTCAAAGGGATGTGCTAGATATGTAAGTTAACTACTAAACTCAAGTGGTAGCACTCAAAAATGTTTAGTACACAAGTTGTAGTGACTGTTTTACCAAAAAACAGTTTTGTATTTTTAAGGAAAAATGGACTGTTTTCGACAGTCAAAGAGTAGGGGCAGTTTGGTCATTTTTCGGACATGTAAAAATTCTGGAAAAATTTGGGAGTATACTATGATAAGTTATCTAACATCTCCAAGTGGAATTACTGAAAAAGGAGTTGTAGATTTCCGTATGGAAAATGTTTAACAAAGCACGAAAAATTGCAAAACTCCAAATAGCTTCTGCCCAAATTTTTAAAAGGGCATTTTCGGTAACTTAAATTGTGAGAAAAATTCTATCCTTTTGGGACATGAAAATATATGATATCAAGTACCTTGTGTCCAAAAATGAGCTCATTCCGAGTTAAAATGAGCAAGTTATGACCATTTCAATTTCTGTGATTTTCTGACGAAAATGGCTATAACCGGAGTTCTATAACTCCGATGGCCACGAAATTTAAACTGGAGTGTCACGTTAACACGTATAAGATTGTGCCAAGAGATGGGAATTTCCAGAGTTGTGCACGATGTAGCTAATTTCTTAAGGAATTAACTAAAAATAATTTTTAGAAAATACCAAAGGAAGTTAGAAAATTTTGGAAAAATACTTTTTATGTATGAAATATGTGTATACATGTTTGCACAAAGGATAGAAAAATAATAAGTTGATTTGGTATTTTCGTGTACGGATATGGAATCCAGCTTGCTGGATTAGAAAATCTGATGAATCCAGCTTGCTGGATTGAAAAGAAGTTTATTGAATTGAAAATATGTTGAATCCAACTTGCTGGATTGCAATCTAGTTGCTGGATTTGTAATCTAGTTTGCTGGATTGCAGTTTGACTTGCTGGATTAAAGGAATTATGTATCCAGTCTGCTGGATTGGTCATTAGGTTGAAGGATTATGAATCCAGCTAGCTGGATTGAAGTATTAGAGAAAACAGCTTACTGAATTAGAGAAAACAGTTTGCTGAATTATAAACATTCTGCTGGATTATAGAAAAGAGTTTATAATAAGAAAGATTAAGTGTTTAATCATAATGAATATGATACAGTGATTGAATAATTATCCAAGAATGATAATAATACCGATGTGTTAGAATGTTATCTAATATTTGATTAAGTGTTAGATAATCTATTGACAAAGTAATTGTATTATTATACAAAGTAGAATATGTTGATTGAGAGACCGATCTTATTATTAATGATAGGTCTTACCAAAAGAAGTTAACTTAAACTGCATAGCTGTAGTCAACGAATCAGGCAAGTTTTTCCTTAGCTCAAACTTGAGTTATATGTTCAAAGCATGTTAATGAATAATTGTTGTTGATTATTCACGTCTATATTAATTATGGATTCGCACGTTGTGCAAATTGTAAATGTTCATCAGGTATGAAAGGCTAATCACCTTCATTACCATTTGGTTCAGTTAATCTGTTCATGTTCATTATTGACCATTCATTTTTATTGACTTGGTCGTTCAGCTAAGAAAATTTGTTCATGCTATTTCACAATGTTTATATTGTTGAAAGTTAGCTAGCTTATTATTCATTCTTTTCAATCATGATATATCTTTATTGAATTTAAACTTGCTGGGCAAATTTGATGCTCACCCTTGCTATATCATGATAAAATTTTCAGATTAAGATGAAAGCTCGAGTAAAGTCAAAGGCAAAGTCAAAGTGCAAGATTAAATTACATTGCAGTTAGATCTATTAAATTTTCTGACGAAAATAGTATTGTAAATCTTCTAAGATATTGAAGGTATGTATTAAGTTAAGGTTGTAGACCTTGGGAGTGATGTGTAAAAGTTTAATGTATAAACAATTTATGTTTATATCTTCCGCAATAGTTATAGAATTAGTATACCAGATCCTTGGTGATTAGGACCGGGATCTGGGGATGCTACAGTTGGTATCAGAGCTGTAGGTTATAAACCCTAGGTAGGTGTACCTTAGGATATAACCGCGGAGAGATAATAAGTAATAAACTCGAATAGAGTTTAAGCGATAAGAGATGAATTTTTAGAAATTCATTATTAAGTAAAGATTAAGATAAATAAGATTCAAAGAAGAATCTTGAAGAGCTATAAGGATAAGAATCCGGAGTTACCTGACTCCAGTAATAGAGATGAAAAGTGATAATAAATAGACTATGTCTATAAGATGAGAAATGTTATTAAAATCATAATATACTATGATTAAAGAGATGAATAAGAAGATCGTAAAATAAAACGATCGTAAGTATAAGAAGAAATGATTACGAAATAAGATCACGACGTGATCAGATTAAATCGTTGAATAACATATGATATGTTAAGTGATTGGAATGATATAGCCTGACGCTATAAAGAGAATGTACTATGAAATGGTACAATGTAAACTCAGAAAAGAGTGGTAAATATTAAGATGCGGATTAAAGAAAATTCGTATTAAGAAAAGAGAAAGTTAGAATGGTGAGGGATTTCAATTGAGGACTCATGTCAGCAGCTGAGTTGTATGATTCCTTGTATGGGCGGGGAATTTGTACTTGGTTTTAGAATCACTTAGCCTCCTGGTCGATATAGTGGTTAGGTTGACCAATTCTTTGTATGGGCAGGGAATTGTTCGCTTAGCTTCCTATATTGATTAGTGGCCGAGTTTGATTTGACAACCACTTAGTTTCTGGTATTGATAATCATTGGAACCTAATGTCGCGCTATTTTCTATATGCATGTGTATAAGGTGATTCTTTTCTCATGTGTATAACGAATAGGTAGAGAATATAAGGTTAAGTACGAGTTCTTAAAACTCATACTTATGGTACGTTCGTGACTCATAATTATATGAAATGTTTATGAACCCCTCAGCGAATGGACGCCAAAGGTCTGACTAGGACAAGTTCTTAAACTCATATGATTGTGGAAAGTTCCTGAACTCATAATGTGTGGTAAGTTTGACGAACTGGTATAGTTATGTTGAGATTGGAGAATTGAAGATGATAGAAATAGATAGACTTATTAAGAAATGGATCAGTAGAGAAATTGAAGTTGATGGTGGAAGCATAGGTATTCCAAATCTTCTAGCTATGCTAGACTTCAAAGTTTTTGACATCAAGCTAAATTCGCACTGATGTGCTTTTAAAAATGAATTTTTGTTATCCTCGACACATGGTGACAAGTGTGTAGGTGTGGACTTCGGGCCACTAACACATCGTTACATGTTGTGGCATGATGACACCAAAGATGATTTTCAAAGGTTTTTGAACAGTTTAAAGAAGAGTCTAGGCCAATTGATTCGGCTAGACGAAAATGATTTGAATTATCAAAATGTATTTTTATATCATTAATGCATCATGTAACCTGGTGCAGAGATGATAAAAATGATGGAGTTATCAATGCAGAATTACCTAGTGTGGTATGTGATCTAAAGATCGTCAGCCCACTATGGAAGGATGTAGTATGACAAAGTCACGCAATGACGGAATCCTCAAACGGACTGTAAATACAGTGCGGTATCATGACGTCAAAATGATTTTTAAGAATTTTAAAGATAAATTATTGCCAACTGAATTTGGCCAGCAATGTTTCGATTGAAATTCGAATGATTGATATGCGTCTAAGCTATTTGATTCAGCTAGACAAATGTTTATGAAATTCAAAGTATTCTTTGAAAGCTTATGCCAAACCAAATTGTTTTGGTGCGGAATCTTATGATGAGTCTGAGGTGAATAACCCTAAAAATGGGGATATACTAATGGGATAAAATATTCCAATCTAAGAACGCATATAGTCGTTCCGATTACTAAGGTACAACAGACTGATCATCTAAAGTACCCGCATCGGTAGTTTACCTTCTTTGTGATTGTAAACATACCAAATATAAAATATTTCAGAGGTAGAGTACCTTTCTTTCGTAATTGAAAGAGGTAGCAGGTAGAAATACCCCTAAACCTCAAAGTTCATGGTTTTTATGATCCCTCAGACAGATATGAAAGTATTTTAAACTCCTCAGAGTAATGTTGGGGTAGTATGTGATTATGGATATGAATAGTGTGAACTCGTTGAGTACGAGTAGAATTTGAGATGATTGAGTAAAGGTTATTATGACAACCTAGTTTTGTTGAAGGTTTAGAAGATGTAAACTCCTAGTGAGTAGTTATGCTGAAATGTGATAATAGATGAGAAATCCTCAAAGGAGGAAATTGTAAAGGTTAAATTAAAAACCTAGTTTTGATCAAGAGAATAAGCAGAGATTAGTATGCTTTAATTTCGGGGACGAAATTTTTAGAAGAAGGGGTGAATGTGACAACCCGAGAATTTAGATAATTATTAAAATCCTAAAATGATGGATTAAAGGTTATAAGATTAACCTAGACAGAAAATAAGTGTATGGAATTGACGTTTCTGTAAAGGAATTTTAAGGATTTCAAAATTTTTAAGAAGAACCTATATGGTTTCTTAATTGAATGAGAATAAAGAAATATGGGTTACAAAATTTCAAAACCCTAGAAATGAATTAATATGTACTTGAAGGAATATCGAGAATAAGGTATTATGATACCTGTAAATTCGGTGTGAACTGAATAGTCTAAGAAATGTTATATAAGTACATATGGAAATTTTTAAGGAGATAATATTTCACATGAAGAGATGTTGTGAGGTTAAACGAAGATGAGTATATGTATAGAAATATATATACTTAGTAAGGTGCTATATATACTTTAGCAAGAGGAATGATGAATTAAGTTATTGATATAAGGATCAAGATAAAACTATGTTAGTAATTAACATAGCTTGAACATTGGCCTTGAATGGCAAATAAGAAGATAAATAAGTCGTTAGTTATTACGATTAGCAATAAGAAAGGAGTAATTTAAAACTCAAAATTTGAGTTAGAGATAGAATTTTGAAGCATGGACTGCTCGGTTGCGTCCGGAACGTCAAGATTAGTCAGAATGGACAGTAAACACAAAATGTGTAAAGGTTGACTTTTGGTCTAAGTCAACAGTTGACTTTTTATGGAGAAAAGTCAAAATCAGTGTGAGAAGTGAAAGATGTTATATGAATAATGATATAATATTTAATATTATACCAAATGATGTAAAGCTAAAATATGAGATGAGATCCAATATGTAGATATGAATATTGGTATCAAAGTAGTTAGTAAATTAAATTCATATTTGAATAAATGATTGAATATATTAAATTATATATTTAATATATAAATAGATTGTTTGAAAACAATTTGTGGAGAGGAGGAGGAAATTAAATTTAAATATACAATATGAATTGTATAACTTGAATAAGTTATTTAAATTGTGTATGAGAATTTAATAACCTAAATGGTTATTGTTATTTGGTGGTTCAAGTATTTAAATATATACTAGTGATCTAATCTAAGAGATTTGTGGAGCATGTCATAATTTATTTAATGATTATGTGAGTAAGTGAATACGAATATTATGTGATGACAAATAAAAGAAATTAGCATGATCCTAATTATATATTAGGAATGAAGAATTAAATAACTTAAGGGTTATGAGATGAGAGAATTATGGTATATAAAATATATATTAATTTTAAGAGATTTATTTTATATATCTCGGTTAATTAATTTTATAACCTAATTAATGTAAGTTTAATCGGGTTAAGAAATTAAGTGTACTTGGGTAAGAATTTATATTTAACTTGAGTACATAAAAACCCTAATGAAATGAGTAGGGTAAGATGAAATTTAGTGTAATGGATCATATTAATTTTATGGCCCAAACATTTTAGCTAGGAAGTCCAAATATTTTATTTGGAAAAGCCAAAGGAATTAAGTTTTAGGCTCAAGCGAGCCAATTGTTAAGGAACATGTGGGAGAATAATAATATTAATATTATATTAAGTCAAGAGATATACTTTTATTATCTCAAGTTTATTAATTTTATGACTTAATTAAAGTAAGTTTAATTTGGTTATAAAATTTAGTGTGCAAGGGTGATAACTTAAATTCTATATTTGGAATGAACCCTAATTAAATATTTAGAGTGGGTAAAATGGAAAGACATTGGAATATGATAATGTTTCAATGGCCCAAGAAATTAATTTAGAAGCCCAAAGGAATTAAAAGTATAGGAGCCAAACTTGGAGCCCAATTGAAGAAAGGGCACTTTGGACATTATGTACATTAGATATTACATTAAGGAAGCAAGACTTGGAAGATAAGGCCACATGGCCGGATAAGGGAGAGAAGAAAGAGAAGAGAAGAAAGAGAAAGAAGGAAAAGGAGGAGAGATGAATGTGATGATTATTTCACTTTAGTTGGTGACAACTCATTCCATGTGTCACTTGTTTATTTAACCAACACATTAAGCAAAGAGTGCAAGCAACCATGTGATGATTAAGTGAGAGAAAGAGATAAGAAGATGTTGGGGAAATATCTATTATATACATATTTTATATCTATACAAAATCCTCCAACAAAATCTAACATCATTCTCTTTCATCTTTTATTTTACTTCCTCTTACTTTCTCTTAGACTAACAAAACAAAAGCATAAGAGAGAGAGAGAGGGAGAGAGATTCGGTGGAGAGGAGGAGAGAGAGGAAGGACCTACACCATTGATGCTCCATAAGTTCATCTCCTACTTTGGAAGAATAAGGAAGGGTAGCCACAAATTAAAGGTATAAACCCCATTTGTTATGTAATTTTTGATTATTACAAATCAAACTTTGAATCTATGTTTCTAAACTCAAAAATCTTAGATCTATGTGTTTATGAGTGTTTAATGTTTAGATCTACCCATATTGGGTGTTGATTTAGTTGGAAATCGAAAATAAAGAAAAGTGATTTTTCTAGTTTTATAAGCTCTAAAATTTCTATGTACTTTGAATTTTCACCGTTTTTGATCTACACCTTCTTTTTGCGATCCGTCAAAGGGATGTGCTAGATATGTAAGTTAACTACTAAACCTAAGTGGTAGCACTCAAAAATGTTGAGTACACAAGTTGTAGTGACTGTTTTACCAAAAAATAGTTTTGTGTTTTTAAGGAAAAATGAACTGTTTTGGACAGTCAAAGAGTAGGGGCAGTTTGGTCATTTTTTGGACATGTAAAAATTCTGGAAACATTTGGGAGTATACTATGATAAGTTATCTAACATCTCCAAGTGGAATCACTGAAAAAGGAGTTGTAGATTTCCGTATGGAAAATGTTTAACAAAGCACGAAAAATTGCAAAACTCCAAATAGCTTCTGCCCAAATTTTTAAAAGGGCATTTTCGGTAACTTAAATTGTGAGAAAAATTCTAGCCTTTTGGGACATGAAAATATATGATATCAAGTACCTTGTGTCCAAAAATGAGCTCATTCCGAGTTAAAATGAGCAAGTTATGACCATTTCAATTTCTGTGATTTTCCGACGAAAATGGCTATAACCGGAGTTCTATAACTCCGATGGCCACGAAATTTAAACTGGAGTGTCACGTTAAGACGTATAAGATTGTGTCAAGAGATGGGAATTTCCAGAGTTGTGCACGAGGTAGCTAATTTCTTAAGGAATTAACTAAAAATAATTTTTAGAAAATACCAAAGGAAGTTAGAAAATTTTGGAAAAATACTTTTTATGTATGAAATATGTGTATACATGTTTGCACAAAGGATAGAAAAATAATAAGTTAATTTGGTATTTTCGTGTACGGATATGGAATCCAGCTTGCTGGATTAGAAAATCTGATGAATCCAGCTTGCTGTATTGAAAAGAAGTTTACTGAATTGAAAATATGTTGAATCCAACTTGCTGGATTGCAATCTAGTTGCTGGATTTGTAATCTAGTTTGCTGGATTGCAGTTTGACTTGCTGGATTAAAGGAATTATATATCCAGTCTGCTGGATTGGTCATTAAGTTGAAGGATTATGAATCCAGCTAGCTGGATTGAAGTATTAGAGAAAACAGCTTACTGAATTAGAGAAAACAGTTTGCTGAATTATAAACATTCTGCTGAATTATAGAAAATAGTTTATAATAAGAAAGATTAAGTGTTTAATCATAATGAATATGATACAGTGATTGAATAATTATCCAAGAATGATAATAATACCGATGTGTTAGAATGTTATCTAATATTTGATTAAGTGTTAGATAATCTATTGACAAAGTAATTGTATTATTATACAAAGTAGAATATGTTGATTGAGAGACCGATCTTATTATTAATGATAGGTCTTACCAAAAGAAGTTAACTTAAACTGCGTAGCTGTAGTCAACGAATCAGACAAGTTTTTCCTTAGCTCAAACTTGAGTTATATGTTCAAAGCATGTTAATGAATAATTGTTGTTGATTATTCACGTCTATATTGATTATGGATTCGCACGTTGTGCAAATTGTAAATGTTCATCAGGTATGAAAGGCTGATCACCTTCATTACCATTTGGTTCAGTTAATCTGTTCATGTTCATTATTGACCATTCATTTTTATTGACTTGGTCGTTCAGTTAAGAAAATTTGTTCATGCTATTTCACAATGTTTATATTGTTGAAAGTTAGCTAGCTTATTATTCATTCTTTTCAATCATGATATATCTTTATTGAATTTAAACTTGCTGTGCAAATTTGATGCTCACCCTTGCTATATCATGATAAAATTTTTAGATTAAGATGAAAGCTCGAGTAAAGTCAAAGGCAAAGTCAAAGTGCAAGATTAAATTACATTGCAGTTAGATCTATTAAATTTTCTGACGAAAATAGTATTGTAAATCTTCTACGATATTGAAGGTATGTATTAAGTTAAGGTTGTAGACCTTGGGAATGATGTGTAAAAGTTTAATGTATAAACAATTTATGTTTATATCTTCCGCAATAGTTATAGAATTAGTATACCAGATCCTTGGTGATTAGGACCGGGATCTGGGGATGCTACAACCGTCGCTATAGGTGTTCTTCATGTTCTTGGCCAAACCCAGAAATTCATAGTCAGTTGCTAAGGTGTCACGTTTGACCAACAATTTCACCATGCTCCTACGGTATTCTGGACAGCCTAAAGTTGTTGGAGTGTAATATAAGTGTAATACTACTAATATCAAGCGATAATATGGCCATAACACAACAGATCAGAGAGTTATTAGCAGCATAAAATCTTGTCACACGTGTTCTTGAGGTTCTGGGTTGCCCAGAAACTCAAGGGTCCTATTTTGGCGCTTTGATCTTTGATTCTAGGATTAGTTAATTCGATCTAATAGTTCTGACATGTAGTAGAGATGTTAAGGTACAAATATCAAGCATTATATCATATTAAAAACATCATAACTAAGAGATTTGATCCGGTCAACGAGTCGGTCAGGATCTGTTCTTGAACATTTCTGGGTTTTCCAGAAATGTTCTTGAGCAGTTTCGTCAACCCATATTTGACCAACACTCAAATCAAATCTGTTACGAATATAAGTAAAATAAAGACTTTAGTATGTAATATTTATGTCAGTCTACAAGTATAACACATTAACATGATCAAAACACTTAACGGCAGCAAGATCAAGCGCCTACAAAGTGGCTGTCAGGCATTTTGGGCAATTCTGGGCTGCCCAGAAACAAAAACTAAATGGTCAACGCCTTTTGACTGATCACTACATCCGGTCTATTGCTTTCTAAGGTTCAAGCGTGATCTGGACTTATAGTCCTTATGTCAAACTATAATATCAATACCCTTATACATCATAACGGCTTAACAGCAGCGAGATCAAGGCCAGTCAAAGTCACTGCCCGAACACGTTCTGTAATTTTCTGGGTTTCCCAGAAAACTAATTTCGTGTTCGGTCAATGGACTTTGACAGTGAATAAGTTTTGATATATACGTTCAATGATCATGAAATCACTTTCAACCTACTACCAACATTACAGAGAACAACTTCTGACCTTTAAAACACAAAACAAATAAACAAGCACAGATCTACGAGGACTGACATTTGATGTCAGACAACAAAAACAAAAATTTCCAAATTTCTAAGATCTTCAAATTCGAGCCTCTAGATGTTATGGATCTAACATCTAGCAACCCAGATCATCATTAGACACTATAAACAACATATTCTAACACTTAAACATAACATCTAACACAGAATCGTTGGACAGAAATTTTAGGTTTCGTTTATACCTTCTTGAGCAAATCTTGATTTCTGGCTTCTGATGTTTGTTAGGGATTTTCGTGGGGCTATCTTTAGGGACTGATATAGCTTATAATTTCAGAGGTTTGAAGTTTGAGAGAGAAGGTTTAAGTGTTGGACAAAATGTAAGTGAACCAATGAATTTTCTCTCTCCTAGATCTACTTATACTAGTCTAGATGCATGTAATGGCTGATGCAAGAGGCTTGTGGCTGTCATTTTGAGCATGTGGAGTTGGTAAGGTTGTTCAACAACTCAAAATATGGAAAGATTTGCAAGTTATCTCATGAAAATATCCAATGAGGGGTATTTTAGTAAACTAATAAAATAATTTAAGGGTATTCTTGTCCATGACACTTGAATCTAGATTCTAATCACTAGATTTTAAACATTAAGGTTTCCTAAATAATTTCTAGGGTTTGAGCAATTTTAGCAAAAGTCTAGGATTTCTAATTTAGGGTTTGCTCAACATAAAATAAAATTTTAATAACTTTTAGTTTCTAAAATTTTAAAATTAGAATTTTCTAATTGTGATTAATTTTATAATTACCTTATACAGGAACATTAGGGTTTAAATCATATAACTATCATTAACTTTGCTAAAATAACAATTAGGGTTTACAAATTGGTAATTAAGTTTTATAATTTCTAATTAGGGTTACTAATTATAGAAATTAGTGTTTCTAGAAATTAATATTTCAAAATGTTAATTAGGGTTTACCTAATTATGCATAAAATCACATAACATCGCTACATAATAATCTCGAACTCATAATTGAGTTTCAACTAGGGTTTAACACTTAAAATAGGGTTTTTAATAAATTTATCAGGGTTTCTAAAACTTTAATTAGGGTTTACCTAATTAATCACTTAATACACAACATAAAATATATAACACAGTTATATCACAGTCTTAAGCTCA
Source organism: Panax notoginseng (assembly GCA_016801055.1). Classification (NCBI taxonomy): domain Eukaryota; kingdom Viridiplantae; phylum Streptophyta; class Magnoliopsida; order Apiales; family Araliaceae; genus Panax; species Panax notoginseng. Next base: position 99,502,978 of record CM029017.1, on the reverse strand, counting down.
CAATTGATTTTCAATTTAGAGTTTTCCTAAGTAAAATTAGGGTTTAACCAATTAATACTAGGGTTTTGAAATTAAACACCATAATTGACCAATTATCATCAATACGTACATGCAGTACATATTCATAGCACTGAAAAATCAAAATATAATTAATATTATATTATTATTCTCATATCTTGGCAATAATCCAAAATTAGGGTTTGGATTCCATATCTGATTTATTCTTCCTATTTAACCTTAATAATTAAGGTAAAATAATTAACTTAATAATTTGTACTAAAATTCATATAATAAAATAATTATTATAATTATTCTAAAAATCAGTTCATATATTATTTAAATAATATATGATTATATATTTTTATGGAAAATAATTATTAAAATATTTCTACCATAAATTAATTATTATAAGTATATACTTTTTAATAATCAATAATTTTAAAATAAATTCATTTGTAAATAATTATGTAATAAATATATTTTTACTTACCACATAAATACATATACACATAATCTTGTACAAATCCTCATCCTTAATATAAAAAAAAAATTTATTCACAAAATTTCTTATTTATTTATATAGAAAATATCGGGTTGCTACAGACTATGTGTCCTAGACTTCAAGGGAAGCTAGGACAAGTTCTTGCCATTGGTGAAATTCTCCTACAACAGCAGTTATCAAGCAAGTATAGGCATGGCTCCATTTGAGGTGTTGTATGGACGCAAGTGTCATTCTCCAATATGCTGGGATGAGGTGGGTGAAGTAACGTTGTTGGGACCGGAATTGGTATGCATGACAACGAAAAAGATTCAAATTATCCGACAACATATAAAGACCTCACAAGATCGACAAAAGAGTTATGTTGATCTTCATCGAAGAGACGTGGAATTCAATGTTCGAGATCATGTATTATTACGTGTTGCTCCATGGAAAGGAGTTACGAGATTTAGAAAGAGAGGAAATGTCAATCCTCAATTCATTGGCCCATTTGAAATCCTCGATCGAGTAGGAACTGTCGCTTATAGACTCGCCTTACCACCAAGTATGTCTCGTGTTCATAAAGTTTTTCACATATTTATGTTACGTAAATATGTGGAAGACCTAAACCACATTATTAAATTAGAACCAAACGAGATAGCAGAAGATTTAACGTATTAAAAGGTACGTGCTAAAATCTTGGATAAAAAGGAATATATTCTACACTCCAAGGTTATACCTCAAGCAAAAGTTTTGTGGAGAAACCACGATGTTGAGGAAATGACCTGAGAGTTAGAATTCAAAATAAAATCAAGGTATCCTCACCTCTTCGTCATACCAGGTACATGCACCAATTTTGAGGATGAAATTTTGTAAAAAGGGGAGGTTGTAAGACCCCAACTTTTATGAATAAAGATGAATTTTTCTCTAAAAATCATTTTGAATATTAAGGTGTAAATTTGTTATAATGTTATAGTTGTGGGTAAAATATACAAATTTTGCAAAGTATACAAGTTGTTATAAAATATTCAATTGGTCGGGGAATATTCGTTTTATCAGGGAACTTTCGTACGACGACACAATCATTGGTGGACCCTACAACATAATTATTGTCGGAGTTAGAAAACGATAGAAATATCTTTTTATAAAAATAATGGCAAAAGTTTTACCGTTAACTGTTGAAATACCCGTTGATAAAAGTAAAGTAATATGCGTAGTTGCATAGTAGCACACAGTATTGATTATTGATGCTTACGTGAGAAGTCACTCAGTTATACTCAATTATTGATATACTAATTGCTACATAGTATCTCACATTATTAATTCCATTATTGTCATAATAATTTGTATTATTAAATCAATAATTGAGACGACAAAATTATTCATATTATTATTTGCATTATTGACAATATCTAGAAAGTTATGTCGATGAAAGGGGTTTGGTCACCTAATTACATGCCAATAGAGAGAAATTCTTATCGAAAAGCCATCTCTTTCCTAGGAATGATCTGGTTGTTAATATTGTAAGTTATAATATTAATGATGAATGTTATTAAAAATGTGTTTTGTGAAGCCAAGTGAATTGAGATAAATAGAGGAGATTTTTATGAAGTATTTGTTGCAAATTTGGCTTATTATATGGACCCCCCACTTACCCATTTTTCAAAATAGTCGGGAGAAAGTTATCTCAATTATATATATATATATATATATATATATATATATATATATATATATATATATCTGTGTGTATATATTAGTCGGGAGAAAGTTGATCTTGATAATATTTAATCTTTTCATGTCGGGGTACTATTCATGGGGTACTATTCCCGAAGTACTATTCACTCAGGTACTATTCACCTAAGCTACTGCTGGGTAAAATCTAATTACGCACAATATGCAAGTATACGTGGTCAACACGTAATATAATAGTAAGTCAAGTATCGTTCCCACTGAGATTAGCTAGAAATTAACTCTCACAATTACCAATTTCCTATTAATCCAATTTTTGTTAAACTAACCAATTTACAGATTATAACTAAAAATAATAAAAATACTAAAATTACCAAACAATCAACAACTCTAAAAACTGAATTTTCAAACAAGTATTGGAGAATTAGGCTTACAACTTCACTCTAAGGATCACTCTGATTATTACACCTTATTCTAGTTTAATTCACCATCCCCGTTTATTAATCAAAAGCACTCAAGTAGAACTAGCCACCTCTTGATGCACTAATACCATATTAATTAAGATCCACAAATTAGATAGAATTAAGTTAAACATCTTAATTGACTAACTCACTATATCTCTATGTGAATTACAATCAAAGAAGGTTTAAGTTCAAGTTCTCTATCTGATTACATGCGATGTTAAGCATATCTCTACCCTAAAATTCATCAAGATTCCATCCACTCACAGAATTCAAGAACATATGCTATTTAACTAAGTCTAGACTCGTATTTCATCTCTCGAGTTCATACAAGTACACATAAAATTGGTGATAGAGCAATTTATAGATTCAAGCATAAATCAAAATAGATAAACTGAAAAATAGCTTGTTAAAGTGAAAATCAAAATTACATAATCATTATTCCACTTAAAGATCTGTTATAAGCCTAATAAAGAACTTAGTTCATAATTAAAGAATTAAATACTGAATAAATAAAAGAAATCATCATCTTGATTACACAAATTGAAATTAATGGAGAATAGTAATACACAACCCTTATCGCCCTTCAAATATACAATCTTCGTGAAATCACTTCTCTTCTTCGTTCCTCCAAGCTTTTACTTTCAATTATAGCTCTCTCATGTATTTTTTTTCTTCTCCAACACTTAGCATTAGTTAATTCAGTTCAGCACCAACACCACCAATTCTATTCCATCTCAAACTTATCACATAGTAATTCTAATAGAATTCCAACTCCTTGTCAAACCCAACAAGTTTGTAGACACAGAGTCCCAATTAATATAAAATAAAATCCTTAACACACTCCTAATATAAGCATATTACATCAAGAAGGTATATCTCCCAACACTACTCAACTTCTAACAAATAAAATAACACAGCTCCTGACCCGTCGACCGATGCGCCCCGCGCCGGGTTTAACACTAAGACAGTACTATAACATTCCAGAATTTTAAATATAATATTAAATATTTATTGAGTTATATAAATATTTAATGGATGTGACTATCAGTAAATGAATATTTGTTTAATTAATTTAATATTATTTGGAGAATTATTTGTTAAATAAATAATTGATAAATTAAGGAAATGATTATTATATTGATATTTCAATTAAATGATTAATTATTTGTATTGTGTTATTTGACTAAAGGATTTATTTAATTAATTGTGATTTGCATGAATTAAAATAAATACGAAAGCTTGATTAAATATAGTGTGACAAATAACTATATTATAAGGAGTTATTAAAATAAATTAAAGTAGTTTTAATTTAGTTTTATCCAATCAAGGCTTAATATATTAATTCTTTAAATTTAAATGATTTGCCAAACAAGCCTTATGGCTTTTGAGATTTCTAGTTAAATAAAATAAATAATATAAATAAAATAAATAAAATAATAAATATAATATATTTATATTATATACGTTTATGTTATAACCGTTAATATAATTAGTATGCGTATTAAGGTGTCAGTTTTCTTTTATGTATTATGTATATTGTCTAAGCCTAAACCTAAGAAAAGCTACAGAGAAAATTTCAGAGAATTGATAGAAAGCTTAGGATTTTCATGCAATTCTAGTGGTGTTAGTGGAGATTAGCAAGCAATTTGAAGGTATTTCTTATACAACTCTATATATATATATATATATATATATATATATATATATATATATGTCTACATATGTGAACTACGGTAAAGTCTTGGCTATGCTCTGTGAATTTTTCTTCCGAATTTTGTTATATAATTTAGTTATTGTGATTATACAAGCTTATTATGCTAGAGTTTATGTCAATCAAGAAAATCGCATGCTAAATTCGGTTTACAGTAGAAGAAATTTTTGACAGTGTTTGTGTTCTTCATATGGCTTGAGTAAAAGTAACAATTTTAGTGGCCAATTCTTCTGTTAAAGTATAAATTGAAGCTTGTATATGTTAGTTCAGTGAGATATGAGCATTATGTAATTTGAATGAGATGATTTGGCCAAGTAGTGAGTTCACAGCGATGATCTCTAGAACAATGTCAAGAAAAATTTAGTTTTTGTGAAAAATATGAGTTTTGAGAAATTAAAATGGTTTTAGTTAGTGTTAAATTGTTCTAATTGGTTGTAAATGTGACCAATCATGTTTATGATAGTTGTATATTTATTATATGTGTTAATATTACTGTCTATTGGGTGAAAAGTGTGTTTGTTGGGCTAAAGTCGGCTACTGTTCATCGCATTCTCCGCTAAAAAATGGCGCAGCTGCGCCGGTCCCAAGCCTTTGTATGGCACAGCTGCGCCATACCCTGGTTTGAGATTCTAACTTCTGCTATTACAGCAGACTTGGGAAAGCGTCACAACATGGTCTAAAATTGTGTTAGCATGTTAAATGTGTAATGTTAAGGTTAACATAACATAGTGAGTTGTGGTTAGTACGATCAAAGTTGCAAAAGTGATTAGTAAATCGAAAATGCGTTATGTGGTAATTGGTATACATAATGAAAGTTAGACAAGTGTTATGAAGTAAAACACTTAGAGTTTCTGAAATGTGAATGGTAATAAACATGTTATGATATGTTAGCATGTCTAATAGGTATTGTGGTTCTAAAATTATGTGTAGGTGATCGTGAGTTTAATTTTATAGCTTACGCTCAAGGCAAGTTTTCTAACTCTACACTTTCGTTGAACTAGTTTGTTTATTACATTGTACAAGTTTTAACTCTACATTTTCGTTGAGTTAGTTCTACTATTATAAATGCATGCTTTTGATTGAGCAAGTTTTTATCTCAACTGTTATTGAATAAGTAAATTGTTCCTAAAATCTATTTGAGCAAACTCAAACTCTAATGTTATTGAAAATTCTCCATTTGTTGATTCATTCCAACTTGTTTATAGTTAAGCAAGTTTCTTAAAGTTCAGGAATTTCATTTCTAATATTATAAAACTTGAACCTAGCTTATTTTACTGTTCGAGCAAAGGTTAACCATTTTATTCATTCTATTGAATACTTATGCTCTATAGTTATTTCAAGCATGAGTTAGATATATAGAATTAGTTCATTTATGATTCTCAAATGTTCTAAGTTATGTTGTTATTAAACAACTGTTGTATTATCAAACATTGTGGATTCAACTAGTTCCCTAGTTGATGATCATTAAACTTCAATTATCCTTGAAAGCTTATCCAAACCAAACTTTCTTTGGTGCGGACTTGTACTCTAAATACTGAAATGAACAACCCTATGTTTAGAGGTTTATGCTTAGTGTTGAAATGGTTGTGCACAATACATTGTACGAAGGATTGATCCCCCTAAGTACGTGGAGTCCTTATAGTCATATGACTGTTAAAGTTAAAGTTGAAAGATTACTTATAACTGTGGACATGGTTCATGGTCATTTGACCCTCAGTAGTTTATTTAAGAATGTTAATAGAACAAATTATTCAGTTCTATTGAGCCTATGAGTTGGCAAATGTTAAAATGTTAATAAAACATATCATTCAGTTCTATTGAGCCTATTATTTGGCAAATGTTGAAACGTTAATAGAACATATCATTCAGTTCTATTGAGCCTATTATTAGGCAAATATTGTAAAGATATTTATTCTTAACTCAAGTGAGCTTTGTTTGTTCACTCCCGCATATTTATACATTTATTGCAGCTATGAATGAGAAGGTAAATAAACCTACAACTAGCAAAGAAAAGGGAAAAATATACAAGTGATGAAGACTTGTAATTTTGTTTTATCATTGATGATAGACTTTTAATAATGATGTGATGTAATAATTTTATTTTCGCACTTTAATAATTGTATTAAAGGTTAGAGAACTTGGGAGATAATGTTTTTATTTATGTAGTCCTGTATGGGCAGGTTTTTATTAATCAATTTATTATAATTGGGTAGTTAGATATGAATGTTTTGATTGCGTGAACACAAAATCTTGAAGTAATGAAGTACCGGGATTTGGGGGTGTCACAAGTTGGTATCAAAGCTTTAGGTTATGAACCTTAGGTGGGGAAAAGCCTTAGGAAGTAACCTTTGAAAAGATAGTGGTGATTAACTCCTATCGAGTTTTAAGGAAGAAATAATAAAATACTTATGTGATTATGTGTTTATACTTATGTGCTCGTGAGTGTCGAGTAGTAATGATTATTGATTAAAACTTAAAATTTTGTTGTCAGGATGACTAATGTCAGAGAATCCAGTCAGGCTAGGGAGCATAGACCTCAGATGCCTATATAGGAGGAGCCTCGAGACATTCATGTTAGTTGGGAACAACTACTGCCACGGGAGTCAGCCCCGTTGGTCACAGTGGTTGAAGATGAGGATGATGATGTGGAGACGGATGAGGAGGATCCCGTTGAGTTGCCACAGGAGGATGAGGATGACGAGGACGAGGAGGAGGAGACTCCACTAACCTCGATAGCTGCTCGAATGTACGATGAAGTCTACGACCATAACGTGGAACTTCAGGGTACAGTCGAGGAATTGCAAGAGATAGTAGCTGAACAACAGACTGGAATGACACAGAAAGATGATGAGATCCTAGATCGTGAGGAACGACTGACTAATGTCGAGGAGAAGCTAGAACAGACTGAATGAGAGAAAGAACAATTGATCGAGGAGGTCACTAATTGAAGAATAAACTAAGGGAAGAAGCTACGAAGAGGACAAGAGCCGAGGACACATGTGAGGTAATGTTTCAACGAGCCGGGATAGCAGTAAAAGACGCACAGGCAAAGAGAATGAAGATAGAAGAGATGAATAAAGTATTCAACACCATGGTTAATCTAGCTCAAGATTGGGTCATGGGATATCCTATTCAGTTTGAGACGCTGCCATCGTACGTATCAGATCGCAGAACAATGTTTCGAGTCATAGAGGAAGAACGTAGTAAAGCTAAGCAGTATCTTAGTAGAACATCGTATTTGTTGTACGAAGAATAAAATGTGAAATAAATTGTAAATCCCAAGTGTTATGAAACATATGGGATATGAGGATGATGTTGTCCTGAAACTTTTGTAGTTCAGGAAGTAATGTAAATAGCAGTAATGCTATTGTTTTATGTTTTCAAAGAGGTTATGAATAAATAAAAAGTTGTTATTTTATTCAAAGTGTTAGTTGTTATTTTATTCAAAGTGTTATGTGATTTGTGGTTATTTCTTTTGCGAAAGTAAGTTAAGTAGAAATTACTTAAAAGAGTTGAGTAATAATCTAATGGGTGTATTTTTTTAAATAAAAAATGCCTCCCAGACGTCAACCACCACGACAGAGAACCACCGAAGGAACCAACAATAACGAAAATGTTGATGCTAACCCAGTTCAACCATTAGTGACGTTACTGATAGGAGCGTTGCAGAATCAACCATAGAACCACGGAATAATGTTTAAGGAGTTCAAGGTGGTTGGACCACCTGAATTTCATGGGTCAGTCAATCCAGTCGAGGCACAAACTTGGATAATGGAGATAGAAAAAGTGTTCGATGTTGCTAGGGTAGGAGATGATCAGAAAACTGCTTTCGCAACATTCATGTTGAAAGCAGAAGCTAGTTATTGGTGGCAGGCCAATAAAACTCGAGAAGGACCAGGGATGATGACCTGGGATAGGTTTAAAGAGATATTCTTTGAGACCTATTTTCTCGAGAGTTCGAAGGGTCGGCTGGAAGTACAGTTTCTGGAACTGAGACATGGAACGATGACGGTATCTGAGTATGTCGCTAAATTCAATGAGTTGGCAAGGTTTCCGCCTTATCAAGTCAGCACGGACGAATGCAAGGCGAAGAGGTTTGAACAGGGACTGAAGCCCTAGTTGTACAGTAGGGTTTTCCTATTTCAATTAAAGACTTTCGCAGCAGTGATGGAGAAAGCAATACTCGTTGAAGGTGGAGGCGAGACAGTGACAAAGTTCAATCAAGAACAGAAGAAGAAGAAGAATGAGGTGGAAATTAGGAATGGAGGTGATAGTGGTGGAAACAACAATAACATGAAGAGGAAGTGGAATGAAAACGTGGTTGCTAGAGACCAGTAGGGTAACCAGCAGAACAAGAACTTTGAAGCGTGCACTACATGCGGTAAGTTTCACAAGGGTGTGTGTTTGAAGAGGATATGAGTATGCTTCAATTGTGGCCAGGAGGGTCACATCGCCCCAAATTGCACACAACCTAAGAAGAATGTGTGCTTCACGTGCAGATCCAAGGATCACTTTGCTCGTGAATGCCCAAAGAAGAAGGATGAAGTGATAACTAGAAGCAATGGAAGTAACAATGGAGGTACAACATCAAACAAACCCACAGCTAGAACCTTTAACATGACTGTACAAGATCCTGTGCAATCAAAAGATGTCGTGTCAGGTATTATCCCATTCAATGATATTAATGCTTATGTATTATTTGATTCGGGTGCTACTTGCTCGTTTATCTGTGATGAATTTGCTAAGAGGTTAGGATTGCCTAGAGAAGAACTGAATTTCTCTTTGAACATAGAAATTGCGAATAAAGAGATAATCCCTGTTAGATTCGTATACAAGAACTGTAAGGTGAACATTAAGGAGAATATCTTGATGGTAGATTTGATTCCAATTAGATTGGGAGAGTTTGATGTTATTTTGGGAATGGGTTTGCTGTTCAAATATGGAGCGGTAATTGATTGCCAAAAGAAGTGTGTAAACCTTATGACCCCGTCAAAGGTATTGTTCTTTGGTAGCAAGTCGCCTAGACAAATTAAATATCTGACGATTATGCAAGCCAAGAAATTGTTGAGTCAAGGCTATGTGGGCTATTTAGCTTACATAGTCGATACTCAGAAAAAGAATGTGAAACTGGAAGAGATACCAGTGGTGAGGGAATTTGAGGATGTGTTTCCAGAGGATTTTCCAGGACTTTCGCCTGACAGAGAGATCTAATTCGTGATCGACTTAGTGCCGGGAACATCACCGATATCAAAGGCCCCGTGCAGAATGGCTCCAGTAGAATGGAAGGAACTGATGGTACAGTTGCAAGAATTGTTAGACAAAAAGTATATTCAACCAAGCGTATCACCGTGGGGAGCGCCAGTATTATTCGTGAAGAAGAATGATGGGTCAATGCGTCTTTTGTGACGCCCCCAAAATAGGTATACAACACCCATTCTGAGTCTCCAAATACATGGTACAGAAAATAAACTACAACTTCAATAATACAATTATCGTGCAAAATACGACAACACATACTGTGAGTTTAAATACAAATATTGTCTTCTGGACAATATCCACACTCAAATAAATCCTCATTACAATTATTCAAACACTATTTTATAGAAATAGTGAGGACTGCTAAAACATCTTTCTAGAACCATCACTCCATATCCCGACTAGATCCTGCTATGTTCTCACCTCCTGAGAAGAAAAATGGAACAAAAAGGAAAAAGGTGAGCTCAACTAGCCCAGTAAAGAATATTATGACTAAGATAATATACAACAAATTATCGTTAGTCTTCAACAGGGAAAAATCTGATAGAATATAATCGACAACAAGTTTTAGATCAACAACTGCAGCGGAAACAGCAAATCATTAAAAGTGTCAAGTAGAGAAAGAATTCTACCATCTTCTAAGATTTAAAAGTCCATCATCAATATTTTATCCCTGTAACATCAATTAATAATCATTTTTATCCAAATATTCATCTTTGCACTACAGGCCAAAGATATTCATTTGTATCACCTGTCAGTCATGTTCATCTCAACACCTGTTCATCTTTGCACTACAGGCCAAAGATATTCATCAAGTAATCATACATCTTTGCACTACAGGCCAAAGATATTCAGTAATATCATCATTTAGGACTGAGAATGATAAAAAATATCTTAAAGAGAACGAATCCAGTGAGACAGAAGGACAAATATTAGGGATTCGTATAACAGTTTATCCAAGATCAATAATACTTCATAATAATCAACTGTGAAGCAGAATTCAAAAATAAAGATCAAAACATGGATACAATCAAAGATAGTAACCATAATAGACATCTTGGACAAAAAGGGAAAATTTTATTTTTCGGTGAATAGTGCCGTATTCGTGAATAGTGCCGTATACGTGAATAGTGCCGTATACGTGAATAGTAACTCCCGACACAAAAAGTTCCAATTTTGATAAAAACTCATATCAATATTTCAGCATAATGATATTGAAGAAAATAATATCATTAAGAAGAAAATAATATCCCTTACTATCCCTTACCTCAAAACAGCAGTACTTCTGACCGGAATGTAAAGCCGAAGGAAACTTGCACTGAATAGCAACTCTCAAAGTATCTAAATACTCACAAAATATGCTTCATAATATAGAGAGAGAAAGAGAGAAAGCTTATGTTTCTGGTGTGATTTTCAATTCTAACTTAGCCCTCTATTTATAGGAAAATTTTGGTAGGTTTGACCTGCAACCTGATGGCTTTACCTTCTACTATTCCCACCCACCACATTTGAAATATAATTCAGCACATTTCTTCACCAACCACAAGTGGGGCCCACCAATTCTAGAATTTTCCATCAAAATGATAAACTCCGAAAATTCAACAATTTCTGAACCAGTCATCTCGTAAAATTCATAATAAATCATACGTTCATTTTTAACGGTTCAAAATTTGTGGGCATATACTCAACTTATATATGTATAACATATCCAAAAATTACCACGATCCAACGGTCGGATTAAAAATTATAACCCCCGCAAAATATCTCAAAAACCCTGATTTTTAATACCTCCACTCCGACAAAAATACGGATAAAAATCTCAACATTAACTCCTTCATTTTTTAACCACAAAAATATATCCCTCATTTATATCCACATAAAATAAATATTTTCTTATCATATGAATCAATAATTAATTATTCACAAATAATATTACAGAATCACATTTATGACAACCAGGCCGTTCCCAGGAAAGAGGGGGCTTTCCAATAAGAATTTCTCCTTACTGGCGCGCAATTAAATGACCAAACCTCTCCTTAGACAGAACTTTCTAGACATTGTCAATAATGCTATCTAATAATATTATTTAAATAATATGAATTATTGATCTGATAATGAAAAATACTGTGCATCAACAATTATTGAAACAACAATAATATAAAATATTAACGTAGCAATTATTGAATCAATAAAATAAAATATTGAACAGTAATTACTGTAACAATTATTGAGTAGTGCATTCTTACGTAAGAATCAATAATTTCAAAAATACTGTGCAATACCGTGTGCTACTGTGCAATAACGCGTATTACTGTATTTTAACCACCGGGTATTCCAACAGTGTTAACGGTAACAACTATGCCGTAATTTGTAAAAACTCAAATTTGTCGTTTTCCTTCACCCTACAGTTATTCGTTATGGGGTCCACAAATAGCTGCGCCGTCGTACGAATATTCTCCGACAGAAAGAATATTCCACGACCAAACGAATATTCCCCGACAACAATGATTATTTTATAACCACTTGCTTATTTTGAAAAAAAAATTCTCATTTCACCCATAACTTTAACTTTTTATCAATTTAACCATTTACTGAATTGTAATTATAAGAAAAATTGAATACTTTTATTTCATAAAATTCGGGGTCTTACATCTTTGCATTGATTATAGAGAATTAAACAAAGTCACTATTAAAAATAAATATATATTACCAAGAATAGATGACTTGTTTGACCAGTTGAAGGGTGCTAAATACTTTTTAAAAATAGATTTGAGAAATGGGTATCACCAGTTGAAAGTGAGTAAGGAGGATATACCACGAACGGCATTCAAAACTCGGTATGGACATTATGAGTTTCTGGTGATGTCTTTTAGTTTAACCAATACACCTGCTGCATTCATGGATTTGATGAATAGGGAGTTTAAACCATTCTTAGACAAGTTTGTAGTGGTATTCATCGACGACATTCTAGTGTATTCCAAAACTCAAGAAGAACACGTGGAACGCTTATGTTTGACATTGGAAACACTAAGAAAGGAAAAGTTGTATGCGAAATTCTCTAAGTGCGAATTTTGGCTAGATGGTGTGCAATTTCTTGGACACGTGATTGACAAAGATGGGATTTCCGTGGATCCACCAAAAGTGGAAGTTGTTATCAATTGGGAACAACCAAGAACACCGTCGGAAGTGAGGAGTTTCTTGGGACTAGCCGGTTATTACAGACGATTTATTCAAAAATTTTCTAAGATAGCTACTCCATTAACAAATTTGACCAGAAAAGCTGTGAAATTTGTTTGGACGGATAAATATGAAGAAAGTTTCCAGGATTTGAAATAGAAATTAAGTATGGAACCTGTGTTGTCATTACCAGATAGTACAGGTAACTTTATGGTGTATAGTGATGCCTCACATAAAGGGTTGGGATGTGTTCTTATGCAGAACGGCAAAGTTATTGCGTATGCATCAAGACAACTGAAGGATTATGAGAAAGGTTATCCGACTCATGATTTGAAATTGGCTGCAGTCGTGTTTGCTCTCAAGATATGGAGACACTATCTCTATGGAGAGAAATGTGAAATCTACACAGATCATAAAAGTCTGAAGTATATTTTCACCCAGAAGGACCTGAATATGCGACAAAGGAGATTGATGGAATTGATAAAGGATTACGATTGTGAGATCTTTTATCACCCGGGCAAAACGAATGTGGTTGCAGATGCTTTGAGCAGGGAAGGTCGGGAGAAGTTGATGCTGATAACTACGCAGGAAGATCTTATTTCAACAATGACAAAGCTAGAGTTGGAAATCAAATTTCCAAAAGAATACGATGAACGACTATTTCAGATAGATGCCAGTCCAACTTTGGTTGACAAAGTGAAGAGTGCTCAACTACAAGATAAAGAATGTGAAACGATCAAAGAGAAGGTGATTGAGGGTAGCAATGTAAAATATAAGATCGACACCGAAGGAGTACTACGATTCGAGGAAAGAATTTAGGTTCCAGCAGTACCAGAGCTTAAAGACGAAATCTTGACCAAAGCACACATCACAAGATATTCGATTCATCCAGGAAGTACAAAGATGTATCAAGATTTGTGGCGTCATTTTTGGTGGCCGAATATGAAAAGAGACGTTGCAGAATGCGTTACAAAATGTTTGACGTGTCAGAAAGTGAAAGCTGAACATCAACAACCAAGCGGGTTACTTCAACCGTTGGAAATACCGGAATGGAAATGGGAGCACATCACAATGAATTTTGTGGTAGGACTTCCAATGACTCAGAAAGGATACGATGCGATATGGGTAATAGTGGACAGATTGACAAAATCTGCACACTTTTTGCCAATAAAGATTAAATTTAATCTTGATCAGCTAGCGAAACTGTGAGTTAAAGAGATTGTGTCAAGACATGGGGTTCCAGTGTCAATTGTGTCAGATAGAGATCCAAGGTTCACATCAAACTTCTGGAAGAGACTACAAGAATGTATGGGAACAGTTGCGAATGAACATACCATCCGTAAACCGAGGGGAAAAGCGAAAGAACAATCCAAACATTGGAAGATAAGCTGAGAGCATGCATCATGGATTTTAAAGGAAGCTGGGATGAACATTTACCGTTGGTAAAATTTAACTACAACAATAGTTACCACGCGAGCATCGGCATGCCACCTTACGAGGCATTGTACGGCAGAAAGTGTAGAACTCCACCGTGCTGGGATGAATTCGGTGAACACCAACTGTTAGGACCAGAACTGGTATAATAAACTACTGATGTTGTCAAACTCATCAGGATAAGATTGGTAGCAGCCCAAGACCAACAGAAAATGTATGCCGATCAACACAGGCAGAATCGCAAATTTGAAGTAGGAAATTTCGTTTTCCTAAAAGTTTCTCCTTGGAAGGGGAAGATTCGTTTTGGTAAGAAAGGAATATCGAGCGTATTTTTGTGAGTATTTTAATACTTTGAGTATTGCTATACGGTGCAAGTTCCTTCAGCACTATATCTTGTATTACAGTCAGAAGTACTATCTTTTTCTGGTAAGGGAGGTTATTTTCTTCTAAAATGATATTATTTCTTCAATATCATTATGCCAAAATGTTGGTTGGAAATTTTTATTAAATTTGAAATTTTTTCATGTCGGGGTTACTATTCACGAGTACTATTCACAAAGTATGATGATATTTTTTTGTGAAATTTCTATCTTTTAGTGTCGGAGTTACTATTTACGTATACGATACTATTCACGTACACGACACTATTCACGAATACGACACTACTCACAGAAAAATTTAATTTTCTTTTATGTGTCCAAGATTGTCTGTTATAGTTCATATCTTTGATTGAATCTATGTTTTGGTCTTAAATCTTGAATTTTACTCCACTCTGATTATTTATGAAGTATTTTTGAACTTGGATTGTTTAAAGTAAGAATCCTTAATATTTGTTCTTTTGTTTCACTGGATTCGTTTTTCATTTAAATATTTTCATCATCCTCAGTCCTAAATGATGATATAACTAAATATCTTTGGCCTGTAGTGCAAAGATGAATGATTTTTTGATAAATATCTTTGGCCCGTAGTGCAAAGATAAACAGGTGTTTAGATGAACATGACCAACTGATGAATATCTTTGGCCCGTAGTGCAAATATGAACAGGTGTTGAGATGAATATGACCAACTGATTAATATCTTTGGCCTGTAGTGCAAATATGACTATTTGATTCAAGATGTAAATTGATTGATGTTACAGGGATAAAATATTGATGATGAACTTTTAAATTCATAGATGATAGTAGATTTCATTCTCCACTTAACTCTTCTAATGAATTATTGTTTCCGCTGTAGTTATTGATCTAAAACTTCTTGTCTATTGTATTCTACTAGATTTTTTCCTATTGAGGACTAATAATAATTTGTTCTATATTATCTTAGTCATAATATTCTTTACTGGGCTAGTTGAGCTCACCATTTTCCTTTTTATTCCATTTTTCTTCTCAGGAGGCGATAATGTAGCGGGTACTAGTCGGGGTATGGAATGATGGTTCAAGATAGTTGTTTTAGTATTCCTCACTATTTTGTAAAATAGTGTATCAATAATTGTAATGAGGCCTCCATTTGAGTTTGAATACTGTCTAGATGACAATATTTGTATTTAAACTCACAGTATGTGTTGTCGTATTTTGCATGACAATTGTAATAATAAAGTTGTAGTTGTTTTCTGTACCATGTGTTTGGCGACTCAGAATGGGTTCGGTGGAATAAACCTATTTTAGGGGCGTCACAGTTGGTATCAGAGCTTAGGGATATGATCTCTGGCGGAGATCGGGGAATAGAACTAGGAGGGGAGAGACGAGTAAATCCTTCGCTAGTGTGTCCTACCTAAGCTTATTTGTTGGTCGGTCATAATATAGGGATATTATGTGATTTGTTAATTTGTTAAATTAACAGTTGTTTTATGGCAGTATTTGAGAATGTCGACTGAGAATGTTAATAGTGGAGTAAATGAGACTATGGAGACACCTTTGCTCACCAACAAGGAGAACGTGCAACAGGCTGACAATGTTCCTCCTGTGAACAACACCATTGAGCAGATGACGAACGATGGTATGTTTAGGAACTTTCTAGAATTCATGCAAAACTAAACGAGAAAGACTACTATTCAAAATGCAGATGGAAACACTGGCAACTCACGGATTGTCACCGCTAAGCAGTTCAAAGTGTTGGGACCACCAGAATTCTGGGGAAAGCCAGATCCGATTAAGACGGAGACGTGGGCTAAGAAAATTATCAAGATATTCGATGTCTTGGGATGCACGGAGGAACAGAAGGTTCCATTCGCCACTTTTATGTTTCGTAACGAGGCAGATTACTGGTGGGAACCTGTGAAACGTACCCAGTCAGCCGCACCCAGCATGTCTTGGGAAACGTTTCAAAAACTGTTCAATGACAAGTACTTTCTTGAAAGTATTCGTCATATGAAGGAGGTAGAGTTTTTTAGACTAGAACAGAACAACATGACGGTGTCCCAGTACGAGGCGAAGTTCGCAGAGTTATCCAGGTTTGCACCTCATTTAGTGGAGAATGAGAAACGTATAACGCGGATGTTTTTAAGAGGTTTGAAACCCGACATACGTCAATATCTCATTTCTCATAAATTTCTCTATATTTAGATGTTGTGAATAGGGCTCAGTTATTGGAGCGCGATAATGAGTCAGCTCAATCGAAGAATAACGACTTACAACTCGATGATAATCGTATCGATGGCAACAGTCATCAGAACAAGGATAACCATCATGGAGGAAATTATCGTGCCAGAAGTGGTAACCACTTCGGTGGTAATCATGGCCAAGATAATAGAAGAAATTACTCAAATGGAAATTTTAAGAAGAGAAGATTTAACGTTGACGGGAAGATGTCGGCATCAACACCAGCACCAGTAACAAATTCTAGGGGAGGAGAACGACCGCCAGTTAAATGCTACAAATGCGGAGAGGAGGGACATATAAGTCCAAACTGTTCACAGCCATCCAAGGTATATTATAATTATGGAAAAGAAGGTCATATCGCTCGAGATTGTACAGTAGCGAAACCCAGTCCAGCGGGGATGGTGACTCAAAAGCTGTCCCAGAAAAGTCAAAGTCAACGGTTCCTGGAAGAGTGTTTGTCGTGACTGGTCAGAATGCGAGGAACCCGAGCGAAGTTATCACGGGTTAGTTAATCATAAAGTATTCTTGCAAAGTCTATACCTTATTAGATACCGGTTCTACCCATTCATTTATCTCTCCTGCTTATACTCAACGTTTAAACTTGACTCCGGAGAAAATTAGATTTTGACTTATCTGTTGAAACTCTGTTAAGGGAAAATTTCGTTACATCCACTGTTTATAAATCTTGTTTTACCCAAGTTGGCACCATCACATTACCTGTTGACCTTATTTCTTTAAAGATACTTGCTTTTGATGTGATTTTAGGGATTGATTGATTAACTACTCATCATGCCAAAATTGATTGCTTTTGTAAAGTTGTTAGTTTTCATATTCCTAAGCAACCTATTATTCGAATTCAAGCAACCAAACCATTGAAGTCAAACACTTTCATATCAAGACATAAAGTCATTTGTTTATTGAAAAATGGATGTCAAGTTTTCTTAGCCCATGTTATGGACTTGAACAAAAATACGTCAGATTTGAATGATATTTCTATTATTAGTAAATTTCCTGATGTATTTCCTGAAGAATTTCTTGGCTTACTCCCAAAGTGTGATATTAAATTTTGTATCGACTTCGAACCCGGTACAAAACTCATTTCTTAAATCTCATATCGAATGGCTCCTATTAAACTTCAGGAGTTAAAAATTTAACTATAGAATTTGGTACCCAAGCCTTTATCTGGTGACTTCCTTTGTGGAATACACCGAAGCCAGACTCTCTGTAAGGGACGCCATATTTGTGTGTTAGTAAACTAATAGGTGTCATTGTGACGTGCTATCCAAGATTAGGATATGAGTCACAATTGAGAGCAACCTATGTCAGTAATCGAAATACGTAGCTTTCTATGCTTAGTTGGTTATTATCGAAGATTTTGTGAAAAGATTTTCTCGAATTGCTACTCTATTAACTCAGCTAACTCGAAAAGATACAAAATTCGAATGGAGCGAGGGATGTAGAACTCAACATGCGGCAACGACGTTGGCTCGAGCTGTTGAAAGGTTACGGCCATACTATTCAATACCATCCTGGAAAAAACGAACGTGGTAGCTGACGTGTTGAGTAGAAAATCGTATGTGGTTACGAGTGCGATATTCTTAACACAAAGACCCATTTCGTACGACTTACAGAGGATGGAGATAGAGTTAAAGATTCTAAGAATCTGCGTGAAGATAACGAATATACGATTAGAATCGACTTTAATCAATAAAGTTAAAGCCGCTCAAGCTATACACCAGAGCTGATGAATATAAAGAAGAAGGTGCAAGAAGGCGTTATTCTAGAAGTAAGAGTCGATGAAGAGAAGAAATCTCAACCTTTGATTTATTAGTCCATTTGAAATTCTCGATTGAATAGGAACTATGGCCTATAGACTCGCTTTACAGCCAAGTATGACGCGTGTTCATAACATTTTTTGCGTATCGATGTTATGTAAATTTGTAGACAACCCGAACCACATTATTGAGTTAGAACCAAACGAGATAGCAGAAGATTTAACGTACGAGGAGGTACCAGTCAAGATCTTGGATGGGAAGGAGCATGTCCTACGCATGTCAATTTTGAGGACGAAATTTCATAAGGAGGGGAGGTTGTAAGGCCCCAACTTTTTTTAAATAAAGATTTAATTTTTTTTAATTATTATTTTGAAATAGTAAGGGGTTGATTTGATTATTATAGTTAGTTATGGGTAAAATGCGCAAATATTTTTAAATAAGCAAGTGGTTATAAAATACTCATTGTTGTCGGAGAATATTCATTTGATCGTGGAATATTCTTGCTGTCAGGGAATATTTGTACGACGGCGCAGTCTTGTGTGGGCCCCATAACGGAAAGCGATTGGATGAGGAAAACGACAAGTATAAGTTGTTTATAAATAATGGCGTAGTTGTTACCATTAATACTGTTGGAATACCCGGTGGTTAAAACACAGTAATACGCGTTGTTGCACAGTAGTACACGGTATTGCACCAATTATTGATTCTTACGTAAGAAGGCACTAATCAATAATTGTTACAGTAATTACTGTTCAGTATTTTATTTTATTGATTCAATAATTTCTACTTTGATATTTTATATTACTGTTGTTTTAATAAGTATCACTACACATTATTTTCTATTATCGGAGCAATAATTTATATTATCTGAATAATATTATTAGATAACATTATTGGCAACATCTAGAAAGTTCTGTCTAAGGAGAGGTTTGGTCACCTAATTGCGCGCCAGTAAGGAGAGATCCTTATTGAAAAGCCCCCTCTTTCCTAGGAACTGCCTAGTTGTCCGTATTGTGATTCTGTAATATTATTTGTGAATAATTAATTATTAATTTATATGATGAGGAAAATATTAATTTTATGTGGATGTAGATGGAGAAAATTTTTAAAGTGACATTTGTTAAAAATTGATTTTTTTATCTTTTCTGATAAAATAATATTTTATTATATTATTATAATATAATAATGGTGATATTTTTACAATGAATGTGAGATATATGAGTATATGAGGAGGAAGAGTATTTTTGTTACAAAAGTTGTTTAAAACATGTTAAACATGTTGGTGGACCAATTTCTTGACTGAAATTTGATTATAACCTGTAAAATCGTCCGTATATGGATTTCGGTCAATTTCTGTTTGGAATCTGGAAAAAATTTCTTCTAAAAAGTTGTAGAGAATTGAATTTTCTATAAAAAATCGCGAGATTTGAATTTTCTGATAAAAGGGCTATTTATTATGAATTATTAAAGTTCTGAAGTTCCGAAATAATTGATAATTATTTTTTATATGAAAAACGTTTTTGTCATTAATTGTGGGTCTTACATGTGATGTAGCTGCTGAATTCATATTCAAGAAGTGGGCGTAGGAAATTTGTTTATATATAATATTATTATATTAAATTTTTGCTTTGGTGTTCTAAGCATTTTCCTATAAATAGGATGCTTAGGTTAGAATTGAAAATCACACAAGAAACTAAAGTTTTCTCTCTCTTTCTCTCTCTATAATATTTAGCGTATTTTTCTGAGTATTTTAATACTTTAAGTATTGCTATACGGTGCAAGTTCCTTCAGCACTATATCTTGTATTACAGTCAGAAGTATTATCCTTTTGAGGTAAGGGAGGTTATTTTCTTCTAAAAAGATATTATTTCTTCAATATCATTATGCCAAAATGTTGGTTGGAAAATTTTACCAAATTTAAAACTTTTTCATGTTGGGGTTACTATTCATGAGTTACTATTCACGAGTTACTATTCATGAGTTACTATTCACGAGTTACTATTCATGAGTTACTATTCACGAGTACTATTCACAAAGTATGATGATATTTTTTTGTGAAATTTCTATCTTTTAGTGTCGAAGTTACTATTCACGTATACGGCACTATTCACGTATACGACACTATTCACAGAAAAATTTAATTTTCTTTTCTGTGTCCAAGATTGTCTGTTATAGTTCATATCTTTGATTGAATCTATGTTTTGGTCTTAAATCTTTAATTTTACTCCACTCTGATTATTTATGAAGTATTTTTGAACTTGGATTGTTTAAAGTACGAATCCTTAATATTTGTTATTTTGTTTCACTGGATTCGTTTTTCTTTAAAATATTTCTCATCATCCTCAGTCCTAAATGATGATATAACTGAATATCATTGGCCTGTAGTGCAAAGATGAATGATTTTCTGATGAATATCTTTGGCCCGTAGTGCAAAGATAAACAGGTATTTAGATGAACATGACCAACTGATGAATATCTTTGGCCCGTAGTGCAAAGATGAATAGATATTGAGATGAACATGACCAACTGATTAATATCTTTGGCATGTAGTGCAAAGATGACTATTTGATTTAAGATGTATATTGATTGATGTTACAAGGGTAAAATATCGATGATAGACTTTTAAATTCATAGATGATAGTAGATTTTATTTTCTACTTAACTCTTCTAATGAATTGTTATTTTCGCTGCAGTTATTGATCTAAAACTTCTTGTCTATTGTATTATATTAGATTTTTTCCTATTGAGGACTAATAATAATTTGTTCTATATTATCTTAGTCATAATATTCTTTACTGAGCTAGTTGAGCTCACCATTTTCCTTTTTGTTCCATTTTTCTTCTCAGGAGGCGAGAATGTAGCGGGTACTAGTCGGGATATGGAATGATGGTTCAAGATAGTTGTTTTAGTAGTCCTCACTATTTTCTAAAATAGTGTATCAATAATTATAATGAGGACTCCATTTGAGTTTGAATACTATCTAGATGCCAATATTTGTATTTAAACTCACAGTATATGTGTTGTCGTATTTTGCACGACAATTGTAATAATAAAGTTGTAGTTATTTCCTGTACCATGTGTTTGGCGACTCAGAATGGGTTGTGTGGAATGAACCTATTTTGGGGGCATCACAGCTGCATCATATCTCTCGTATTATTGATTCAATTATTTTCACAGTATCATCTGTATAATATGTTATATTATTTAATCAATAATTGAGACGGCAAAGTTAATCATATTATTATTTGCAATATTGACAATGTCTAGAAGTTCTGTCAATGAGAGGTTTGGTCACCTAATTACGCGCCAATAAGGAAAAATCCTTATCGGAAAGCCCCCTCTTTCCTGGGAACGACCTGGTTGTTAAATATTGTAAATTATAATATTAATGATGAATAAGTTCTTGTTGATTAAAGATGAAATTGATAGTTCCATTGTGTGAAAATTATTAGTGTTAGTGGAAATCGACATTTATTTCGATAATAATTGATGTCTGGATGTTATATTGACTAATCAGGTAATTAACCGGATAAATGAGCAATTAATTGCTATTAATTCACATGCTTACAACTATGTGTTCACATGTGTGTACTATTGATTCACATGATTTACTATTAGGGGAATTGGTGCAAGATTGATAATACTTGCATGACTAAATTAAAAATAGATGTATAGTTGATGGTACTATACTGTAATTAGTTTTTTCACATGATTATACTATTTAGTCACATGAATGAACTATTAATTCACATGATTTACTATTAGGGGAGGTGGTGCAAGTTTGATAATACTTGCAGGACTAAATTAAAAAAAAAGAAAAGAGGAAGGTATTATACTGTAATATTTTGAGCCCCAAAATGTGCAATTATCAAAACTATATTTTTCTATAAATAGAAGCTCATTTCTTCATTATTTTTCACCAATTCACTAAAGCTATAGAACAATTATTATATAGAGAAATTATAGAGAGGAAGAAGAAGAGAAGTCTACTACCTCATTATTTCAGTATCTAGTTTTTTATAGGGTAAGGGGTATTATTCCTTCGTATTCATGAAGAGAGTTATTTTCTTTCAATACTCGTAAGGGTTGTTATTCCATTCTTTATTATTATGTTGGAATAACTTGTCTATGCGAAGTACCGCATACATAGTAAAATTCTTCTATTATTCCATTCTTTATTATTTTGTTGGAATAACCTGTTTGTGCGGTTTATGGCATGCCAGGTGAATTCTGTTGTTATTCCATTATTCATTATTTTGTTAGATTATCCTGTCTGTGCGGATTACGCATGACCTGGTTCCATTCTTTATTATTCTGTTGGAATATCCTGTATGTGCGGATTACACATGACCTAGTTCCATTCCTTATTATTCTGTTGGAATAATCTGTCTGTGCGGTCTATCGCATGCTTGGTGAATTCTTTTGTTATTCCATTCTTTATTATTCTGTTAGAATAACATGTCTATGTGGACTACCGTATGCATGGTGAATGATCCTTCGTATTCATTCTTTATTAAATTGTGGAAATGATCTATCTACGTGGACTACCGCATGGCGGGTGAAAATCCATTTGCAGTTTCGTATATTCTATTATACTTGTATGAGATATCATTTCTTTTGTACTCGTCATGAAATATCATTTTCTTTGGTATTTTTTCTTTTACGAGTTACTATTCACGGGTTACTATTCACTCTAGTATTATTTACTCGGGTATTCGGGACACTTTTTATATTGGAATACTATTCACGAGTTACTATTCACGGGTTACTATTCTACTAATTACTATTTACCCAAATATTATTCGCTCGGATATTTGGGGCACTATTCATGTCAGGGTACTATTCATTAGGTACTATTCCTGAAGTATTATTCACATGGTACTATTCACGGGGTACTATTTACCTGAAAAATATATTTCTTTTCTGTCCAAATACTTTTTGGTACATGAATATTATTCTTGAATTTTACTCCACAAAGCAGTATCATGTTGACAATTTGGACGTTATTGATTTCTGGATAAATTAAATTATAAATCTTTAAAATTTATCCTTGAACTTGTTTTATTAAATTATTATGTCATTGTCATCATCATCATGTTTATATTGTGCAGAAAGTCATCTTTGGCTTACGTCCATAGATGGACTTAGTATGATTATGACCAGGGATTATTCGGTATAATCATGACCGTAATGTAACGAATGATGTGGTAAAAGTTCTCATTGGCCTGTAGTTCATTGATGGACAGTTGTTGGTATGATTATGACCAGAGATTATTCAGTATAATCATGACCATTGATGATTATATGAATATCCTTGGTCGTGGTGCAGTGATGATTCGATTTTAGTTATTAAGCTGAGTCTCAGCGATAAAGTTGATGAAAAAAATTTTAAATCAAAAAAGATAGTAGATTTTATGCTCTAATGTATTTCTTATTTCCGCTGCAGTTGTTGATCTAAAACTTGTTGTATATTATATTCTATCAGTTGTTATACTGTTGAAGGCTAAGGATAATTTATTCTGCATTATCTTAATCATAATATTTCTTACTGGGCTAGTTGAGCTCACCCTTTCTTTCATTGTTCTCTTTAAGAAATGAGAATATAGCTGTGACGAGTCGGTGAATGGAGTGACGGTCCAAGATAAATGGCTTTAGTAGCCCTCACTATTCTATGGAATAATGTGATAATAATTGTAATGAGGATACCATTGTGTGTGGGTATTGTCTAGATGACAATATTATTGTTTAAACTCTAAGCTATGTTTTGTCGTATTTTGCAAGACTGTTGTATAATTAAGTTATATTTGAATTTATGTACCATGTATTTGGTGACCCAAGATGGGTGATGTATACCTGTTTTGGGGGCGTCACAGTTGGTATTAAAGCTTAGGGATATGATCTCTAGCAGAGATGTGAGACTAGAACTAGAAGGGGAGAGACAGGTAATTCCTTCGCTAGTATGATATACCTAAGTTATTTGGTATTTAATTGGTCGGCCAGAGTATAGGGATAATATTTGGCATGTCAATTAACCCTTATCCTGAAACTATATTCTATAATGACATCTGAAATATAGGAGATGATGTAACGACCCCAAAAATTATACAACTTAATTCTCGACTTCGGTCGTTAACCATACATTAAATCTCAAATTTTACATCATTATTCGATATTAAAAATCACTAAAATTGCGGAATAATTAAAATTTTTATACATCTCCTTCTGTCTTGCCCTAAATCATAACCTTTACATTACATCTCTTCGATTCAAATCAAATGCCATGAATCATTACAACAAACTGACTATACAAAGTCTTACATTAAAACTAAATATCCATATACATTGGATAGCTCAACTTACAATTCAACAACATGTTACATTTAAGATAGGAAATACATTTCTCATACAACATAAGTAATCTTCGTGAATATAGATCTCTATAACTCACTTAGCACATATCTTTACCTTAAAGTTTGTACCTGCAAAAGTGGTTATTTGCAAGAGTGAGCTCGACAGCCCAGCAAAGTCTAACAGTTTTCATGCATCACATAGCACATAATAACATGCTCGATATACAACTCATTAAAGTAACATGGCATACATGCTTTTAACTCACATAGCAAATATAAAGATTGAGTTCCTTACTCAATCATCATTACTTAGCCAAAACAATGCAGTCATATATTGACTTTAACATTTCATGATTTCAACATGTATAACATATCATGCAATTTAAAACAGTTCATCAAGTCCACATAGAAAATAGGAACCGAAAGACTTGCCTTGATTGTTGTTTACCAATAATAGCTTAACAACTTATAGTTATCTGCACTTCACGTGCCCTACACAATTATATAATCATACACATCAACTATTAGTCACATTACAACACATAGCAATTGTAATGTAAACTCTACTCCACATCTCATAATCTTTCCTATTAATAAATACACAATGGTCAATTAGATTGTGTTAACTTTTCGACTTATGACTCACTATATTTCTTCTTAGTCAAACTCGAAGTTCAAGTGGTTAAGTCTTGCTAGGACTACTTATTGGTTTTATATTAAACCCATTCCATATCTTATAATATCCATTTCAATGGAATTGAAACACTTTTTAAGTTCATTAACACTTGGCACGGCGTTTCGACGTTCAATCGTCACACGCCCGATTTGCCTCTCTTGTGTATGCTTACTATGCTTCTATAACTTATCTAATATATTATTTATTAATGTTAAGCATCATTATATTTACTAAGATTCATGTTTTATAACTTAGAACATCATCTTTTACGGTCTGGAGCACTACACATGCATATGTGCATGCCCGACACCCTCCGATTGCCTCCGAAAACACAACAGTCCTAAAGATGACCATTTTGACCCATCCTAATGACCTCAAATTGAAAAATTTAAAGAACGAAAGTTGTAGGTCTACTCGTCTTCGTTCCGGATCATCTTGAATCACCTCAATCGGAGTTCGTATGAGGAAGTTATGACCATTTTACTATAGGAGGTCAAAACTATCCAAGTCAGACTTCTGTCCCCGCGCTGGGGCGCGAGTACTAAGCCAACTAGTGGCGCTGGGGCGCGAGATTGGCGCTGGGGCGCCAATTTCAGTGCTGGGGCGCCAGCTTCTAGCGCTGGGGCGCGAATTTTGGCGTCGGGGCGCGATTTTTGGCGCTGGGGCGTGAATTTTGACGCTGGGGCGCCGAAACTCGCAGAACCCAACCACGAAGAACAGAACAACTCAATTTTCTGTCTATAACTTCACTTCCAACACTAATTAACATGAATAACTAATGCAAATTACACATAAACTTTCACCAAGCATACAAATATTAAATTAACCCAACTTAAACCATAATTTTAGAAAAATTAAATACTAGAATAACATATTTGAAAACCCAAAAACTCCATTTTTGATATTTCTTGACACAGTGCATACTGTAATCATAATGATACACCAATTTGATTCTTTTGAACTAAGTTTTCTGTAATTCTTAACAAACTAACTAATATAGTCACAGTTCAATTTCACACATTAAATTGATCATCATAATTGTTATTTACATAAGCTACATAAGAAATACATATACTGACATTATTTCTTCCTACTGTCAAACGAATTTATCATGCAATTCTCGTTTAAGCACTACCTCTAATCATCATAAACTCATATAATAACTATATAATCAAGTACCATACCAAGTTATACATGTATATTAACAATTCATCCCATAAAATATTTTACAGAGAACTTTTTGGGAAGAAGAAAAACATGAAACTTTTAGAGAAAGAGATTGAGCTCCTACCTTGGATTAGGAAGATGATTATTATTATTTTTTCCAAATTCTTTTCTACAACACCTGTTAAAATCACTCTCAAATTCTCTCTAGTTTTCCTCTTTTCTTCTTTTTCTCTCTGTAAACTTCAACTGAGTCTTTCTTCTCCCTAACTTTAACATACGTATAATATTATAACGTATAATAATAATATAGATATTAAGTATAGAATTTAACTGACATCAGTTATAATTTTTTTTTTTTTGAAAATCAAAAGCCATAAGGCTTGTTTGGCTAAGCTTAATAAAATATCCCATTAAATCCTTACACCTTGTTTGGCAAATCTAACTAAAACAAATAGATTAATCCTTATACCTTGTTTGATAAAACATCATTAAATTAAAGACTTATTATGTAATAAGACATGTTTAGAAAAACCAAATTAAACTCCATAATCATTATAATTTCTTTTATAATTATAATTTATTAAATTACTTTAACACATAAATCATTATCACATAATTATAATTTCTTTTATAATTATAATTTTATTTAACCAACGAATATTTTAAATTACAATTTCCCATTTAAAATATTATAACTTATTTAAATCACCATAAGCTCTCTAGCTTACTTATTAAATTATATTATTATATAATCTCATAACAATTAATTTACTTAGCTCCTTAATTATTTACTCAACAAATAATTAAATCACATCAACTCAAATTACCATATAATTCAATAAATATTTAATATTGCCAATAAATATTTAATATTTGATATTTAATTATTCATTCAACAAATAATGAAATAAACCACATCACTCAAATTGAACAATTATTTATTCAACAATAACATATCCATTAAATACTTAAATAAATCAATAAATATTTAATATCACGCTTTAAAATTATGGAATGTTACATCATTCCCTCCTTACAAGGATTCTGTCCTCAGAATCACAATTCAAATAAATCATTCGTTACATTCTTCCCTACTTACAAAGATTCTGCCCTCAGAATCACCGAAACCCTACCTTACTCAGGTTTTCCTCAAATCTATTCATTGAATAACTTCAACACATTATCTTTATATAGGTTTTATATTTTCTACTCTCACCATTCTTGATAATAAATTCTTATAAGTTTTATTTCATAACATTTACTTAGACTCAATTATATTTGAGTATTATATATTCTTTGACCCGTTCATTATCTTTCTCTAAGGATCATTATCATATATTATATGATCAAACTCTCGGGACATTACTCGAAATTTTTATTTATTAATCTTTATTCATTCAATCTATCAAAAATAGATTTTACGTTAATACCTTATTCATTCATTGGATTCTATAACCACTTCTTTTCCACAAAGATCATTCTACATTTATTAAACTTTTCTATTAAAAATTTCATAAATTTCTTTGATAACTCATCCCCTTCTCATTTCAAAATCTCTTTTCTCACTTAATCAACACATTCATCATTCAGTGTTGTATTCTACGACTTACTTCTTTCTAAGGAATATTTTCCTTTTTCACTTCCATCTTGCAGAATAACAAGAATCTTCCACAATTGTTCAATAATTGGGAAGTAGTTTGAATAACTCAGGAATTTTTAAAAGATTCCAAATCATGCTGAGGGTCATAAGACCACGAACTATGTCCACAGTTGCAAGTAATCTTTCAACTTCAACTTTAACAACCATAAGACTATAAGGACCCCCGTACTTAGGGTGTTAAGCCCTTCGTACGATGTATTGTGCACAAATATTTAAACGATATGCATATGTCCATAGTTATAAGTAATCTTTCAACTTAAACTTTAATAGTCATAAGACTATAGGGACTCCTCGTACTTAGGGTGATCAGCCCTTCGTACAATGTATTGTGCACAAACATCTCAACGCCTCCGCGTAATCCCCTATAAAAGGGTTGTTCATCTCAGCTTTTCAACATCTGAATCCGCACCAAAACAATTTGGTTTGGCATAACTTCTCAAGAAACTCTTGAATTTTATGAACATCCTTCAATATTTGTCTAGCTGAATCAAATAGCATAGACCTCTACAATAACTCGGACATTAACCGAAATATACATATACATACATACATATGTATTCTCATATATTAAAAAAATCTCAAAAATCTTTTTATGACGTCATGATACCGCACTGTATTTACAGTCCGTTGAGGATTCCGTCATTTGGTGACTTTATCATACTACATCATACCATAGTGGGCTGACGATCCTTAGATCACATCCAACACTAGGTAATACTGCATTGATGACTCCATCGTTTTTATCATCTTTGCACCAGGTTACATGATGCATTAATGATATAAAATACATTTTGATATATTGCAAATCATTTTTGTCTAGCCGAAGTAATTAGCATAGACATACGAATAACAGTATTGTTGTTAAAACTCATTGGTTCCATCATTTGATCCAATGTTTTTCAAGAAAATAAAAGTGTAAACATCAGCACGAAGTCAATAAATTTCGAAAGTCTAGCATAGCTAGTAGATTTAGAATACCCATGCTTCCACCATCAACTCCACTTTCTAATATGATCCATTGCTTAATAGGTCTATCTATTCCTATCATCCTCAATACTCCATTCACACTTAATTATACCCTAGTTCATCAAACTTACCACACGTTATGAGTTCAGGAACTTACCACAATCATATGAGTTTAAGAACTTATCCTAGTCAGACCATAGGCGTCCATTCGCTGAGGGGTTCAAAAACATACCATATAATTATGAGTCACGAACCTACCATAAGTATGAGTTTTAAGAACTCGCACTTAACCTTATAATATTCTCTAACTATACTCTACCTATCTGTTATACACATGAGAAAAGAATCACCTTCTCAACAGGCATATAGCAAATAGCGCGACACAAACATTCCAATGATTATCAATGTGATAAACTGAGTGTAAGCATAAAACCCTCGCCCATACAAAGGTTTGTACAACTCAGCCATCACATGAGACCTCAATTAAAATCCCACCTAACTCTATCTTTCTTTTAACTTGCTCTTTGCTCGATACGAATTCCTCGTATCACATCATCTATAACTCCTCATGAGTTATCTCATACTATTTCATAGTACACCATCTTCATAGCATTAAGCTATAATCATTCAAACATTACAGACCATCTTTCTTTTATAACTTAAACAGATCACGTCGTGACCTTATTCTATAATCATCTCTCTTAAACTTCTTTTATTAACTCGTGATAGTTTTGTTTTACGATGCTCATTCTATCTCTTTTTCATCATTTACGACATTATTCGTTATCTTGGCTATTGGAGTTAGGAAACTCCCATTTCTTATCTTTATATCTCTTCAAGATTATTCTTTAAATCTTCTTGTTTATATAACAATTCTTCCTTTAAGAATTCTAACTTCATTTACATCGCTTAACATTTCATTTGAGTTACACACTTGGTACACATCGAGTCTCTAACAGTTTCAATACGGTACGCTGAGTGGTTTCCCACAAACAACCAACAAACTAGGTTCCGAGTTGCTAGTTCGTATATACCTCCGCTCTATGAAGGAATCGTTTAGCCCAGATACCATACATCAACTACTAAAGAGTACAATTGCACCATACTTAAATATAACTCTCTATTCTTAACTTCTTTATCACTCTTCTTATAGACACTGTCTATTTATTATCACCTTACATCCTTATTATTGGAGTTGGGTAACCCCACATTCATATTCCTTATAACACTGCGAGATTCTTCTTTGAATCCTTTCACGCAAGTTTTAATCCCTTATTGTTCAAACTCTATTTGAGCTTATTCGTTCTTCATCTTCACCTCTCTTCTCTAAGGTTATTGCCTACGGTACTCATACCTAAGGTTTATAACCTACAGCTCTGATACCAACTGTAACGACCCCAAAAATTATACAACTTAATTCTCGACTTCGGTCGTTAACTATACATTAAATCTCAAATTTTACATCATTATTCGATATTAAAAATCACTAAAATTGCGGAATAATTAAAATTTTTATACATCTCCTTCTGTCTTGCCCTAAATCATAACCTTTACATTACATCTCTTCGATTCAAATCAAATGCCATGAATCATTACAACAAACTGACTATACAAAGTCTTACATCATAACTAAATATCCATATACATTGGATAGCTCAACTTACAATTCAACAACATGTTACATTTAAGATAGGAAATACATTTCTCATAGAACATAAGTAATCTTCGTGAATATAGATCTCTATAACTCACTTAGCACATATCTTTACCTTAAAGTTTGTACCTGCAAAAGTGGTTATTTGCAAGAGTGAGCTCGACAGCCCAGCAAAGTCTAACAGTTTTCATGCATCACATAGCACATAATAACATGCTCGATATACAACTCACTAAAGTAACATGGCATACATGCTTTTAACTCACATAGCAAATATAAAGATTGAGTTCCTTACTCAATCATCATTACTTAGCCAAAACAATGCAGTCATATATTGACTTTAACATTTCATGATTTCAACATGTATAACATATCATGCAATTTAAAACAGTTCATCAAGTACACATAGAAAATAGGAACTGAAAGACTTGCCTTGATTGTTGTTTACCAATAATTGCTTAACAGCTTATAGTTATCTGCACTTCACGTGCCCTACACAATTATATAATCATACACATCAACTATTAGTCACATAACAACACATAGCAATTGTAATGTAAACTCTACTCCACATCTCATAATCTTTCCTATTAATAAATACACAATGGTCAATTAGATTGTGTTAACTTTTCGACTTATGACTCACTATATTTCTTCTTAGTCAAACTCGAAGTTCAAGTGGTTAAGTCTTGCTAGGACTACTTATTGGTTTTATATTAAACCCATTCCATATCTTATAATATCCATTTCAATAGAATTGAAACACTTTTTAAGTTCATTAACACTTGGCACGACGTTTCGACGTTCAATCGTCACACGCTCGATTTGCCTCTCTTGTGTATGCTTACTATGCTTCTATAACTTATCTAATACATTATTTATTAATGTTAAGTATCATTATATTTACTAAGATTCATGTTTTATAACTTAGAACATCATCTTTTATGGTCTGGAGCACTACACATGCATATGTGCATGCCCGACACCCTCCGATTGCCTCCGAAAACACAATAGTCCTAAAGATGACCATTTTGACCCATCCTAATGACCTCAAATTGAAAAACTTAAAGAACGAAAGTTGTAGGTCTACTCGTCCTCGTTCCGGATCATCTTGAATCACCTCAATCGGAGTTCGTATGAGGAAGTTATGACTATTTTACTACAGGAGGTCAAAACTGTCCAAGTCAGACTTCTGTCCCCGCGCTGGGGCACGAGTACTAAGCCAACTAGTGGCGCTGGGGCACCAATTTCAGCGCTGAGGCGCCAGCTTCTGACGCTGGGGCGCGAATTTTGGTGCCGGGGCGCGATTTTTGGCGCTGGGGCGTGAATTTTGACGCTGGGGAGCCGAAACTAGCAAAACCCAACCACGAAGAACAGAACAACTCAATTTTCTGTCTATAACTTCACTTCCAACACTAATTAACATGAATAACTAATGCAAATTACACATAAACTTTCACCAAGCATACAAATATTAAATTAACCCAACTTAAACCATAATTTTAGAAAAATTAAATACTAGAATAACATATTTTAAAACCCAAAAACTCTATTTTTGATATTTCTTGACACAGTACATACTGTAATCATAATGATACACCAATTTGATTCTTTTGAACTAAGTTCTCTGTAATTCTTAACAAACTAACTAATATAGTCACAGTTCAATTTCACACATTAAATTGATCATCATAATTGTTATTTACATAAGCTACATAAGAAATACATATACTGACATTATTTCTTCCTACTGTCAAACGAATTTATCATGCAATTCTCGTTTAAGCACTACCTCTAATCATCATAAACTCATACAATAACTATATAATCAAGTACCATACCAAGTTATACATGTATATTAACAATTCATCCCATAAAATATTTTTTACAGAGAACTTTTTGGGAAGAAGAAAAATATGAAACTTTTAGAGAAAGAGATTGAGCTCCTACCTTGGATTAGGAAGATGATTATTATTATTTTCTCCAAATTCTTTTCTACAACACCTGTTAAAATCATTCTCAAATTTTCTCTAGTTTTCCTCTTTTCTTCTTTTTCTCTCTGTAAACTTCAACTGAGTCTTTCTTCTCCCTAACTCTAACATACGTATAATATTATAACGTATAATAATAATATAGATATTAAGTATAGAATTTAACTGACATCAGTTATAATTTTTTTTTTTTTGAAAATCAAAAGCCATAAGGCTTGTTTTGCTAAGCTTAATAAAATATCCCATTAAATCCTTACACCTTGTTTGGCAAATCTAACTAAAATAAATAGATTAATCCTTATACCTTGTTTGATAAAACATCATTAAATTAAAGACTTATTATGCAATAAGACATGTTTAGAAAAACCAAATTAAACTCCATAATCATTATAATTTCTTTTATAATTATAATTTATTAAATTACTTTAACACATAAATCATTATCACATAATTATAATTTCTTTTATAATTATAATTTTATTTAACCAACGAATATTTTAAATTACAATTTCCCATTTAAAATATTATAACTTATTTAAATCACCATAAGCTCTCTAGCTTACTTATTAAATTATATTATTATATAATCTCATAACAATTAATTTACTTAGCTCCTTAATTATTTACTCAACAAATAATTAAATCACATCAACTCAAATTACCATATAATTCAATAAATATTTAATATTGCCAATAAATATTTAATATTTAATATTTAATTATTTATTCAACAAATAATGAAATAAACCACATCACTCAAATTGAACAATTATTTATTCAATAATAACATATCCATTAAATACTTAAATAAATTAATAAATATTTAATATCACGCTTTAAAATTATGGAATGTTATAGATGAGAAATGGGAAAATCATGATAGAGATGAAATAATCGGGAAGGTACAATCCAAAAAGAAAGTAAGTTATTCTCATCTCTTCGAACTACCAGGTACGTAAATTTCGAGGGCGAAATTTCATAAGGAGGGGAGATTGTGAGACCCCGAAATTTATGAAATGAAAGTATTCAATTTTATTATAATTATTCTATTTAGTAAATTATTAAATTGATAAAAGGTTAAAGTTAAGGGTGATATGTTAAAAATTTTCAAAGTAAACAAGTTCTCATAAAATAATCGGTGATAAAAGTACAGTACTATGCGTGGTTGTATAGTAGCACACGGTATTGATTATTGATGCTTATGTAAGAAGTCAGTCAGTTATACTCAATTATTTCTACAGTAATTGCTGCATCATATCTCTCGTATTATTGATTCAATTATTGTCACAGTATCATCTGTATAATATGTTATATTATTTAATCAATAATTGAGAAGGAAAATGTATTCATATTATTATTTACAATATTGGCAATGTCTATAAGTTATGTCAAGGAGAGGTTTGGTCACCTAATTGTGCGCTAATAAGGAGAAATCCTTATCGGAAAGCCCACTCTTTCCTAGGAACGACCTGGTTGTTAAATATTGTGAGTTATAATATTAATGATGAATAAGTTCTTGTTGATTAAGGATGAAATTGA
This sequence comes from Panax notoginseng, assembly GCA_016801055.1. Classification (NCBI taxonomy): domain Eukaryota; kingdom Viridiplantae; phylum Streptophyta; class Magnoliopsida; order Apiales; family Araliaceae; genus Panax; species Panax notoginseng. Next base: position 99,468,394 of record CM029017.1, on the reverse strand, counting down.
TAGTTCCATTGTGTGAAAATTATCAGTGTTAGTGGAAATCGATATTTATTTCGATAATAATTGATGTCTGGAGGTTATATTGACCAATCGGGTAATTAACCGGATAAATGAGCAATTAATTGCTATTAATTCACATACATATAACTATGTGTTCACATGTGTGTACTATTGATTCACATAATTTACTATTAGGAGAATTGGTGCAAGATTGATAATACTTGCATGACTAAATTAAAAATAGAGGTATAGTTGAAGGTACTTTACTGTAATTAGTTTTTCTCACGTGATTATACTATTGAGTCACATGAATGAACTATTAATTCACATGATTTACTATTAGGGGAGGTGGTACAAGTTTGATAATATTTGCAGGACTAAATTAAAAATAAAAGAAAAGAGGAAGGTTAACTTGTCTGTGCGGTCTATCGCATGCCTGGTGAATTCTTTTGTTATTCCATTGGAATAACCTGTCCATGTGAACTACTGCATGCATGGTGAATGATCCTTCGTATTCATTCTTTATTAAATTGTGGAAATGATCTGTATACATGAATTACCGCATGGCGGGTGAAAATCTATTTGCAGTTTCGTATATTCTATTATACTTGTATGAGATATCATTTCTTTTATACTCGTCATGAAATATCATTTTCTTTGGTATTTTTTTTACAAGTTACTATTCACGGGTTACTATTCACCCGATTACTTTTCACTCTAGTATTATTCACTCGGGAATTCGGGGCACTTTTTATGCCGGAGTACTATTTACGAGTTACTATTCATGTGTTACTATTCACCTAATTACTATTCACCCGAATATTATTCATTCGGGTACTTGGGATACTTTTCATGTCGAGGTACTATTCTCGAAGTACTATTCACATGGTACTATTCACGGGGTACTATTTACCCGAAAAAAACATTTCTTTTATGTCTAAATTATTTTTGGTACATGAATATTATTCTTGAATTTTACTTCACAAAGCAGTATCATGTTGACAATTTAGATGTTATTGTTTTTTGGATAAATTAAATTTTAAATCTTTAAAATTTATCCTTGAACTTGTTTTGTTGAATTATTATGTCATTGTTATCATCCTCATGTTTATATTGTGATGAAAGTCATCTTTGGCTTACGTGCATATATGGACTTGGTATGATTATGATCAGGGATTATTCGGTATAATCATGACCGTAATGTAACGAATGATGTGGTAAAAGTCCTCATTGGCCTGTAGTTCATTGATGGATAGTTGTTGGTATGATTATGACCAGGGATTATTCGGTATAATTATGACCATTGATGATTACAAGAATATCCTTGGTCGTGGTATAGGGATGATTCGATGTTGTGATTTATTTATTAAGCTGAGTCTCAGCGATAAAGTTGATGAAAAACTTTTCAAATCATAGAAGATAGTAAATTTTATGCTCTACTTGACTCTTCAAATGGATTGCTTATTTTCGTTGCAGTTGTTAATCTAAAACTTGTTGTCTATTTTATTCTATCAGTTGTTATACTGTTGAAGGCTAAGGATAATTTATTCTGCATTATCTTTGTCATACTATTTCTTACTAGGCTAGTTGAGCTCACCCTTTCTTTCATTGTTCTCTTTAGGAAATGAGAATATAGCTGGGACGAGTCGGGGAATGGAGTGATGGTCCAGGATAAATGGCTTTAGTAGCCCTCACTATTCTACGGAATAATGTGATAATAGTTGTAATGAGGATACCATTGAGTGTGGATATTGTCTAGATGACAATATTTTTGTTTAAACTCTCAGCTATGTTTTGTCGTATTTTACACGACTATTGTATAATTAAGTTGTATTTGAATTTATGTACCATGTATCTGGTGACCCAAGATGGGTGATATATACCTGTTTTGGGGGCATCGCAAGCGCTGGCTGCGCTGCTTGACTAGTCACTCATTCACGCAACAGTGCACCCCGTGCCGCTTTGCTTAACAGCATGGCACGCCCCGCGCCGGCCATGCAGAATGTTTTACTTCGCTTGATCTTTTTTCCCATGCTAGCATTTTGATGTGCTCACTTAATATCCTACAACAAGAACAAAAACCCATCAAAAATAACATGTAATAATCAAAAAACTAACAATATAACAAGCTGAATAAAGATAAATCAAAGGCTAAAAGCCTACTCATCAGATACTATTCATGACAAAAATTGATTTCTTTTCCGTCCAAATCATTTTTGTTACAATATTATTCTTGAATTTTACTCCACAAAGCAGTATCCTGTTGACAATTTGGACATTATTGAATTCTGGATAAATTGATTTATAAATCTTTAAAATTTATCCTTGCTCTCATTTAAATAAATTCATATATCATTGTCATCATCTTCATGCTTATATTCTGATGAAAGTCATCTTTGGTGCGTAGTGCATAGATGGACTGTTGATTGGTATGATTATGACCAGGGATTATTTAGTATAATCATGACCTGTAATGTTACAAATGATATAGTAAAAGTCCTCATTAGCTCATAATGCATTGATGGACAGTTGTTGGCATGATCATGACCATTGGTGATAACACGAATATCCTTAGCCCGTAGTGCATGGATAATTCGTGGATATGATACTAATGAATATCCTTGGCCCGTAGTGCATGGATAATTCAGTGATGTGGATTATTTATTGAGCTGAGTCTCAGCGATAAAATTGATGATAAACTTTTTAAATCATAGAAGATAGTAGATATCATGCTCTACTTGACTCTTCTAATGGATTGATTGTTCCGCTGCAGTTAAACTTGTTATTTTTTGTATTCTACCAGTTTAACACTGTTGAAGGCCAACGATAATTTATTCTACATTATCTTAGTCATAATATTTCTTACTGAGCTAGTTTAGCTCATCCTTTTGCTTTCATTATTCTCTTCAGGAAATGAGAACGTAGCTAGGACTAGTCGGGGAATGGAGTGACGGTCTGAGATTGTGGCTGTAGTAGTCTGCACCATTTTATAAAATACTGTGATAATTGTAATGAGGACTCCATTTGGGTTTGGATATTGTATAGAAGATAATATTTGTGTAAAAACTCTCAGCTTATGTTACACGACAGTTGTATAATTAAGTTTTTATTTATATTCTGTACCATATATTTGGCAACTCAGAATGGGTTATATATACCTATTTTGGGGGCGTCACATGTGTATCCTCTATAATGTTCTCAATTAAGATAATTGGCACCCTTGTAGGGTTTTTTGCTAGCTCTAGAGGGCTAAGGCAAGGCGACCCACTTTCTCCATTCCTTTTTGTTCTTGTGATGGAGATGTTATCCCTGAAACTCAACAAAGAGTCCTTAGATTCTGAATTAAAATATCACTAGAAGACTAAGGAGTGCAAACTGACTCATTTACTTTTCGCATATGACATTCTCATTTTCTGTCATGCAAGTATGCAATCTATCTCCATTATCAATTCCTGCATCCAATCATTCTCCCTTTTCTCTGGTCTGAATCCTAACACCCACAAAAGCCATTGCTATCTCGTAAATCTGGATCATGCTACCACTCAGGATATCTCATCCCTTCTTGGCTTCCAAACTAGAATACTACCTTTAAAATTTCTGGGGGTCCTTCTACAATCCACTAAGCTCTCTAACTTTGATTGTGTCCCATTAATCCACAAGATTACTAACCGAGCTTCTTCTTGGACTACCAAGGTTCTATTCTACTCGGGCAGGCTCCAGGTTATCAAATTGATTCTCTTCTCCATTAAAGCATACTGGAGCAACCATTTTTTGCTTCCTAAAGCAGTTATCTACAAACTTCAGTCCATCCTCTATAAGTTTCTTTGGCGAGGCTCCTCCTTGGTTAAATATGGTGCCAAAGCTGCTTGGTCTACTATCTCTCTACCTATTTCTGAATGAAGTTTGGGAATAAAAAGTCTCTTGGATTGAAACAAAGCACTGATCATGCTTCATCTTGTGCACATCCTCCAATCTAAGCCTACTTCTTTATGGGCCATCTGGATTAAAAAAACTACTCTTAAAAATCGATCATTATGGCAGATTCCTATACCGCAAGACTGCTCTTGGACTTTGAGACAAGTACTTAAGCTTAGGCCTTTACCATTACAACATCTGCACTACTTGGTTGGTAACGTGCAATTTTTTAATTTTTAGTTTGATCCTTGGGTTCGTGGTACTACTATTAAACCAAATTCCTGCCTCCTCTCTCACTTTGGTGTCCCTCCTAATGCCAAAGTGAATAGCATTATTTTGGGGTCATCTTGGATCATGCCAATAAGTAACCATCATGAGGTCATTATGCTTCGTCACCAGCTGGAAATTCTCCCTCCCACTCCCGGGCGTGATAGAATTACTTGGGACTTTTGGGATATAAATTTTGGTAAAGCCAAACATATTTGGGATTCCATCTGTGCTCGGCAACATACTGTCCTATGGAGTTTTATTCCTTGGAATAAATATCATGTTCCTCGGTATTCCTTCCTACTATGGTTAGGCATCCTTAAGAAACTACCCACTAATGATCGGACTATGCACTACTCTGGTAGAACTTGGGCTTGTCCTCTATGCTCCCAGCATCCTGAAACATTTGATCATCTTTTCTTTGATTGTAAATACTCCTCCTAAATCATTAGGTTAGCTCTCACTTTAGGCAACTAGAGCAATACTCCACATTCTTGGGATGAGCTTATGGCTTACCTTATTTCCTTCCAAGGCACTACTCTCTCACGAAACATCTTATGCCTCTCTATGGCTGTTTCTTTCTACAAAGTTTGGGAAGCTCGGAACAAAAAGATACACGGGAACTATCTCATCCCTCCAGATAGTCTAGCAAAGGATGTTATGTGAGACCCCAGATTTTATGAATAAATATTTAATTTTCTCGAAATATTTTTTTTTATATTATGGTGTGGATTTGAGATAATGTTATAGTTGTGCGTAGTATTTATAAAATTTAAAAAGTATGCAAGTTGTCATATTATATTCGATTTGTCAGGGAATATTCTTTGTGTCGAGGAATATTCGTACGATGGCACAATCATTGGTGGACCCCACAATAGAATTATTGCCGGATTGAGAAAACGACAAAAGTATTTTTATGAAAATAACGGCGGAAGTTTTACCATTAATACTGTTGAACTACTCGGTAGTAAAAGTACAGTAATACTCGTGGTTGCATAGTAGCACACGGTATTGATTATTGATGCTTACGTGAGAAGTCACTCAATTTTGCTTATTTTATAGACCCCCATTTACCTATTTTTCAAAATAATCAGTAGAAATTATTTAAAGGTGGGGCCTATATATGGGGCCCATATGTGTTGAAAAATTAATTTTAGAAATGGGAGTGGAGGGAGTTACGTATAGGGGAGGGATTTAATATATATAAGTATGTGATTTGTGTGTGTGTGTGTGTGTGTGTATATATATATATATATATATATATATATATATATATGTTGTTTGTGTGAGTGAGAAATGGTGGAAAAGAAGTGAGAATGATGTGTGTGGATGTGAATGTGTTTGATGTGGACATGTTGGTGAAAAAGTAAGAAATGTGTATGTATATATATATGTAATCTAGTATAATGATATATATATATATAATGATATATATATATATATATATATATATATATATATATATATATATATATATATATATATATATATATATATAACGAGTGAGTGAATTTTAGTGGAGGGGAACACGTGGGGCCCACGGGTGTTGAAAATGAATTTGGAGAAAAGAAATCTAGCAAGTTGTTCGGGTGATGGAGTTATTTTTAAAGAGGTGATTGATATTATATATATATATATATATATATATATGTATGTATTATATTTTGTCTTGCTTTGTTCTGTTTGGTTGAAGGTTTAACAATTTGAATATGTTGTATCAAAATTTTCATCCCTGAGTCTTTGAATTATTTCATCTGTGAAGAAATTCTTACATAGTGCCTTTCCATTCTCTTATAAATAGAAGCTCATTCCTTCATTATTTCTTACAAATTCACTGAAACTCCAGAGAGAAAAATTATAAAGAAACTATAGAAAAGTATTCTACTACTTCCCTACTCTTATATCTAGTTTCTTTTACGGTAAGGGATATTATTTGTTGTACCCGTAAGTGATATTATTTCTTTTGTATTCATAAAGAGAACTTCTGTTATTCCATTCTTTATTATTCTGCTAGAATAATCAGTATACGCGGACTACCCTATACTTGGTGATATTCTTCTATTGTTCCGTCTTTATTATTATTATGTTGGAATATCCTGTCTGTGCGTTTTACGCCGGACCTGGTTCCGTCTTTATTAATATTCTGTCGGAATATCCTGTCTGTGCTTTACGCCGGACCTGGTTCCGTCTTTATTATTCTGTCTTTATTATTCCGTTGGAACATCCTGTCTGTGCTTTACGCCAGACTTGGTTCCGTCTTTATTATTCTATTTTTATTATTCTGTTGGAATATCCTGTCTGTGTGTTTTACACCAGACCTGGTTCCATCTTTATTATTCTGTATTTATTATTCTGTTGGAATAACCTATCTATGCGAAGTACCGCATGTATGGTGATTTATGTTGTTATTCCATTCTTTATTATTCTGTTGGAACATCCTGTCGGTGTGATTTTCACCTGACCTGGTTCCGTTACTTATTATTCTGTTGGAATAACCTGTCTATGCAAAATACCGCATGCATGGTGATTTCTTTTGTTATTCCATTCTTTATTATACTCAGTTGGTTAAAACTTTGACTTCTATACTCCATGAAATTAGTGGAATATCCTTGATATTGGCGCTTCATCCAGTATCTTTTCATGGAAATATTCTTCTGAGCATTCTTGAATTTTACTCTACAAAGAAGTATCATGTTGACAATTTGGATGTTATTGGTTCCTGAATAAATTAATTCTTGAACTTGTTTTATTGAATTCTTATATCATTGTCATCACCCTCATGTTTATATTTTGTTGAAAGTCATCTATGGCCTGTAGTGCATAGATGGACTTGGTATGATTATGACCAGGGATTAATCGGTGTAATCATGACCGTATAGTACAAATGATGTGGAAAAAGTCCTCATTGGCCCGTAGTGCATTGATGGACAGTTTTTGGTATGATTATGGCTATGGATTCTCTTTGGCCATAGTGCATAGATGAATTGTTTTATGGCATGATCAGACCGTTGATGAAAACATGATTATCTTTAGTCGTAGTGCATGGATAATTCGTCGTCGTGATACTAAAGAATATCCTTGGCCGTAGTGCAGGGGTGATTCGATGATGTGGATTATTTATTAAGCTGAGTCCCAGCGATAAAAGTCATGAAAAACCTTTTAAATCGTAAAAGATAGTAGATTTTATTCTCTACTTGACTCTTTTAATGGATTGCTTGATCCGCTGCAGTTAAAATTGATGTCTATTGTATTTTATCAGTTTAACATTGTTGAAGACTAATGATAATTTATTCTGCATTATCTTAGTCATAATATTTCTTACTGGGCTAGTTGAGCTCACCCTTTCTTTCACTGTTCTCTTCAGGAAATGAGAACGTAGCTGGGACTAGTAGGGGAACAGAGTGATGGTCCTAGATGATAGCATTAGTAGTCCTCACTATTCTATGTAATAGTGTGATAATAATTGTAATGAGGACTCCTTTTGAGTATGGATACTCTCTAGAAGACAATATTTGTATTCAAACTCACAGTTTATGTTATGTCATATTGTACACGACAGTTGTATTTGAATTTTGTACCATGTAAGTGGCGACCCAAGATGGGTGACGTATACCTAATTTTGGGGGTGCTACAGTTGGTATCAAAGCTTAGGGATATGATCCCTGGCTGAGATGTGAGACAAGAACTAGGAGGGGAGAGACGGGAAATTCCTTCGCTAGTATGACCTACCTAAGTTTATTTGGTATTTAATATTGGTCGGTCAGAGTATAGGGATAATATGTGATATGTCGATTAACCTTTGTTTTGTGGCAGTATTTGCAAATGGCATCCGAAAATATTGAGATAAGCAATGAAGCACATGAGAACGTGGAGACACCTCTAATCACCAACCAGGTTAATGTGATTAGAGATATCCACGTGGTGATTGAGGAATTAAAAGTTGCACTCAAGCTAGTCGTAAAGGGAGCAACTAAGAGTGAGGAAGAAGAGGAACCTGAGGTTGATTTATTAGAAGAACTTATTAATCAAAATATAGAATTGCAAAATCGTATTCATGAGTTAGAAGAGCAGGCTGAAGAAGGACAGGCGGTCGTAGAACAAAGGGATGCAACAATTCAAAATTGTATTACCCGATGTGCGGTGGTTGAACAGAAGCACTCTTTGGCAGAGTATATGATATTAAAGCTGGAATCTGAGAATTCAAATGTTAAGGAGCAGCTGAAAGAAAAAATAACTGAACAAGTGAGAATGAAAGATGCATGGGTAAAAGCCGCACGACGCGTTGATATTGTGGAAAGAGAAGTCTGATCCAAGAAAGCTAAAACAGATGATATGTAATTTTTTCGACAACAATTGGGAAAATCCAGCATCGAGTTTTGAATTACCCTAACGAGGAATCGAACGAAGTTATCATGGGTTAGTTAATTATAAATTCTTGTGAAGTCTATACCTTATTAGATACCGGTTCTACCCATTCTTTCATCTCTCTTGCTTGCACTCAACAGTTAAATTTGACTTCGGAGAAATTAGATTTTGGCTTATTGGTTGAAACTTCGATAGTAGAAACCTTCGTTACCTCCACTGTTTATAAATCTTGTTTGATTCAAATAGACACTTTCACGTTACCTGTCGATCTTATCTCTTTGAAAATACTTGCCTTTGATGTGATTTTTTTAGAAATGATTGGTTAACTACTCATCATGCTTTTCGTAAGGTTGTTAGCTTTCATACTCCTAACCAACCTGTTATGCGAATTCAAGAAACCAAACCACTAAAGTCAATCATTGTCATATCAAGCCATAAGTAAAGAGCCCCGGTCCTTTCGTTGTTGACCTCCTTGTGTAGAATGCACCAAAACCAGACTTTCTGTAGGCGACATCGTGAATGAAGATGGCAAGTTGATAGGTATCAACGTGACGTGTTATCCAAGTCTTGGATGAGAGTCACAGTTTTAAATGATAATTCTATTGTTAATAAATTTCCTGACGTATTCTTGAAAACTTCTTAGCCTACCCTAGAGCGTGAAATCGAATTTTGTATTGACCCCAGAACAAAACTCATTTCTTAAACCCTTAAATATTTCTTCAACTAAAGCGAACGTAACATGCGCCAAAGACGTTGGCTCGAGCTGTTGAAGATTACGATCGTACCATGCAATATCATCGTGGAAGTACGAACGTGGTAGTTGACGCGTTGAGTAGAAGATCGTATGCGGTTACAAGTGCGAATATATGAATCCACGTGAAGATAACGAATATACGAGTAGAATCGACTTTAATCGATAAAGTTAAAGCCGCTCAAGCTACATACTCAGAGCAGATGAATGAAGAAGGCTCAAGAGGGCGTTATTCTAGAAGCAAGAATCGATGAAGAGAGGAAATCTCAACCCTCAATTTAATTGGCCCATTTGAAATCCTCGATGAAGTAGGAACTGTGGCTTATAGACTCGTTTTACCGCCAAGTATGTTGCGTGTTCAGAACGTTTTTTTTACGTATCGATGTTACGTAAAAATGTGGACGACCCGAACCACATTATTAATTTAGAACCGGACGAGATAACAGAAGATTTAACGTATGAGGAGATACGTGTTAATATCTTGGATAAGAAGGATCATATTCAATGCTCAAAGGTTATACCTCAAGAGTTCGAAGTCAAGGTATCCTCACCTGTTCAGCATACCAGGCACGTACGTAAATTTTGAGGGCGAAATTTCATAAGAAGGGGAGATTGTGAGACCCCAGATTTTATGAATAAATATTTAATTTTTTTCGAAATATTTTTTTTTAATATTATGGTGTGGATTTGAGATAATGTTATAGTTGTGGGTAGTATTTATAAATTTTACAAAGTATGCAAGTTGTCATATTATATTCGATTGGTCAGGGAATATTCTTTGGGTCGGGGAATATTCGTACGATGGCACAATCATTGGTGGACCCCACAACAGAATTATTGTCGGATTGAGAAAACGACAAAATTTTTTTTATGAAAATAACGGCGGAAGTTTTATCGTTAATACTGTTGAACTACACGGTAGTAAAAGTACAGTAATATGTGTGGTTGCATAGTAGCACACGGTATTGATTATTGATGCTTACGTGAGAAGTCACTCAGTTTTGCTTATTTTATAGACCCCCATTTACCTATTTTTTAAAATAATCAATAAAAATTATTTAAAGGTGGGGCCCACATGTGGGGCCCATATGTGTTAAAAAACTGATTTTAGAAATGGGGTTGGAGGGAGTTACGCATAGGGGAGGGATTTAATATATATAAGTATGTGATGTGTGTGTGTGTGTGTGTGTGTGTGTGTGTATATATATATATATATATATATATATATATATATATATATATATATATATATATATATATATATATATATATATATTGTTTGTGTGAGTAGGAAATGGTGGAAAAGAAGTGAGAATGATGTGTGTGATGTGGACATGTTGGTGAAAAAGTAAGAATTGTGTATGTATATATATATGTAATCTAGTATAATATATATATATATATATATATATATATATATATATATATATATATATATATATATATATATATATATATATATATATTGAACGAGTGAGTGAATTTTGGTGGAGGGGAACACGTGGGGCCCACGGGTGTTGAAAATGAATTTGGAGAAAAGAAATCTAGCAAGTTGTTCGGGTGATGGAGTAATTTTTAAAAAGGTGATTGATATTATATATATATATATATATATATATATATATATATGTATTATATTTTGTCTTGCTTTGTTATGAATGGTTGAAGGTTTGACAATTTGAATATGTAGTATCAAAATTTTCATCCGTGAGTCTTTGAATTATTTCATCTGTGAAGAAATCCTTACACAGTGCCTTTCCATTCTCCTATAAATAGAAGCTTATTCCTTCATTATTTCTTACAAATTCAATGAAAGTCCAGAGAGAGAAATTATAGAGAAACTATAGAAAAGTATTCTGCTACTTCCCTACTCTTATATCCAGTTTCTTTTACGGTAAGGGATATTATTTGTTATACCCGTAAGTGGTATTATTTCTTTTGTATTCATGAAGAGAACTTCTGTTATTCCATTCTTTATTATTCTGCTGGAATAATCAGTATATGCGGACTACCCTATACTTGGTGACATTCTTCTATTGTTCCGTCTTTATTATTATTCTGTTGAAATATCATGTCTGTGCGTTTTACGCCAGGCCTGGTTCCGTCTTTATTAATATTCTGTCGGAATATCATGTCTGTGCTTTACGCCGGACATGGTTCCGTCTTTTTATTCTGTCTTTATTATTCCGTTGGAACATCCTGTCTGTGCTTTACGCCGGACCTGGTTCTGTCATTATTATTCTGTTTTTATTATTCTGTTGGAATATCCTGTCTGTGTGTTTTACACCGGACCTGGTTCCATCTTTATTATTCTGTATTTATTATTTTGTTGGAATAACCTGTCTATGTAAAGTACTGCATGCATGGTGATTTATGTTGTTATTCCATTCTTTATTATTCTGTTGGAACATCCTGTCGGTGTGATTTTCACCTGACCTGGTTCCATTGCTTATTATTCTGTTGGAATAACCTGTATATGCAAAATACTGCATGCATGGTGATTTCTTTTGTTATTCCATTCTTGATTATACTCAGTTGGTTAAAACTTTGACTTCTATACTCCATGAAATTAGTGGAATATCCTTGATATTGGCGCTTCATCCAGTATCTTTTCATGAAAATATTCTTCTGAGCATTCTTGAATTTCACTCTACAAAGAAGTATCATGTTGACAATTTGGATGTTATTGGTTCCTGAATAAATTAATTCTTGAACTTGTTTTATTGAATTCTTATATCATTGTCATTATCCTCATGTTTTTATTTTGTTGAAAGTCATCTATGGCCTGTAGTGCATAGATGGACTTGGTATGATTATGACCATGGATTAATCGGTGTAATCATGACCGTAATATTACAAATGATGTTGAAAAAGTCCTCATTGGCCCGTAGTGCATTGATGGATAGTTTTTGGTATGATTATGGCTATGGATTCTCTTTGGCCATAGTGCAGAGATGAATTATTTTATGGCATGATCAGGACCGTTGATTTAAACATGATTATCTTTAGCCGTAGTGCATGGATAATTCGTGATCGTGATACTAAAGAATATTCTTGACCGTAGTGCATGGGTGATTCGATGATGTGGATTATTTATTAAGCTGAGTCCCAGCGATAAAAGTCATGAAAAACCTTTTAAATCATAAAAGATAGTAGATTTTATTCTCTACTTGACTCTTTTAATGGATTGCTTGATCCGCTGCAGTTAAAATTGATGTCTATTGTATTTTATCAGTTTAACATTGTTGAAGACTAATGATAATTTATTCTGCATTATCTTAGTCATAATATTTCTTACTGGGCTAGTTGAGCTCACCCTTTCTTTCACTGTTCTCTTCAGAAAATGAGAACGTAGCTGGGACTAGTCGGGGAACAGAGTGATGGTCCTAGATGATAGCATTAGTAGTCCTCACTATTCTATGTAATAGTGTGATAATAATTGTAATGATGACTCCTTTTGAGTATGGATACTCTCTAGATAAGAATATTTGTATTCAAACTCACAGTTTATGTTCTGTCGTATTGTACACGACAGTTGTATTTGAATTTTGTACCATGTAAGTGGCGACCCAAGATGGATGACGTATACCTAATTTTGGGGGCGTCACATGTTATACATATCATTAAATCCAGACTCTCTACTTGTGAATCTTATATTAAGGCCACAACTTGCCAATACTATTGTAACTGGCTCATGTAGTTAGCTTAGTTTATTGTTTCCCTGCTTGGGTATTCGTGATCTATTTCCTATTATAGTGTCTTCATATTTGGTAATGTCAACAGATGAATTAACTATAATTTGGGCTAAGCCCCTTTGTCATTTTTATTTGGTCATTTTTTTAATACAAACAAACTTAGCAAAAAAAGAGTGAAGTTGTAGGCTTAATTCTCCATTATCTGATTAGAATTTGCGGTAGCGAGTTGAATTGATTTATTTTTTATTTTACTTTATTAGTTTTTCATTAATTGCAATTATTAATTCGATTAGTTTAACAAAATTGAAATAATATAAAGTTGGTAATTGTTAGATTAAAATTAATATTTGTCTCTGTGGGAACGATACTTGGCATTATATTACTTGTTGATCATGTATACTTGCGTGTAGTGCATAATTATATTTTACCCAACAAGTTTTTGGTGCCATTGCCAGGGATAAATTTTGATTTTTTTACTTTCAAAATCTGTTTAATTAGTTTAGTTTTAGTTAAAAAAATTTCTTTTAGTTTTGTTATTTCTTATTTCAGGTTCTCTTACTTAGTGCATGCAAACTCGGTCAAAGAAACCATATTTGCTTCCTTACGAGGACGACATCGAAAGAAGGTTTCGAAGACTTAGTAAGTGGATTAAGGAAACTAGAGAGAATTTTGATAAATAATAAAGTATGGCTGCAGAGGATCAGAAAGCACTGAGGGACTATGATACTCCCAGAGTCACTGAAATTCTGTCAAGCATTAACAGGCCTGCGATTACAGTGAATAATTTTGAGATCAAGCCTGGGATGATTCAAATTATACATAATTCAATATAGTTTGGGGGATTAGCTAATGATGATCCAAATGAGCACCTAGTTAGCTTTCTACAGATTTGTAATACCTTCAAGTACAATGGGGTATCTGATGATGCACTTAGGCTTCAGTTGTTTTCGTTCACACTGAGGGACAAAGTGAAGAGTTGGTTACATTCTCTATCGCCAGGGTCAATTACTACGTGGGATGATCTTGCTCAGAAATTTTGAGCAAAATTTTTCCCACCAGCAAAGACTGCTAAGATGAGGAATGAGATTACGATGTTTAAACAGAAGCATGGGGAGTCTCTATATGAAGCTTGGGAAAGGTACAAGGAACTGTTAAGGAGGTGTCTACATCATGGACTACCCAAGTGGCTGCAGATGAACACTTTTTATAATGGCCTAAATGGTATTCTTTGTACTAGTATTGATGCAACGTCTGGGGAGCTTTATGGCTAAAAGATTTGAGGAAGTGTATGATCTGATTGAAACAATGGCAGCTAACAACTACTAGTGGCCTATAGCAAGAATGACACAGCCTAAGGCAGCGAGGGTGTTAGAAGTATAAGGAGTGGCAGCTCTAACGACTTATATTTTAGCGTTATCAAAGAAGATGGATGCCCTTACGGGTGTACAGGTTCAACGTGTGGTGTTTGTTTGTGAATTGTGTGCTGGGGAACATCCGATTGAGCAGTGTGCTATCAATCAAACTGCAGTCCAGTTTGTAGGTAGCTATAACAGTATTCCTTATAATCCATATCAGAATGCTTACAATCCGAGGGCAAGGAAGTATCGAAACTTTTCGTGGAGTAACAACCAAAATCAGCAGGCTCCACAATAATTTATCCCCCAGGTTTTCAAAATCAGCATCAATAGTCAACTCCGCAATAAGAGAAAAGGTCAGATTTGGAGGAGCTATTGTTGAAAGACATATCCAGTAATGAGGCAGCTATAAAAACGCAAGCGGTTGCGATTAAAAACTTGGAAAATCAGATGTGACAGCTTGCGTTAGAATTGAATAATAGGCCGCAAGAGACATTGCTGAGTGATACTGAATAGAACCCTAGAGGAAATCATGAGCAGTTTAATGATATTACACTTAGGAGTGGTAAAGAATTGGGGTCTGATTTTGATAAGAAAGCAAGAAAAGATGAGGATTGTAAAAATGATGAGAGTGATTCGGCAAGGAAAACTAAGGAATGAGCTGTGGAAAAACTGAAAGAAGACAAACAGAATAAAGTTACACCACCTATACCTTTTCCCCAACAGTTGAAAAGTCAAAAGCTTAAGAATAAGTTTTCTAAGTTAAAGGACATCTTCAAATAGTTTCGCATTAACATCCCGTTCGTCGAAGCATTAGAGCAGATGCCACTCTATGTCATGTTCATGAAAGAAATTCTTTCAAAGAAACGTAAGCTCAATGAATTCGAAACAGTGGTGTTAACGGAAAAATGCAGTGCAGTTCTACAAAAAAAGCTTCCCCTTAAGTTGAAAGATCCAGGTAGCTTTACTATTCCTTGTGCAATTGGTAATCAAGATGTGGGGAGAGCTCTATGTGATCTAGGAGCAAGTATAAACCTTATGCTACTATCCATATACAAAAAGTTGGGTTTAAAGGAAGCCAAGCCAACAAACATCAGTCTACAGCTCGCAGGGGATAGTAGATGTGTTAGTAAAAGTTGACACATTGATTTTTCCCGCTAATTTTATGATGTTAGATTTCAAAGAAGATAAGAATATCTCAATCATCTTTAGACGACCATTTGTTGCAACTTAACAAACGCTAATTGACGTGCCTAATGGAGAATTAACCATGAAAGTGTTCGATCAGGTAGTGAAAGTAAAAGTATTCAAAGTAATTCTAATTCCTAATGATAAGGAAGAGAGTGATTTGATCGATGCATCTACACCTATCAAACACAAAGATTGTAGAGAGGTTGGTGGTCTAAAGGCGCTGATTGAGGATATGAAGTCAACTTCACTCCCAGAAACACAGTTGAACAGACACGCAATAAAGCATTGTTGGTTATGTGCGATAAACAAAGAGCATGCTGAAAATATCCCATTAAATCCAGGCTAGACATAGGGAGTAGTCAGGTTGAAAGACTCAAAAACAAGTGCTCATTGGGAGGCAACCCAATTTTCTTGTCATTTATAGTATTTTAGTTTTATATTATTTAATTCGTAGGTTAGTCAATAATTTTAGTATTACATAGTTCATTTATATACAATTCTAAGGTAGTTAGTGGGTTATTTTAGTAATTTTAAACATGTTTGCTCAAATTCCATGTACTTATCTCATATTATTGGTTTTAATGGTTTTAGGTACTAATGATGAAGTGTTATAAGCGTGCGGGTCAAAATTTGCTGAAAATCATAAGTTCTGCAAAAGACAGACCCCTGCCCTCGGTGAGCCCTTTTACCGCCTAACGCACCCACCCCCACGGGGGGTTCTCTGTATATTCCCTCCCCGACAAGCTTTCTAGGCCAAAACCACCCCGCCTCGACGGGGATACGGGATTCCAAAAAAATAAAAACTCTACAGAATCGTGGCTTTCCCACTTCACTTTCACAAAACCAAAACTTAGCTGTAACGACCGAGAAAATCGGATCTTATTATAAAATGATTTTATTAATTTAAATAATAATAAAATCTTATTCTATGTGTTATCAAGATGGTTGTCATTATATAACCTAGTGACGTTGGAATGTCGTAGTATTTGAGCTACGTGGATGAATTAAAGTGTTTGAATTTCCAAGACGAAAATAAAAGTTTTTCGAGAAATTTTCTGAAAAACACTATTCATCGATATATGCTCGGGATATAATATTGGATTTCCGAGAAATACGTAGTGATGGAATAATAAGGTGAGATGGATTGTGTAATAAAAATCTAGTTATGGAAAAAACGATATTTCGCCTATGGACTTAATTTACAATATTAAGTAAGGCGAAGTGGTAAGAAATATGTAATAATGATATGATACTTATGTATTGTACAAAGAAATGGAAATGAGTATAATATGAAGTATTATACGAGTTGTATGAAGGATGAAATTTCGTATATAAATTTTATAGGAATTAGAATACAAAAATAATGCATAAACTATATGTATTATGAAATATTAATGGACTTGGAAAGGTTGTTGGGAATTAATATATGTCCAAGTGAATTAAAGGAAGAGGCCCAATAATTGATTAATGAACAAGCTAGTGTTTATTAATGCAAAGCCCAATGATTTATTTAATCCAAGCCCAAGCTAGAGTCCAATGAATGGGTTGACCCATGTGGTAAACTATATCAATATGGTTAATATGTGGTGATCAAGTTAATGTGATGACCAAGAATTAAAAGTAATGACCAAGTTAAATGAGTAATGACCAAGTATAGGATAAGTGTTGTGTTAGTCAAGTAATGAATAGTACGGAGGTGGCTTAAGGAGGTGGGATGGTTTAATGACTAAACTACCCTAGCTTGGTAATTTCTATAAATAGAGAAGACTTACAAGCCATTTGTTAGTTGTTCAAATAATCTAGACTTCTAAAGTGCTTAAGTGTTAGAGAGAATAAGCTACACATAAGTCATTCCATAAGTAAGAAGAAGGAGAAAGCTAGCTTACCAAAACTTCAAAAGAGTAAGACTTCTTCTCCAATTATCTTCTATCTCTACCATGATAGGTTGATAAGAAAAGATGGATTAAGAAACATGAATGATAAGAAGCAAGAAGAATATGTAAAGTCATGGACTTAATCCACATGAGTTGGTAATAAGTCATTTAAACCAACATAAGTTATACACTTATGTGAAGATAATATGAACTTATAAGGAGTTTATTAAGAGACTTGATATGAAGATAAAAGAATTTATATGATCATATGTATCATGTATACCTAAGTAAAGTTATATGTGAAGCACATGTAAAGTATGATGATTAAGAAACTCTAATTGTCATAAGTCATGAATAATCAAATCTTAGGTAGTTTATAATTTGATAAGTTATAAGCTCATGAGGAGTCAAAGTCCAACAATGAAAATAAGTTATTGTATTATGTATGTTGAGATGTTCACATGATGAATGAACTTCATTTGTAATGTTGAACAAATCGTAAGAATGAAGATTTGCTGGAAATTGCACGATTGGACAACAATCGTCGAATTCGTAAAATTCTCGGAATGGAAGTCAAATTTTGTGTTTTATCACGAAATTATTGCTTTACAGTGGAGTTAAGTCATATTTGACATTTAAGAGTTGCGGACTCAAAAATGACCGGATTCCGACTTAGAACGAAGAAACGAGCGTTGAACGTTCACGAACGTTTATCGTTTTCGTTAAAAATGAACCAATAGGTGAATTTTTAGCAAACAAAGTCAAATAGATAAAATTCTTGGATGATCATGTAGATTACGTAATTTGTGAACCGTAGGCTTTTGAACGAGCCAATTCGGACTTATAACGAAGAAGTTAGGCGTCCGGGAAGTTCACAAAATTTCAAAATTGAAATTTTTAACTGGTGCACAGAGTTGGCGCCGCGGCGCCAACCCAAGGCAAAAGACCCGTGCCCCAGCGCCATGCACATACAAAAAACCTCTGGAGAGTGGCGCCGTAGCGCGGCCCATTAAGTTAGTACTCGCGCCCCAGCTCCAAGTCCAGGACATGCTAGAATAAGGCTCGCGCCGCAGCGCGAGATGTAAGTATATGACCGGCGCCGTAGCGCCAGTGTCAGAACAAGGATGAACAAGAATGTTCTAAGTACAAAGCAAAGAAAATCTAAAGGATTTAAAAGTAAACACAAACTTAAGGAAGGTAATGTAACATTGTTTAAACTCTGTTAAACCTTAAGGATATTGTATAAAGGTTGAGATAACCTAGTCAAGTGTAATTACAAGGATAAATGATAAATCAGAACGAATAGTAACTGAATCTAATACACAATTAGATTGAGAAGAAATGTAAGATATAGTCATATACATACTTGATTATATGTGACCTAATTTAAGGCATTATGTGATCATGTACTGTAAGGACTTGAAAGACTTAAACATAAAGTTAATATATGGTAGCAGACGCTAAAGGCAAGTATTCTAACTCTTGTTTCAGTTCAATCTGAACAAGTTTAAGATTCATGCATTCTTTCGCATGAATTGAGGTATGTTGAGGATAAAGCCAATTCCCTTTGGGCTAGACTTGATAATCTACTCTTGCATTATCAAATGTTGCTATCTTTTGTCAACTACTTGATATGGTTTTCGAAAGAAGACTGAAATGTTAAACAAATGTTTTTTCGGTAAAACGACAGGCACGTGAGGTTGCCAAATGATTAAACGTACATACGTTTAATGGATGTAGTGTTGATCAACATAGAGTACAATAGGCTGATCACCTAAAAGTGCTAATAAGTAATATCGGGCTTACGAAATTCGTTCCGGGTTGTCCTTTTCCAAGAAAGAATGAACACTCAAGGACTTTGACCGGAGTAAATGTTTCACTAAATATTGTTAATATTGTAAAACATTTTGAAAGAAAAGATGAAGTGCTATTTTGAATTATCAATAGTACTTCAAAACTATTGTTCAGTTATTGAAGATATACGATTCGTATGTGTCAAGCATATTGTTATTGAATTGTTATACTTGCTGAGCTAGCCATGCTCACTCTTGCTTGAACCATATGAATGCAGCTAAGACCGAACGTCCCGAAGGATCAAAAAGGGATAAAGGAAAAGCTAAGGCAGATTGTTAAGCTGTCTTGTAATAGTATAGGTCTATTGTTGTAATGTAACTGATATTATGACAAAGAACCTTTGTAATGGGTATAGAACCTGGGAATTGTAAATATTACTTTAATATATAAAAGTTATATTCGTTCTTTGAGACTTTTCAATTGAATGAATGTATGAATGTTGTACAGTATTGCACCATCTGTCGGGTTGGAAGATATCCGGATTTGGGGGCGTTACAAGTTGGTATCAAAGCCTAGGTTATAAAACTTAAGGGGGGAAATAGAACCTTAAGTCATAACTTTAAGAAAGAATAAAGAAGTAAAAGATGGAAAGTAACTCTATAAAAATGCATTATATTATGTTATGTGTTTCTATTATTTCACTGACGTGTACTAATCAAACTATATTGTTTTACTGTAGATGTCAGGAGAAAATGATATGTATAGAGATATACATGTAGTGAGTGATAATTCGGTTAATCGGGTAGAGATACTACCAAATCCTGTAGCCGTAGAACCAGAAGTGGTGACAATTGAGTCTGGAGACTCAGACGATTTAGACTATATGTCTATATTTGATGGAATGATAGAGGAGGAGGTGGACGTCATGTCCTTTGATCATGTTCCACCTACAGAGGAATTGTCTATGGGAGAATCAATGAAGTCATTGTTTATGTCAGTATTGGATAGAAATATCCATTACTACCAAGAGGTTAAGGAGTTGAAAGAGGAACTCTAAGCTGTCCGGGAGGACAAGGCTAGTATGGAAGGAATATGGGAAGAGGAGCACGATGATAGAGTCCTAGCTATGGACAAGGTCCGAGATTTGAAAGAAGAAGTCTTTGAGCTCAAGCAGGAGCTAAAGACTAAACAGCAGAAGTTGGAGAGGATGTCCTATATACATAGGAGTTCTCATGTAGATTTCCAGCAGCAGTTAGCTGGATATCAGATAGAAGCAGGACAGACCCGCCATACCATCAGTAGAGATGTTGTTGCCGGTTTGGCCAGAGCAGATTTTAAGAATGCCTTACGGCAGATGTAATCTAGCAATAGCTAGAGTAGCTTAGATATGTAAATATTATATATCTAGTAGTGACGTAAAACCCTCTTTTGTATAAACAAAGGGTAGTCTTGTGTAAAATCCCAATTTTTGGAAAGTAATTGCGGGATGGTAATGTAATCAGCTAATGTAACGCCCCAAAATATGGTCTACCTTCAGACCCGGATTCCGTGCGTCACTGTCTCATTTCTTACCAATCATACATCATTATATATTGAAATATAACAACATACATTCTCAATTCTCAGGTTCTCGAAACCTTATAACCTTTCTCATTACAAATAATGATAATTACATTATTCCTTTCATCTTACAAGAGTGACTTTTATCCGCCACCAAGGATACATACAGTTCATTAAACTAGTCTATAGTTTAATTCATCTTTCTACATTACAAGTCTTCACTTGATCTTCACACACATTCACAGACTGAATGGCACTTGGTCTGGATACCGCTCAGCTTGATCTTTACGGGATCCTTAAGTTCTTTCTATCATCGTTCGCTGAAAATATTTTTCATTTAAAGCAAGTGTGAGCATTCAATTGCTCAACAAGTCATAACAATTTGAACAAACAAGTTCAGAATTCAACATTTCTTTCGAACTTCCATAACCGAACAAAGGTTATGAAGCAGCTTGAATAATAGGAATAGTCTCGATTCCTATCATCTTAAAACCATACGCACTTTCACTTTAAAATACTTTCATTCTTCTACCTTTTTCATACACATTCTGTCTGGCTAGAATCATTAGCACAGACTTAACAATAACGGTTCGTGAATAAATCGAGCATACTTGTATTGAACAGTTCGATCACAAAATAGTTCATCTCATAAAAACACCGAACTGCTCACATTGTGGCTCAAGGTCTCATACATTCTACCACCTTGTACAAATATCGCACATTCGCACATAGACAGAACTTTTCAAGTTCAACATCTGAGAAGTTTTAGAAACTAGCATTCATTTAAAATATGAATGAAGTTAGGAAACTTGCCTTATGCACAGCTACAGCTTACGCTGAACTGCTCATTCCCAATCCCTACATAACACATAAGGAAATAACACATACACCAATTAGTCATATACTTGACTTACGCATTGGTTTACTTAACTTTACTTCTTAAGGTTCGCGTTCTTGTAACTTAAGCTTACGCGACTAACTTTCATTACCAGTTTACAGTTTCATGACATACTGAGACGTCTTATTCATACATTTATCATCTTTGATGATTTACATTCTTATCTTCTTCTTATACTTCTCTTAGGACTCAGTACACATCGTGTCTTCGCTAATAGTCCATATGACAACCATCAAAGGTTACGATTCTTCTCTTAACCATCAAAGTCTTTTACAAGCTTGAGACATCGATTTCGAAATCTCATAACTTCTTTGTTATAACTCGGAACGAAGTCATTCCAAAGCCATTCTCTTCCTTATCTTACGTACTTCGATTACCCATAGACAGAAATTCGTTTGAATCTGTTAACATGCCATTTGATTGGCTTAATCTTCGCTCTTCGTTCATTTTAACGTTTTTACGTTCTTCGTTCGTTCGTCCGTAATTCAGTCATCCGAACTCAGAATTCGTTCGTTCTTGAGTCTACGACTCACGTTTTATACGTTCTCTTACATTCTTATGAAACCCTATATGTTCGGTTTCATTTACTAACTTTCAAATTTTTGTTCTGTCTTTTACGAAAATTTCGCCATAACTTTGTTATAGCTAAATTTTAATCCGTTCTTCATGAACGTTTCTAACATTCTTAACCAAGCAATAAGCATCTAACTTATACGTAATGGTTTTAAACTTGTCCATCAACAACAATTACACTATGATGGTTTTAAATTTGTCCATCAACAACGTTCTTCATGTTCTTCGCGTGTTCTTCGCGTTCTTCGTTCGTTCTTCATTTTTAATCGATATTTTGGATTACGATTCTACTTTTTCTTGGAATTTGATGTTATAGAACACCATTTCTTACTTATTTGACCTACTCATTCAAAAAATTCATTTAGATCGCTCAAAATCCTCACGAATCTTATACCTCCTTAAGAAATTTATAAAATAAATTTCTAATTCTTATTTCTTCATTTTCTTACGATTTCAACCATATGAAATCTTTCTCAATATCTTTTACTCCTTATTTTCATTAAGTTATATTTTTAAACATAAAAACTTAAAGAAAATAAATAGAAGAACTAGGGTTCGGATTACCGTTCTTCTTTAATCCTCTTCCGTTAGACAAAGCCGACGATTTGCGAGCTTTTCTATTTCTCGAACACTTTTGATCCAAGCATTCATGCTCATTCTCTTCCTTCTCCTCTTCCAACCAAGCTCTCTCTCTCTCTCTCTCAAGTGTCTAGGATTTTCAAAATCCCAAAACAATGAAATGAGCTTACTATTTATAGATTTTCAAAGCTAAGGGCAAAATGGTCATTTCGCCCCTAACCACCTTACTACTCCCACCTCCTCAACAACTTAACCACCAAGTTTACTTGGCCACCACCCTTACTTGGTGGCCAAGTGGCCGGCCCACATGCCCATAGGTCATCCCATGGGTTGCCCCAATGGTTTTACCCATCCGTTTACCCATCGGTTCGATCCGCGGTTTCTTTTCTTGGGTTGGGCCTTAACTCTAATTCTTATTGGGCTTAACTTGGGCTTGATTTCATAAATCATTGGGCTTGACATAATCCAAGTCCAATTAGATTCTACAAAGTCCATGAACTCAAAGTCCATTAAGACTAATCGTATTCTACGCATTCCATTCTCGTATTCTCGTATTCTCTTCGTATATCATTCGTACGATATTCGTATTATACGTCGTACTAATCTTCATACTATACTTGTATAATAACTCGTATTATACTCGTATTTCTTATGCATAATAATCCTAATCATTATACGCATTCATAAAATTCTCGGAACTCACTTTTCTAAACCCTTAGGTTTTGAGTCCGCAGGCGAAAACTTTAATTTTGCCATAACTGAAATATTATTGAATATTCCATCACGTCTCAGAATTAAACGTAATCTATAACTTCTCAAAATTTCAAAATAAATCTCCGAGCAGAAACTGATGAATAGTGCCTATTTCGTCTTTTTCCCCGAAAAATATTTTGTTCCCGAAAAAATTTCATTTTCGTCTTGAAAATTCTTACTCGTTCAATCTAGCTCGTAGCCAGAATCCTCCCGATTAATAATCATTCTAGGTTATAGAACGATTAATAAACACTTAGCACATAATAGTATTAATAAAAATTTATTTTATTAATAACTAATTCTTCAAACTTAAATTATGGACAAACCGAATTTTCGGGTTGTCACATTCTTCCCTCCTTATAAAAATTCCGTCCTTGGAATTTCTTAAAACCAAACCCTTACTTGGGTTCTCACATTCTCCCCTTCTTCACAAAATTTCGTCCTCGAAATTTTAGCTTACCCTTCTTCTCAACTTCTCTTCAAAGAAGTTCTTATCTTTCTTACATTCCCAACCCTTCATAACGTATCAAGAATCATGAAGCGAAAGGGATAACTAGGAATATAAGGATTCCTTTAAAACATTTCATTCTTTTGCTGAGGGGTCAAATTGACCATGAACTCTTACTAGGTTAAACAGCCTTTCGCCGTAAACCTTTCTTTCCACGGTAAGTTTACAATCACAAAGAAGGTAAACTACCTCTTCCATGTTCTCCTCAGACTAAATCATTAGATTCCGCACCAAAATAATTTGGTTTGGCACAAGTTCTCAAGAAAACTCGATTTTCTTTTAATCATGACATACCATTCGTCTTAGCCAAATCAAATAGCCTCGACCATACCAATAAATTGGATATCAACTTGAAACATTCGTCTAGTCAACTCGCTTGACATCGACTACTTCTTTAAATTCTTTTTGCAATACATCAAAAAGTTTCATGACGTCATGATACCGCACTCTTCACAGTACGTTGAGGACTTCGTCAGTTTATGACTTCGTCATTATACATCATACCGTAGCGGTTTATTGATCCTAAGATCACATCCCACCAGGTTCAATTGCATTAACAACTCCATCTTTTTACCATCATTGCATCAAATGCACTAATGATATAAAATTCATTTTGATATTTCAAATCTATTTCTGTCTAGCTGAAGCAACTAGCATAGACATATAAAACATAGCTCTTTTAAAAATCCATCGGTTCAAAAAGTCAAACCGATTCTTTCATGTTCCGAAACGCGCACATTAGCACGATTTCAAGAAATTTCGAAATCTAGCATAGCTAGAGGATTTGGAATATCTTATTCTCCATCTCCATTCATTGTCTTACTGCGACAATACTTAATCTTCTCTAGCACCGTCAATGCTAAGTCTACTGAAAATACTTCGTTTTCATTCTACACCTTACTATAACTTAGTACAGTTCATCAAACTTACCACACATTATGGGTTCAGGAACTTTCCACAATAATATGAGTTCAAGAACATCCAGACAGACCTTAGGCATCCATTCGCTGAAACATTCAAACGCATACCATATTATTATGAGTCACGAACTTACCATAAGTATGAGTTTAAGAACTCGCACCTACCTTATCTGTAACGCCCGAGAAAAATTGGATTTTTGAGAATTAAATTTTTATTTTTATTAAATGAATTTAATTGATTATTTATGGAGCAAGCTAATCGAAGGTCGTTATATGACCTAGATATGTCAGAACATCGTACTATTTTGGTTACGTGGTAGAATTAAAGTGTTTGAATTTCCAAGACGAAAATAAAAGTTTTCCGGGAACAAAAATATTTTCGGGGAAAAAGACGAAATAGGCACTATTCACCCGTTTCTGCTCGGAGATTTATTTTGAAATTCCGAGAAGTTATTGATTGAGTGAAATCTTGAGACGTGATGGAATATTCAATAATATTTCAGTTATGGCAAAAACGAAGTTTTCGCCTGCGGACTCAAAACCTAAGGGTTAGGGAAAGTGAGTTCCGCGAATGTAATGAGCATGTATAATAACTAGGGTTATTATGCGTGAGAAATACGAGTATGATACTAGTTGTTATACGAGTATAGAAAGAAGATTAGTACGACGTATAATACGAATATCGTACGAACAATATACGAAGAGAAGACGCGATTACGAGAAAGGAATGTGTAGAATACCATCGTAGAATGCGATAAGTCTTAATGGACTTTATGTTCATGACCTTTGTAGAATCCAATTGGACTTGGATTATGTCAAGCCCAATGATTTGTGAAGTTAAGCCCAAGTAATTAAGTAGGTTAATTAAACCTAAGCCCAAGCTATAATTCAATGGGTTAGGGTGATCCATGGGGCAACCCATGATCATGTGGTTAGTCTTGGTAACTAAGATAATGAAGTGATGAGCAAGTGTTGTGCTAATCAAGTATACTTAATGGCTAAGTTAAGTAGCAACCAAGTAATTAATGTGGTGACCAAGTAATTTATTTGGAGAGCAAGTAAACTTGGTGGCAAAGCTTGGAATAGTAAGGAGGTTAAAGACGAAATGACCAAATTGCCCTAGCTTTGGTTTTTCTATAAATAGAAACCTAGAATTTCATTTTCTAGGATTTTGAAAATCCTACACTTGAGAGAGATAGAGAGAGCTCGGTTGGGAGAAGAAGAGGAAGAGCGTGAGCTTGAACGATCGGATCTAAAGTGATCGTGAAATAGAATAGCTAGCGAATCGCCGGCTTTGTATAACGGAAGAGGATTAACGAAGAACGGTAATCCGAACCCTAATTTCTTTAAATATTTTTCTTTAAGTTTTCTATGTTTAAAACATAGCTTAAAGAGAATAAGAAGTAAAAGAAGTTAAGAATGATTTCATATGGTTGAAATCATGAGAAAACAAAGAAATAAGAATAAGAAATGTAGTTTATAAATTTCTTAAGGATATATAAGATTCGTAAGGATTTTGAGCGATCCGAATGAATCTTATGAATGAGTATGTCAAATTAGTAAGGAATGATGTTCTATAACATCAAATTCCAAGAAAAAGTAGAATCGTAATCCAAAATATCGATTAAAACGAAGAACGAACGAAGAACGCGAAGAACACGTAGAATGTTGTTGATGGACAAATTTAAAACCATCGTAGTGTAAATGTTGTTGATGGACAAGTTTAAAACCATCGGGTATAAGTTAGTTGCTTCTTGCTTGGCTAGGAGCGTTAGAAACGTTCATGAAGAACAGATTAAAATTTAGCTATAACAAAGTTATGGCAAAATTTTCGTAAAAGACGAGCGAGAATTTGAAAGTTAGTAAATGAACCCGGACGTATAGGGTTTCATAAGAATGTAAGAGAACGTAGAAAGCGTGAGTCGTGGACTCAAGAACGATCGAGTTCCGAGTTCGGATGACCAAATTACGGACGAACGAGCGAAGAACATTAAAAGCGTAAAATGAACGAAGAGTGAAGTTTAAGCCAATTGAATGACATGTTAACGAGTTTAGATTGAATTTCTGCTCAATGGGTGTTAAAGTATGGGAGATAACGAAGAGAATGGCTTTGGAACAACCTCGTTCCGAGTTATAATGAAGGAGTTATGAGATCGCAAAGTAAGCATCTCAAAACTTGATTTAACACTTAGAAAAATTTTCTAGGGTTTAAGATTCGCGCCGCAGCGCCGAGAAGTCGTGCCGCAGTGTGAACTCGGGCTTCAGGTGCTGTTAAGTGGCGCCGCAGCGTGAAAAATAACGAAGGGTTTGGCGCCGCAGTGCCAGACCAAGGGAGGAGATAGAAGTAGGTCGTGCCGCAGCGTGAGAGAGAGAGGGAAGGATGGCGCCGCAGCGCCGGTGCAAGGCCATGCCCAGAAATGAGAATTTTATTTCTCAGATACTAGGGGATGTGCAAGAAAGAAGTATGAACATATAGTTCACGTAATGTAACATTTAGTCAAGTGTTTTAAACCTTTAGCAAATGTTGAACGAAAAGATTTAACGTGATTAAAAGACGGAGAATGTAAGCATTAGATTACGTAACCGATATCCGGAGACCGTAGTCGCGACAAACGAACATGAGGGATTGCTATGATTGTAATTCCTTAGACGTTGAGTGATAAGGTAATGAATAACATTCCGATGTTATGTCATAGTAATGAGAGATGAAGGTAAAGCGTTTAGACGCTGTGAACGCAATGTTGTTGCGATGAACGATCGGTCTTAGCATACAACGAACGGTATGTCTTCGACATAAAGGAAGAATAATGAACATGGGGTTCATGGGTTGAATAAACGATGAAAACCATTGAAACCTTGAGTGAAGGTTGAATGAAAAATTAAGAGACGATCAAGTTAATGTCAAATACATAACGATCCTCGTGAATCGTATTCGTGTTGGACGAACGTTCTAAGTATACCCTAGTTGTATGACTTAGACGTTGATGAAGGTAGTAAGTAAGATATGAATTATCAAGGAAAGTCGTAACAACTGGTAATGAGATTAAAGAAAGTCCGAGTGTGAGTCGGATAAAGAATGATAGAAGATTATGTATGGTTTAACCATAATTAAATGAAGAACGTAAGAGGGTAATAAGAAACCGTGAATGATGTTCAACGTTGGTAGTTCACCAACGATGATCGAAAGTTAGTTAATAACGTAAGAACGTTAATGAGCCGTAACGAAACATGGAAAGTCGATTTGACTTTATTAATGAAATGAGCATGATTAAGTATACCAGATGAAAGATAGTTAATTGATGATGAATTAATTAACTTAAAGTAGCATCTTCGATGATGACAACAATGTTGAGAGTTACAACTAAAAGTTGTTGAATATTACGTGAATGTGAACGGTATGCAATAAGTATACTTAGCCAATAAACGATCGAATTTCGATTGATAATGTAAGAACGTTGGGAAGACGTGAGGAAAGCTGATTAACTCCAAACGAGTGGTATTAATGAAGTAAATCCACTTACAACATAGAAGAGAAAGAAGTTGGTTATAAACGGCAAGCCGGAACCAATAATAAACAATCTAATAAATAATTAGATTGAGAAGAAGGGTAAGATTCATTAAGAACCATGTATGTTCACTCATGACCTAATGTGGTATGTTATGTGATAGAAACAATGTGAATAGTTGTTTGATAGCTAATTACAGTGTGCTATGTGAATATATCATGTAGATTCAGTAAAGGCTGTGGTCAGTCAAGTAAGTTATCTGAAGATGCTGAAAGGCAAGTCTTCTTAACGCTTGTCTAACTTCCATGTTAGCCAAGTTTTTATGTGATTCGTTGAACTGAATTGCAAGACTTGTTTCAAAGAAAGGGTCGATGCCAACTTTTAACTCGGCTAGACTATTCGTAATATATAGATTGATTATCACGCATGTCATTCTATATAGAAATGTTAACGCTATCCTATGCCAAGAAATTGGTACGGGCGTGAAGGTAAGGTTTGTCTATGAACAAACAAAAGTATTTTTCATCGATTATTCGATGGGCACGCGAGTTTGCCAAAAATATTAAACGTAAATACGTTTAATGAATGTAGTGTTGATCAACGTAGGGTACTATGGGCTGATCACCCAGATGTACTCGTAAGTTATACGGATGAACGGCCTAAGTGTTGTGGACTCCTTTTCAAGTATGAAAATTGAAAGTTACTATTCATGGTCTATCGACCGGTTCAGAATTCCTAAGCTATTATATATATACTTTGGAATTGTTGTTATGACATGAGAGGAACTAGTCAGATATTTCATAGTGCTTCGTAGTTAACTGTTCATTTATGTGAATAAAGCATGAAATTGTTCATGTGATAGTCATGTGATTCGTTGTTAAGACTTGTTGAGCTAGTTATGCTCATTCTTGCTTAAACCATATGTTTGCAGCTAAAGCTGAACGAACTGAAAGTTCTAAGAGAGATAAAGGCAAGGGCTAAGATGGATGCTTAGGCATTGTGTAATAGTTTAGTAAGTTTGTATGTATTATACATTATGAACAATGAACGATGTAACCGGTTTATGAACCTGGGAAGGATTATACTTTGATTTTGATGAGAATATAGTAATTACTCTCATTTTGTTGTAATTCAATGGAATGATTGTATGGATGTTAGTACAGTGGAGCACCATCTGTCGGGTTAGAAGATACCCGAATTTGGGGGCGTCACAGGTTGGTATCAGAGCATTAGGTTATAAAACTTAAGGGGGGGAAGAACCTTAGGCTAATAACCTCGTTAAGGAAGAGAAATCCGAAGGAAGTAAACTCGAGCTTTACTTAAGTCGAAGGAGTTAATAAGGTATTGAGGAAACTCAGTACCGAAACATTTAAAAGATGAAAAATAACCCTAAATGAATTAAATGTGATTTGTGCTTATACTATTGTGTGTTAAGTACTAATCAACATGTTATGGGTTATTGTAGGGTGACGAACGATAGCTTGATGTTTAGAAACGTGGAGATGATAAGTGAGGACTCAGTGAACAGAGTAGAGCTTGTAGCCATGCCAGTGGCGGAGGTACCATTAGTAACTCTAGAAGAGTCGGAGCCAAAGGAGTACTTTTCTGAGGAAGACTACTCCGAGGGAGATGTAGCTTTGACATCATACCTTGATATGATGGTCTATGAGGAGGAGGAATTGGAGGTAGCCTCGGTTATTACGGAGGTACCTACACTATAGTCAACATCTCTAGATGCAATGAGAGCATTGTATCTGGCAATGCTTGATAGAAATGTGCAACTGAGTACAGTTGTGCCGAACCAGAATGAAGAGATTGATTATCTTCATGAAGCTAAGATGTCTGCAGAAGCAGATTTTGATTCAGAGCACGATAAGCATGTGCTTATAACAGAGCATGCTAGGAACTATAAGGAAGAGGCCGATGAGCTTCGTAAGAAACTGGTTGAGATAGACCAGAAGATAGCATGGATGTCTTACATCCACGAGAGTGCTCATAGGGATTTCAAAAGTTGCGTGTTATTCCACTGAGTCGTGATAGACTCGATATACTATTAGTCGGGATACTATAGTGATGATTGCAAATGAACTCAAAGATGCAGTTACGCATTATTAGGAGTTTAGAATTTTAAACATGTGTGTAGTGACGTAAAACCCTCTTTTGTAAAAAGGGTAGTCTTTTTGTAAATCCCAACTTTTGTGAAGTTTAATTGTGGGATAGAAATGTAATAGCTTTTGGCTATGGAAGCAAATTGTAAATAGTTTCAAACTATGAAGAAGCATATTAATATAATGAAGTTCTTATTTAATGTTCTTTGATGTATCATACGTTATTATTGTGGAATGATAACCAAGGGGGTAAGAACAACCCTATGCAAGAGTTTGTTAATTTTTTAACGGCGGCATTTAACGAAAAAAAAACTGGGCATAGAGCACCCACGGAACCTAGGGTACCCAGAATGACTACCCTTAAAGAATTTAAAAGCGTTGGTCCGCCAGAGTTCAAAGAAACGACGGAACCATTAGAAGCCCAGACATGGGTAAAAGAAATAGAGAAGGCGTTTGTTATTATGAACGTAGCTGAGGCGCAAAAGACTTCTTTTGCGACCTATATATATATTAAAAAAAAGCCAACTTTTGGTTGGAGGCTCACCAGGGTGGGGCTAGAACAGATGCGATAACGTGGGAACAATTCAAGAAGGGTGTCTTCGAGAATTAATTCCCTACAAGTATGTAGAGGAAGATGAAGATTAAATTCTTAGAACTAAGAAATGGGACATGACAGTTCCCCAATACGCAGCCAAATTTAAAGAATTGGTAAGGTTTGCTCCACACCAATAAAACACTGAGAAGAGGAAGGCTAGTAGGTTTGAGCAGGGCCTAAAACCCTGGCTCTATAGTAGGATTCAGGTATTCCAGAGTGTTTCCTATGGGACTATTCTAGAGAAGTTGATTGTAGCATAAGGCGATATTGAGTTGTAGACTCAATACCACAAAGAGGGAGGAACTAAGGCAGAGAATGCCGGGGGTAGTGGCGATATGCCGAAAAGAAAGAATTTTAACTCCGGGAATACTGGAGTGGAACAAAGGGATCCTAAACATAGGATGGAAGCATGTAAGATATGTGGAAAGACTCCTTTAAGAGTCTGTCTGAAGGGGAAATCGGGTAAACCTATGGCCCGTACTTTTAATAGAATTGTCCAAGATGTGGTTGCATCAGCGAATGTAATGACATGTATCATTCCAGTCGATACAATGAATGCTTATGTGCAATTTGATTGGAGTGCTACTTGATCTTTTATAGCATGTGAATTTGATAAGTGATTAAGTTCATTCCCGAAACGGATTATAAATACCTTTAAATGTTAAGGTATAGAATAAAGAAATAACTTTCTTTGATGATATTCGTGAAAATTGTTTCATGAATAAAAGAATAAGTAAGTATCGGTAGATAAGAACCGATAAAGTTGGAAGAATTTGAAGTAATTCTCGGTATGAATGGGTTGATTAACCATAAAACCTTAACAAATGGTCTAAGGAAAAGTATGAATCTTCGATTTTCTAAGAAACCCAAGATAGTAAGTTACGGTAATTAATTACCGAAACAGTCTTGTTGTATAATCAAGACGCAATCTAGAAGGATGTTAAGATAAGTTTAGGTTATGGTACAATCGTAATCTTTGATGGTTGACATATGGGAACTGGGCTAAACAATTCCTTCGGAGAGCGAAGATATATACGAAACTGGCAACCGATCTAACTCAGTGTGATGGCAGTGTAGATGAGACGGGAACTTGTTTGTTAATTGTTTGTGGGAAACCACTCAGAGTACCATATGGACTACTAGCAGAGAAGCGATGTGTGCTGAATCCTAGAAAAGTTGTAAGAAGAAGATAATAATGTAAATCATCAAGAATGATGAACGTATTAAGTAAGACATCTCCATATGCCATGAAGCTGTAAACCAGTAATGAAAGTAGGTTGCGTAAACTTGGGTTAAAAGAACGCGAACCCTAAGAAGTAAAGTAAGTAAACCAATGCGTAAGTCAAATATATGACTAATTGGTTAACAGTTAAGAATAAATACCCATTTAATAGGATCGATGATCTATTTGATCAATTGAAAAGGGCAAAGTAAAATTTTTCTGTGATAGATTTGTGTATGGGGTATCATCGGTTGAAAGTAAGGAAGAAGAAGGTATCGAAAACTACGTTCAGAACTCGTTATGGTCATCACGAGTTTCTGGGTATATCATTTGGGATGACTAATGCATTGAAGTTATACTTTCTTTAAGGGGCGCCGAGCAAGTCGGTGGAACGCTGGTAGGTACTCTTGTGAAGTGCTATGGTTGGAATTACCATTAGCGTCACAGAGTGTTCGAATAATATTTGGACGAGTGGGTTGTAATGATCATTGGTGATATTCTAGTCTTTCTAAGACATCAGAAGATGATGCAGGATAAGTAGAAGACTAAGTATAGTCTTATTTTGAGGGAGGAATTTGAGTTCCATATAAATTCAAGTTAAAAGGATAACTGAGATGATATATAGATTGTGTAATGTGTTAATAAGAGTTTAACTTCCAACTCAGATTTATTGATAGGAAGTGATACGTCATGTGAATTAAGATAATACAATTGTTGAAGGTGAAATGAAAGAACCCCAATGTCGAAGAAGCATTGTGGGAACTTGAGATTTAAATGATGGAAAATTTTTCCTCATTTAGTGTATGTAATTATAAGCTAAGATTCTGGGGACAGAATCCTTATAAGGGGGGTAGACTGTAACGCCCGAGAAAAATCGAATTTTTGAGAATTAAATTTTTATTTTTATTAAATGAATTTAATTGATTATTTCTGGAGCAAGCTAATCGAAGGTCGTTATATGACCTAGATATGTCAGAACATCGTAGTATTTTGGTTACGTGGTAGAATTAAAGTGTTTGAATTTCCAAGACGAAAATAAAAGTTTTCCGGGAACAAAAATATTTCCGGGGAAAAAGACGAAATAGGCACTATTCACCCGTTTCTGCTCGGAGATTTATTTTAAAATTCCGAGAAGTTATTGATTGCGTGAAATCTTGAGACGTGATGGAATATTCAATAATATTTCAGTTATGGCAAAAACGAAGTTTTCGCCTGCGGACTCAAAACCTAAGGGTTAGGGAAAGTGAATTCTGCGAATGTAATGAGCATGTATAATAACTAGGGTTATTATGCGTGAGAAATACGAGTATGATACTAGTTGTTATACGAGTATAGAAAGAAGATTAGTACGACGTATAATACGAATATCGTACGAACAATATACGAAGAGAAGACGCGATTACGAGAAAGGAATGTGTAGAATACGATCGTAGAATGCGATAAGTCTTAATGGACTTTATGTTCATGAACT
This sequence comes from Panax notoginseng, assembly GCA_016801055.1. Lineage (NCBI taxonomy): Eukaryota > Viridiplantae > Streptophyta > Magnoliopsida > Apiales > Araliaceae > Panax > Panax notoginseng. The sequence continues at coordinate 99,434,497 of CM029017.1, read as the reverse complement.
TTGTAGAATCCAATTGGACTTGGATTATGCCAAGCCCAATGATTTGTGAAGTTAAACCCAAGTAATTAAGTAGGTTAATTAAACCTAAGCCCAAGCTATAATTCAATGGGTTAGGGTGATCCATGGGGCAACCCATGATCATGTGGTTAGTCTTGGTAACCAAGATAATGAAGTGATGAGCAAGTGTTGTGCTAATCAAGTATACTTAATGGCTAAGTTAAGTAGCAACCAAGTAATTAATGTGGTGACCAAGTAATTTATTTGGAGAGCAAGTAAACTTGGTGGCAAAGCTTGGAATAGTAAGGAGGTTAAGGGCGAAATGACCAAATAGCCCTAGCTTTGGTTTTTCTATAAATAGAAACCTAGAATTTCATTTTCTAGGATTTTGAAAATCCTACACTTGAGAGAGATAGAGAGAGCTCGGTTGGGAGAAGAAGAGGAAGAGCGTGAGCTTGAACGATCGGATCAAAAGTGATCGTGAAATAGAATAGCTAGCGAATCGCCGGCTTTGTATAACGGAAGAGGATTAACGAAGAACGGTAATCCGAACCCTAATTTCTTCTAATATTTTTCTTTAAGTTTTCTATGTTTAAAACATAGCTTAAAGAGAATAAGAAGTAAAAGAAGTTAAGAATGATTTCATATGGTTGAAATCATGAGAAAACAAAGAAATAAGAATAAGAAATGTAGTTTATAAATTTCTTAAGGATGTATAAGATTCGTAAGGATTTTGAGCGATCCGAATGAATCTTATGAATGAGTATGTCAAATTAGTAAGGAATGATATTCTATAACATCAAATTCCAAGAAAAAGTAGAATTGTAATCCAAAATATCGATTAAAACGAAGAACGAACGAAGAACGCGAAGAACACGCGAAGAACACGTAGAATGTTGTTGATGGACAAATTTAAAACTATCGTAGTGTAAATGTTGTTGATGGACAAGTTTAAAACCATCGGGTATAAGTTAGTTGCTTCTTGCTTGGTTAGGAGCGTTAGAAACGTTCATGAAGAACATATTAAAATTGAGCTATAACGAAGTTATGGCAAAATTTTCGTAAAAGACGAGCGAGAATTTAAAAGTTAGTAAATGAACCCGGACATGTAGAGTTTCATAATAATGTAAGAGAACGTAGGAAACGTGAGTCGTGGATTCAAGAACGATCGAGTTCCGAGTTCGGATGACCGAATTACGGACGAACGAGCGAAGAACGTTAAAAGCGTAAATTGAACGAAGAGTGAAGTTTAAGCCAATTGAATGGCACGTTAACGAGTTTAGATCGAATTTCTGCTCGATGGGTATTAAAGTATGGAAGATAACGAAGAGAATGGCTTTGAAATGACCTCGTTCCGAGTTATAGTGAAGGAGTTATGAGATCGTAAAGTAAGCATCTCAAAACTTGATTCAACACTTAGAAAAATTTTCTAGGGTTTAAGATTCGCGCCGCAGCGTGAACTCGGGCTTCAGGTGCTGTTAACTGGCGCCGCAGTGCGAAAAATAACGAAGGGTTTGGCACCGCAGCGCCAGACCAAGGGAGGAGATAGAAGTAGGTCGCGCCGCAGCGAGAGAGAGAGAGGGAAGGATGGCGCCCCAGCGCCGGTGTAAGGCCATGCCCAGAAATGAGAATTTTATTTCTCAGATACTAAGGGATGTGCAAGAAAGAAGTATGAACATATAGTTCACGTAATGTAACACTTAGTCAAGTGTTTTAAACCTTTAGCAAATGTTGAACGAAAAGATTTAACGTGATTAAAAGACGGAGAATGTAAGCGTTAGATTACGTTACCGATATCCGGAGACCGTAGTCACGACAAACGAACATGAGGGATTGCTATGATTGTAATTCCTTAGACGTTGAGTGATAAGGTAATGAATAACATTCCGATGTTATGTCATAGTAATGAGAGATGAAGGTAAAGCGTTTAGACACTGTGAATGCAATGTTGTTGCGATGAACGATCGGTCTTAGCATACAACGAACGGTATGTCTTCGACATAAAGGAAGAATAATGAACATGGGGTTCATGGGTTGAATAAACGATGAAAACGATTGAAACCTTGAATGAAGGTTGAATGAAAAATTAAGAGACGATCAAGTTAATGTCAAATACATAACGATCCTCGTGAATCGTATTCGTGTTGGACGAACGTTCTAAGTATACCCTAGTTGTATGACTTAGACGTTGATGAAGGTAGTAAGTAAGATATGAATTATCAAGGAAAGCCGTAACAACTGGTAATGAGATTAAAGAAAGTCCGAGTGTGAGTCGGATAGAGAATGATAGAAGATTATGTATGGTTTAACCATAATTAAATGAAGAACGTAAGAGGGTAATAAGAAACCGTGAATGATGTTCAACGTTGGTAGTTCACCAACGATGATCGAAAGTTAGTTAATAACGTAAGAACGTTAATGAGCCGTAACGAAACATGGAAAGTCGATTTGACTTTATTAATGAAATGAGCATGATTAAGTATACCAGATGAAAGATAGTTAATTGATGATGAATTAATTAACTTAAAGTAGCATCTTCGATGATGACAATAACGTTGAGAGTTACAACTAAAATTTGTTGAATATTACGTGAATGTGAACTGTTTGCAATAAGTATACTTAGCCAATAAACGATCGAATTTTGATTGATAATGTAAGAACGTTGGGAAGACGTGAGGAAAGGTGATTAACTCCAAACGAGTGGTATTAATGAAGTAAATCCACTTACAACATAGAAGAGAAAGAAATTGGTTATAAACGGCAAGCCGAAACCAATAATAAACAATCTAATAAATAATTAGATTGAGAAGAAGGGTAAGATTCATTAGGAACCATGTATGTTCTCTCATGACCTAATGTGGTATGTTATGTGATAGAAACAATGTGAATAGTTGTTTGATAGCTAATTACAGTGTGCTATGTGAATATATCATGTAGATTCAGTAAAGGTTGTGGTTAGTCAAGTAAGTTATCTGAAGACGCTGAAAGGCAAGTCTTCTTAACGCTTGTCTAACTTCCATGTTAGCTAAGTTTTTATGTGATTCGTTGAACTGAATTGCAAGACTTGTTTCAAAGAAAGGGTCGATGCCAACTTTTAACTCGGCTAGACTATTCGTAATATATAGATTGATTATCATACATGTCATTCTATATAGAAATGTTAACGCTATCCTATTCCAAGAAATTGGTACGGGCGTGAAGGTAAGGTTTGTCTATGAACAAACAAAAGTAATTTTTATCGATTATTCGATGGGCACGCGAGTTTGCCAAAAATATTAAACGTAAATATGTTTAATGAATGTAGTGTTGATCAACATAGGGTACTATGGGCTGATCACCCAGATGTACTCGTAAGTTATACGGATGAACGACCTAAGTGCTGTGGACACCTTTTCAAGTATGAAAACTGAAAGTTACTATTCATGGTCTATCGACCGGTTCAGAATTCCTAAACTATTATATATATACTTTGGAATTGTTGTTATGACATGAGAGGAACTAGTCAAATATTTCATAGTGCTTCATAGTTAACTGTTCATTTATGTGAATAAAGCATGAAATTATTCATGTGATAGTCATGTGATTCGTTGTTAAGACTTGCTGAGCTAGTTATGCTCATTCTTGCTTAAACCATATATTTGCAGCTAAAGCCGAACGAACTAAAAGTTCTAAGAGAGATAAAGGCAAGGGCTAAGATGGATGCTTAGGCATTGTGTAATAGTTTAGCAAGTTTGTATGTATTATACATTATGAACAATGAACGATGTAACCGGTTTATGAACCTGGGAAGGATTATACTTTGATTTTGATGAGAATATAGTAATTACTCTCATTTTGGTGTAATTCAATGGAATGATTGTATGGATGTTAGTACAGTGGAGCACCATCTGTCGGGTTAGAAGATACCTGAATTTGGGGGCGTCACAGGTTGGTAACAGAGCATTAGGTTATAAAACTTAAGGGGGGAAGAACCTTAGGCTAATAACCTCGTTAAGGAAGAGAAATCCAAAGGAAGTAAACTCGAGCTTTACTTAAGTCGAAGGAGTTAATAAGGTATTGAGGAAACTCAGTACCGAAAGATTTAAAAGATGAAAAATAACCCTAAATGAATTAAATGTGATTTGTGCTTATACTATTGTGTGTTAAGTACTAATCAACATGTTATGGGTTATTGTAGGGTGACGAACGATAGATTGATGTTTAGAAATGTGGAGATGATAAGTGAGGACTCAGTGAACAGAGTAGAGCTTGTAACCATGCCAGTGGCGGAGGTACCATTAGTAACTCTAGAAGAGTCGGAGCCAAAGGAGTACTTTTCTGAGGAAGACTACTCCGAGGGAGATGTAGCTTTGACATCATACCTTGATATGATGGTCTATGAGGAGGAGGAAATGGAGGTAGCCTCGGTTATTACAGAGGTACGTACACTAGAGTCAACATCTCTAGATGCAATGAGAGCATTGTATCTGGCAGTGCTTGACAGAAATGTGCAACTGAGTACAGTTGTGCAGAACCAGAATGAAGAAATTCGTTCTGAATCCGTTAACATGCCATTCGATTGGCTTAATCTTCGCTCTTTGTTCATTTTAACGTTTTTACGTTCTTCATTCGTTCGTCCGTAATTCGGTCATCCGAACTCGAAATTCGTTCGTTCTTGAGTCTATGACTCACGTTTTATACGTTCTCTTACATTCTTATGAAACCCTGCATGTTCGAGTTCATTTACTAACTTTCAAATTTTCGTTCTGTCTTTTACGAAAATTTCGCCATAACTTCGTTATAGCTAAATTTTAATCTGTCCTTCATGAATGTTTCTAACATTCTTAACCAAGCAATAAGCATCTAACTTATACGCAATGGTTTTAAACTTGTCCATAAACAACAATTACACTATGATGGTTTTAAATTTGTCCATCAACAATGTTCTTCATGTTCTTCGCGTTCTTCGTTCGTTCTTCGTTCGTTCTTCATTTTTAATCGATATTTTGAATTATGATTCTACTTTTTCTTGGAATTTGAAGTTATAGAACACCATTCCTTACTTATTTGACCTACTCATTCATTAAATTCATTTGGCTCGCTCAAAATCCTCACGAATCTTATACTTCCTTAAGAAATTTATAAAATAAATTTCTAATTCTTATTTCTTCATTTTCTTACGATTTCAACCATATGAAATCTTTCTCAATATCTTTTACTCCTTATTCTCATTAAGTTATGTTTTAAAACATAAAAACTTAAAAAAAATAAATAGAAGAACTAGGGTTCGGATTACCGTTCTTCTTTAATCCTCTTCCGTTAGACAAAGCCGACGATTTGCGAGCTTTTCTATTTCTCGATCACTTTTAATCCGAGCATTCATGCTCATTCTCTTCCTTCTCCTCTTCCAACCGAGCTCTCTCTCTCTCTCTCTCAAGTGTTTAGGATTTTCAAAATCCCAAAACAATGAAATGAGCTTACTATTTATAGATTTTCAAAGCTAAGGGCAAAATGGTCATTTCGCCCCTAACCTCCTTACTATTCCCACCTCCTCAACAACTTAACCACCAAGTTTACTTGGGCACCACCCTTACTTGGTGGCCAAGTGGCCGGCCCACATGCCCATAGGTCATCCCATGGGTTGCCCCAATGGTTTTACCCATCCGTTTACCCATCGGTTCGATCCGCGGTTTCTTTTCTTGGGTTGGGCCTTAACCCTAATTCTTATTGGGCTTAACTTGGGCTTGATTTCATAAATCATTGGGTTTGACATAATCCAAGTCCAATCAGATTCTACAAAGTCCATGAACTCAAAGTCCATTAAGACTAATCGTATTCTACGCATTCCATTCTCGTATTCTCATATTCTCTTCATATATCATTTGTACGATATTCATATTATACGTCGTACTAATCTTCATACTATACTCGTATAATAACTCGTATTATACTCGTATTTCTTACACATAATAACCCTAATCATTATACGCATTAATAAAATTCTCGGAACTCACTTTTCTAAACCCTTAAGTTTTGAGTTCGCAGGCGAAAACTTTAATTTTGTCACAACTGAAATATTATTGAATATTCCATCACGTCTCAGAATTAAACGTAATCTATAACTTCTCGGAATTTCAAAATAAATCTCCGAGCAGAAACTGATGAATAGTGCCTATTTCGTCTTTTTTCCCGAAAAATATTTTGTTCCCGGAGAAATTTCATTTTCGTCTTGAAAATTCTTACTCGTTCAATCTAGCTCGTAGCCAGAATCCTCCCGATTAATAATCATTCTAGGTTATAGAATGATTAATAAACACTTAGCACAAAATAGTATTAATAAAAATTTATTTTATTAATAACTAATTCTTTAAACTTAAATTCTGGACAAACCGAATTTTCGGGTTGTCACAGCTAAGGCTGAGCAATGTAAACAATGTAGTGTTATACTACAAGTTATGAATCAATATAAGTCTTTTCTCGGAAAATATTGAGTAATGAGTATGAGTTATTGTTTTATTATAAATAATAACAAACCAACAAGAATAAAGTAATAATGATGTGTTGTTTTCTTAACAGCAAAATGCCGCTAAGAAGGAGACAACGAAATCAAGACGCTAATGTTAACCAACCGGAGGGTGGTCCGGTTAATCCAATGCAGGAGTTCGTTAACCTTTTAACGGCTGCATTTAATAGAGTGGGGGCTAATGTACCCGTGAGTCCTGGAGTAGTACGAGCTACTACTTTTAAGGACTTTAAAAGTGTAGGTCCGCCGGAGTTCAAAGGAACTACGGACCCTATAGAAGCCCAGACTTGGGTAAAAGAAATCGAGAAAGCATTTGTAATAGTAAATGTTGAGGAGGGTCAAAAGGTTGCCTTTGCAACCTATTTGATGAAAGGAGAGGCCAACTTCTAGTGGGAGGCAAACCAAGCTAGGGCTGATATAGGAAATCTAACGTGGGAGAGGTTTAAGGAGATTTTATTCGAGAACTATTTTTCCACGAGTATGCAAGGGAGGATGGAAATGAGGTTTCTTGAATTGAAACAAGGGGAGATGACAGTTCCCAAGTATGCTGCCAAGTTTAATGAACTAGCACGATTCGCTCCACATCAAGTGGACACTGAAGTGAGAAAGACTAGGAGATTTGAGCAGGGCTTGAAACCCTGGCTCTATAGCCAAATCTCAGTGTTCCAAAGTACTTCCTTTGGAACCATATTAGAAAAGGCAATAATTGCCGAAGGTGGGAATGAGGCTCTCAGCCTGTACCATAAGGATAAGAAAAACAAGGGCAAGGTTGATGGAGGAACCAAGACCGAGGGAGCCAGTGAAAGTGGAAACGGTCAAAAGAGGAAAGGATTTTACTCTAGGAATACTGGAGTAAAACAAGGGGATTCTAAGAGAAGGATGGAGGCCTGTAAAACCTACGGGAAGACTCACTTAGGAGTCTGTCTCAAAGGAAAGGCAGTATGTTATAATTGTGGACAGGAAGTGCACATTTCGCCTAACTGTCCAAATCTGAAGAAAAATCACGGATGTTTTGTATGTGGATCAACTGATCACATAGCAAAGAATTGCCCGAAGAATGGGACGGAAGGAAGTAAGGGAACTAATAGTGGTAAGTTAGCTATTAGTGGTCCATCTCAACCAGGTAAATCAATGGCTCGCACTTTTAACATGACGGTCCAAGATGCTGTGGCATCAGGGGAGGTAGTTGCAGGTATTATTCCGATCAATAACATAAATGCATACGTGCTTTTTGACTCGGGTGCAACTTGTTTGTTTATAGCATGTAATTTTGCTAGATGATTAGAATTATTTCCCAAAAAATTACCTATACCTTTGAACATTAAGGTAGCAAACGAAGAGATAATTCCTGTTGAAGATATTCATAGGAGTTGTTGCGTAGATGTACGGGGTTGTAAGTTATCGGTAGATTTAATACCGATAAAGTTAGGAGAATTTGACGTAATTCTCGGAATGGATTGGTTAATTAATCATGGAGCAATTATAGATTGCCAAAAGAAATGTGTGAGAATCAAGTCGTTGAAGCAACCTCCTGTAGTATTTTACGGTAGTAAGTTGCCGGGACGTCAGTGTTGCCTTACGATGAGACAAACTAGAAAATTATTAAGGAAAGGTTGTGTGGGTTACCTTTGCCATGTTGTGGATACCCAGAGAGTGGGAGCAACCATGGAACAAATACCTATACTAAATGAGTTCATGGATGTATTTCCAAGTGAGTTACCGGGGTTACCACCGGATAGGGAGATCGAATTTGTGATCGACGTTGTGCCAGGAGCAGCACCAGTCTCAAGGGCACCGTATCGTATGGCGCCTGTGGAAATGAAAGAACTAATGGTTCAGTTACAGGAACTATTGGACAGAAAGTACATTCAACCAAGTGTTTCTCCGTGGGGGGGCACCAGTGTTGTTTGTTAAGAAGAAAGACGGATCGTTAAGGCTTTGTATCAACTATCAGGAGTTGAACAAGTTAACGATAAAGAATAAATACCCATTGCCCAGGATTGATGATCTCTTTGATCAATTAAAAGGGGCAAGGTATTTTTCTAAAATAGATTTACGGACGGGGTATCATCAGTTGAAAGTTAGGAAGGAAGATGTACCAAAGACGGCATTCAGGACTCGTTATGGTCATTACGAGTTTCTGGTAATGTCATTTGGGTTGACGAATGCACTTGCTGCATTTATTGATATGATGAACAGAGTGTTCAGACCATATTTGGACCAGTTCGTCGTTGTGTTTATCGATGATATTCTAGTCTATTCTAAGATGCCAGAAGATCATGCTGAACACTTAAGATTAGTGTTGGAAACACTAAGGAAGGAGAAGCTATATGCGAAATTCACCAAATGTGAATTTTGGCTGGAAAAGGTGCAGTTTTTAGGTCATGTCATTGACCAAGAGGGGATTTCAGTAGATCCAGCGAAGGTGGAAGCAGTGATGAATTGGGAACAACCGAAAACGCCGACTGAGGTGCGGAGTTTCCTAGGGTTAGCAAGGTACTATCGAAGATTTATTCAAGATTTTTCGAAGATAGCTACCCCGTTAACTAATTTGACAAGGAAGACGCTGAAATACGTATGGACGGATAAATGTGAAGACAGTTTTCAAGAACTGAAGAAAAGATTAAGTGAAGCGCCTGTTTTGTCCTTACCAGATGACACAGGAAATTTTTTAGTGTATAGTGATGCTTCGTATAGAGGACTTGGTTGTGTGCTTATGCAGCATGGAAAAGTCATTGCGTATGTGTCACAGCAGTTGAAGGATTATGAGAAAGTTTATCCTACTCATGATCTGGAACTGGCCGCGGTAGTGTTTGCCCTAAAGATATGGAGACATTATCTTTATAGGGAAAAATATGAGATATATACGGACCATAAGAGTCTAAAGTATATCTTCACTCAGAAGGATTTAAATATGAGACAGAGAAGATGGTTAGAGTTGATAAAGGATTATGATTGTGAAATCATGTATCACCCTGGAAAAGCCAATGTAGTTGCCGACGCCTTAAGTCGGAAGGGTCGGGAAAAGTTGTCTATGTTAACGGCTCAAAATGAGTTAATAACAGAGATGGCTAGGATGGAATTAGAGGTAAAGTTGCCAATTGAGGCGTAGCAGAGACTGTTTGCGACGGAGATGCAGTCTACCAACGTAGAAAGAGTCAAGGAAGTACAACTCACGACAGACGAGTGTAATCAAATGAAGAAGCGGTTATCCGAGAAGGAAGATGCTAAGTATAGTTTTGATAATGAAGGATTAATAAGATTTGAGGGAAGAATTTGGGTTCCGAATGAGACGGAATTAAAGGAGCAAGTGTTATAAGAAGCCCATAATTCGAGGTACTCGATACATCCTGGTAGCACTAAGATGTATCAAGACCTTCGACAGAGTTTTTGGTGGCCGAACATGAAGAGAGAAATAGCAGAGTATGTGAGTAGGTGCTTGACTTGTCAAAAAGTTAAGGTCGAACATCAACGACCCAGTGACTTATTACAGTCATTGGAGATTCCATAATGGAAGTGGGAGCATATTACAATGGATTTCTTGGTGGGACTTTCGACAACGAATAAAGGATATGATGCAATTTGGGTAATAGTGGACCGGTTGACGAAGTTGGCTCACTTTTTTCCAATTAGGGTCAAGTATAACTTAGACCAATTAGCTAAACTTTATGTCAAGGAAATAATTTCTAGACATGGAGTACCGGTATCGATTGTGTCAGATCGTGATCCACGATTCACATCGAACTTTTGGAGGAGTTTGCAAGAGCACTTGGGAACACAGCTGAAGTTGAGCACAGCTTATCATCCTCAGACTGATGTGCAGAGTGAGAGAACAATTCAGACATTAGAAGACATATTGAGGTCTTGCGTCATGGATATCAAGGGTAGTTGGGATGATCACCTACCACTAGTAGAGTTTGCGTATAACAATAGTTATCATGCAAGAATAGGCATGCCGCCGTACGAAGCTTTGTATGGAAGAAAGTGCAGAACACCGTTGCGTTGGGATGAGGTGGGAGAACGCCGTATGCTAGGACCAGAATTGGTGCAGCAGACAGCGGAGGTGGTAAATTTAATTCGGATGCGTCTTGTCACGGCTCATGACAGACAGAAGAATTATGTGAACTCGCATAGACTAGGTCGAGAGTTTGAGGTGGGTTCGTATGTATTTCTAAAGGTATCTCCCTGGAAAGGAAAGATACGCTTTGGAAAGAAAGGAAAGTTAAGTCCAAGGTTTATAGGACCTTTTGAGGTATTAAAACGGGTAGGAGAGGTGGCTTATATGATAGCATTACCTCAAGACCTAGAACGAATACATAACGTGTTTCACGTATCTGTATTACGTCCATATAAACCGGACTATAAGCATGTAATCGAGTATGAGCCAATTCATATCGAGAAGGACTTAACGTATGAAGAGTTGCCGATGCAAATCATTGATAGAAAGGAACAAGTTCTGAGGAACAAGGTAATAGCATCAATGAAGGTATTATGGAGAAACCACGATGCTGAAGAAGCAACGTGGGAACTAGAAGAGAAGATGAAGAAAAATTTTCCTCATCTATTTGATTAAAGTAAGACGAAATTCTGAGGACATAATCTTTATAAGGGGGGAAGAATGTAACGACCGAGAAATTCAGATCATATTGTAAAATGATTTTATTAATTTAAATAATAATAAAATCTTATTCTATGTGTTATCAAGATGGTTGTCGTTATATAACCTAGTGACGTTGGAATGTCGTAGTATTTGAGCTACGTGGATGAATTAAAGTGTTTGAATTTCCAAGACGAAAATAAAAGCTTTTCGAGAAATTTTCTGAAAAATACTATTCATCGGTATATTCTCGGGATATAATTTTGGATTTCCGAGAAATACGTAGTGATGGAATAATAAGGTGAGATGGATTATGTAATAAAAATCTAGTTATGGAAAAAAGGATATTTCGCCCGTGGACTTAATTTACAATATTAAGTAAGGCGAAGTGGTAAGAAATATGTAATAATGGTATGATACTTATGTATTGTACAAAGAAATGGAAATGAGTATAATATGAAGTATTATACGAGTTGTATGAAGGATGAAATTTCGTATATAAATTCTAGAGGAATTAGAATACGAAAATAATGCATAAACTATATGTATTATGAAATATTAATGGACTTGGAAAGGTTGTTGGGAATTAATATAAGTCTAAGTGAATTAAAGGAAGAGGCCCAATAATTGATTAATGAACAAGCTAGTGTTTATTAATGCAAAGCCCAAGGATTTATTTAATCCAAGCCCAAGCTAGAGTCCAATGAATGGGTTGACCCATGGGGCAAACCATATCAATATGGTTAATATGTGGTGATCAAGTTAATGTGATGACCAAGAATTAAGAGTAATGACCAAGTTAAATGAGTAATGACCAAGTATAGGATAAGTGTTGTGTTAGTCAAGTAATGAATAGTAAGGAGGTGGCTTAAGGAGGTGGGATGGTTTAATGACTAAACTACCCTAGCTTGGTAATTTCTATAAATAGAGAAGACTTACAAGCCATTTGTTGGTTGTTCAAATAATCTAGACTTCTAAAGTGCTTAAGTGTTAGAGAGAATAAGCTACACATAAGTCATTCCATAGGTAAGAAGAAGGAGAAAGCTACCTTACCAAGTAAGACTTCTTCTCCAATTATCTTCTATCTCTACCATGATAGGTTGATAAGAAAAGATGGATTAAGAAACATGAATGATAAGAAGCAAGAATAATATGTAAAGTCATGGACTTAAGCCACATAAGTTGGTAATAAGTCGTTTAAACCAACATAAGTTATACACTTATGTGAAGATAATATGAACTTATAAGTAGTTTATTAAGAGAATTGATATGAAGATAAAAGAATTTATATGATCATATATATCATGTATACCTAAGTAAAGTTATATGTGAAGCACATGTAAAGTATGATGATTAAGAAACTCTAATTGTCATAAGTCATGAATAATCAAATCTTAGGTAGTTTATAATTTGATAAGTTATAAGCTCATGAGGAGTAAAAGTCCAGCAATGAAAATAAGTTATTGTATTATGTATGTTGAGATGTTCACATGATGAATGAACTTCATTTGTAATGTTGAACAAATCATAAGAATAAAGATTTGCCGGAAATTGCACGATTGGACAACAATCGTCAAATTCGTAAAATTCTCGAAATGAAAGTCAAATTTTGTGTTTTATCACGGAATTATTGCTTTACAATGGAGTTAAGTCATATTTGGCATTTAAGAGTTGTGGACTCGAAAATGACCGGATTCCGACTTAGAACGAAGAAACGAGCGTTGAACGTTCACGAACGTTTATCGTTTTCGTTAAAAATGAACAAATAGGTGAACTTTTAGAAAACAAAGTCAAATAGATAAAATTCTTGGATGATCATGTAGATTACATAATTTGTGAACCGTAGGCTTTTGAACGAGCTAATTCGAACTTATAACGAAGAAGTTAGGCGTCCGGGAAGTTCACAAAATTTCAAAACTGAAATTTTTAACTGGTGCACAGAGTTGGCGCCGCGGCGCCAACCCAAGGCAAAAGACCCGCGCCCCAGCGCCATGCACAGTACGAAAAACCTCTGCAGAGTGGTGCCGCAACGCGGCCCATTAAGTAAGGACTTGCGCCCCAGCACCAAGTCCGGGACATGCTAGAATAAGGCTCGCGCCGCAGCGCGAGATGTAAGTATAGGACCGGCGCCGCAGCGCCAGTCTCAGAACAAGGATGAGCAAGAATGTTCTAAGTACAAAGCAAAGAAAACCTAAAGGATTTAAAAGTAAACACAAACTTAAGGAAGGTAATGTAACATTGTTTAAACTCTGTTAAACCTTAAGGATATTGTATAAAGGTTGAGATAACCTAGTCAAGTGTAATTACAAGGATAAATGATAAACTGGAACGAATAGTAACTGAATCTAATGCACAATTAGATTGAGAAGAAAGGAAAGATATAGTTATATACATACTTGATTATATGTGACCTAATGTAAGGCATTATGTGATCATGTACTGTAGGGACTTGAAAGGCTTAAACATAAAGTTAATATACGGTAGCAGACGCTAAAGGCAAGTATTCTAACTCTTGTTTCAGTTCAATCTGAACAAGTTTAAGATTCATGTATTCTTTCGCATGAATTGAGGTATGTTGAGGATAAAGCCAATTCCCTTTGGGCTAGACTTGATAATCTACTCTTGCATTATCAAATGTTGCTATCTTTTGTTAACTACTTGATATGGTTTTCAAAAGAAGACTGAAATGTTAAATAAATGTTTTGTCGGTAAAACGACAGGCACGTGATGTTGCCAAATGATTAAACGTACATACGTTTAATGGATGTAGTGTTGATCAATATAGAGTACAATAGGTTGATCACCTAGAAGTGCTCGTAAGTAATATCGGGCTTACGGAATTCGTTCCGGGTTGTCCTTTTCCAAGAAAGAATGAACACTCAAGGTCTTTGACCGGAGTAAATGTTTCACTAAATATTGTTAATATTGTAAAACATTTTGAAAGAAAAGATGAAGTGCTATTTTGAATTATCAATAGTACTTCATAACTATTGTTCAGTTATTGAAGATATACGATTGTGTCAAGCATGTTGTTATTGAATTGTTATACTTGCTGAACTAGCCATGCTCACTCTTGCTTGAACCATATGAATGCATCTAAGACCGAACGTCCCGAAGGATCAAAAAGGGATAAAGGAAAAGCTAAGGCAGATTGTTAAGCTGTCTTGTAATAGTATAGGTCTATTGTTGTAATGTAACTGATATTATGACAAAGAACCTTTGTAATGGGTATAGAACTTGGGAATTGTAAATATTACTTTAATATATAAAAGTTATATTCGTTCTTTGAGACTTTTCAATTTAATGAATCTATGAATGTTGTACAGTATTGCACCATCTGTCGGGTTGGAAGATACCCGGATTTGGGGGCGTTACATTAGCCACGAAAAGCCCCCACGAAAGCTCCCATACTCCCTTATTCTCCACAGAATCCATCCATCACTTTCATTATATAATAATCTATAACCTAATTTTTCCATTACACACAACATAACCATCTAATCCTCTGATTTACATCAATCAAACCTAGGGTTCATCCAGCTTCGAGTTTGTAGCAAGAAAGGAAGGCGAAATTTCTGAAATTGGTCAATCAAACACTACAACATCATCATCAAGAGAGGAAAATCAGTGGGTAAGCAACTTGTCTTAGTTTTCTTCATACTTAGATTGCAATATTCAAATTTTGGGGTATTGTGAGTGGTGTGCACGCCACGTGTTTGTGAAATTACCAAAGAACATGTTTAGGGGAATAGTAATCAATTATATCATGGCACCGAAAACTCCAATAAAAAGCCAACGTGGTGAAGGTTTATCGCCACAGACTCGAAGCTTTGGCAAGTGCAAGTTTGTTAGTGCAAATGCGGCTGAAAAGTATGATTATCTCATACCTAAAGCATTGATACCGAAAAGGGGCTTAAGGTTAGATGGACAAATACAGAGATAAATTCATGAAAAGGGTTGGGAAGTATTCACTGATGATCTGGATCTTGTTATTGTGAATGTAGTAAAAGAGTTCTATGCTAACGCTGAAGATAGAGCACCATTTATGGCGTTTGTGTGGGGCAAGAAAGTTCCCTTCAGTCCAGAGGCAATAAATGAGTTTTATAGCGTGCGAGCCCCTGCTATTTGTTAATATCCCTAGCTGTGTGACAGTAATCCCAACTACGATTAGATCCTCACAAAAATTTCAAAACCTGGCACTACATGGGCGAAGGGGAAGAAGGGTGGAACCTTGTTTATGAGCAAGGACCTGAGTCGGTATGGAAAAATCTAGTATGCGTTCTTGTGTATGAAGTTGTTTCCTTCAACACATACTAGTGAAGTGACAAAAGAGAAGGTTCTACTCCTTTATGCTATAGTGAAGGACTTTGACATTGACATCAGTTCCATCATCATCTTCTCAATCCGGTGATGCTTGCGTGGGCCATTCTCTGGAGGATTGCCACACCCATCACTTATTTGTGGGTTGTGTAGACAGTCCGGGATTAAATGGTCACGATGATCCCGTGTAACAACCACTTCAGCTACTTGATTCTAGAATGATTGCTCGATATTCAGTTCGGGTTCGAGGTGAATCGCATCCTCAAGGGTTAGGTTCTGTTTTTCTCGATGCTCCTGAGGAGGGGAACACTTAAGATACCTCTAAGGATGACGAATTCAGGGGGGACGAGTTATCTAAGGGTTCTGATGAAGCTGCAAGGGGTAGTAGGTCTAACAAGTACATGTTTAGTACCCCGTTTTCGCAGCCTGCAGAGACATATTGATGATCGAGATGGACAAGAAGATAGGAAGATGAAGAGACTTGCAGTGCGATAGGATCATATGTTTAACACAATGAAAAATTTTCATGCTTCATTAGCTAAAGCATTTCAAAGAATGAATCCCACAGCTGCCGATCAGTTTCAGTTTCCTACTCCATAGCCATTGTCATAATATCCACCTTCTAACTCTGATGTGGAGGAGTTTTCAATCCCACACCCATAGCCACCCCCACCACAGGCTTAGCATGCTACAGGGAAGTTCTCTTATACTTTACTGTAGTATTTTCACAATGATGACATTGTGTGTGTTAAGTTTGGGAGAGTTTTAGTTATATGTTTCAATTTTTAGTTTTAGTTTTGTTTTCATGTCATATATTGGGTTGCTTGTATTAGTTAGTTTTTGCATTCATTAGTTGATGTCAGTCCATATGCATTCATATAGTTATATCTTTAGTTAATATAGTTTTGTTTGCATAGTAGTTTAGTAGTGTAAATAGTTTATGTTTCTATTTTTGTTGAGTTATCTATAAAAAAAATTGAAAAATTGAAAAATCTCAAAAATATTAGTTAGTTTTACTATTTTTGCGTTGCATTTAGTTCATATCTGCATGATTCCAACTGTTAGATGGTTTAAGTTTGTTTTGGCAAATGATGAGATTGGAATTGCATAGGCAAGTATAGTATTGCCTGTTAAGCCTTTGATATGATTTCTTATCATGAATTAGATCTTTGTCTGTTTGAAACTTGTATAATCGGTATAACACATTATGAAACGACTATATTGACTGATTGAGTTTAAATTGACGCATAGTGGAACTCTTAAGGATAATGCTAGTTTGAATGATAGAAAGTCATCAATAGGTAGTGATGGCTAAGATTAGACAGGAAACTAAGTTTGAGGAAAAATTTGGGATATAAGCTATATATAAAGAAAAAAAAGGATAGATAAAAAAAATGAAAAAGAAAAAGTTTGAATAAACACCGTGGTTAGTACAGTTATGTGGCCTTTGTTACTTGAGTAAGTACGCCCGAGGGGATGTCTCTACACATAGCGCCCTAAAGCCTTACGGTTTGGGAGTCGTTGGTTGAAAGCTCGCTAAGGGGTAGCATTGAAAAGTCTAAGAGAACTAGACATTACATATCCATGAGAAAAATAAAAAGTGAAAAATGGGTAAAAGAGCGAAAAGCCCCCCGTATGTGAATAAATAAAGCATAAGTATCCCATTTTGACTTATGAATTTGGTAACTATTTGGTTTTAGCCGAATCTTGCTTGTTTTTGGATTTCTTGACTTTACGCTGTATGATTCCATTAAAGATGTTTATTATGTGTTTTATTTAACTTTACATTAGTTAGCATGGTTGTTGAGCACACACGCACTATATCAGTTATAACGGGTTAAGATTTGGTGATTGATTGAGAAGTAATTTTTTGTTTTGTTAAGTTTTGTTTGATAAAGAAACAGTAATTACAAAAGGCAAAGGAACATACCCCAGAGGCTATAGGTGAATCATCAAAAGACAAGCCTCGTGATGATCAACCTATAGAAACAAACATGGAAAAACCCAAGAAATATAGGGAGGGAAACCCCACAACCGAACTAAAAATGCAAGGCCAAAACCTCACTAACTAATCAATAAGATTACAACCATATGTGATACGAAGAACACTTTTGGGCCGCCTTATAAACTTTGAAGACGAGGAGAGCCTTGCTTTTATAAGCTGCACAATCGCTTTTGCCAAAATGAGCGGAGGCAGTTTTATTTTGTCATGTACCATAGTATTTCTAGCTCCCCAAAGTTTATACATGGTGGTAGCAAAGATAAGCTTTAGGATTTCGGACATCATGAATTCGCCTTTGAACTGCAAAATGTAATTTACCAAATTATCCCAATTGAGAGGAACAGTCCGCCAATGTCCAACAGCCAAAACTGTAGAAATAACAGTTAAGGAATAAGAGCAGTTGAAAAAAAATTATGAGTAAAACATTCTGAATAACTACTACAAAAGGGACAATCCAAAGGCTAAAATCGAGAGTAGGACAAAAACTGATCATTAGTGGGCAGTCTCTGATGTAGAGCCAGCCATAAGATAAAGGAGAAACGAGGGATATGATGCTTAAACTATAGCAAATTTGCCCAGGCCACAGTCTGACCCCTTTGTCGAATAGAATCCCAAACACTCTTTGCTAGTTCTAATGTCTTCTTTATCCCAGAAGATAGTATCCTCGGCAGATGTAGGGGCTAGGACATTATGGAATAGATGCCTAAATTGCATAACTTCATGGTGATTGCGAGATGATGCAAGAGACCCGAGCAGTAATTGGTAGACTAGAGTTAGAGATTAGGCTATCCCAAGGAGAAATAGACTGACCATTCAACCAAGGGTCATGCCACAGGTTGAAAGAAACACCATTTCCCACACGGTATCTGAGAAACTTCAAAGCAGTAGGTCTTAAGCTTAGTATCTTGTGCCAGATCCATGAGCAGTCAGAGGGAGTGACAATATGCCAGAAATTTCTAGATTTTAGAATAATGGCTTTTATAAGACCCCGAATTTTATGAAATAAAAGTATTCAATTTTTCTTATAATTACTATTCAGTAAATGGTTAAATTGATAAAAGTTTAAAGTTATGAATGAAATATGAATTTTTTTCAAAATAAGCAAGTGGTTATAAAATAATCATTGCTGTCGGGGAATATTCGTTTGGTCGTGGAATATTCTTTCTGTCGGGGAATATTCGTACGACGGCGCAGCCATTTGTGGGCCCCATAACAGAATAACTGTCGGGTGAAGAAAACGATAAATTTGAGTTTTTACAAATAACGGCGTAGTTGTTACCGTTAACACTGTTGGAATACCCGTTGGTTAAAATACAGTAATACGCGTTATTACACAGTAGCACACGGTATTGCACAGTATTTTTAAAATTATTGATTCTTACGTAAGAAGGCACTACTCAATAATTGTTACAGTAATTACTGTTCAATATTTTACTTTATTGATTCAATAATTGCTGCGTTGATATTTTATATTATTTTTGTTTCAATAATTGTTGCTGCACAGTATTTTCTATTATCAGATCAATAATTCATATTATTTGAATAATA
The DNA here is from genome assembly GCA_016801055.1 of Panax notoginseng. NCBI lineage: Eukaryota > Viridiplantae > Streptophyta > Magnoliopsida > Apiales > Araliaceae > Panax > Panax notoginseng. The sequence goes on along the minus strand of CM029017.1, from coordinate 99,415,531 downwards.
TTATTAGATAGCAGTATTGGCAATGTCTAGAAAGTTCTGTCTAAGGAGAGGTTTGGTCATCTAATTGCGCGCCTGTAAGGAGAAATCCTTATTGGAAAGCCACCTCTTTCCTGGGAACGGCCTGGTTGTCATAAATGTGATTCTGTAATATTATTTGTGAATAATTAATTATTGATTCATATGATAAGAAAATATTTATTTTATGTGGATATAAATGAGGGATATATTTTTGTGGTTAAAAATGAAGGAGATAATGTTGAGATTTTTATCCGTATTTTTGTCGGAATGGAGGTATTAAAAATCAGGATTTTTGAGATATTTTGCGGGGGTTATAATTTTTAATCCGACCGTTGGATCGTGGTAATTTTTGGATATGTTATACATATATAAGTTGAGTATATGTCCACAAATTTTGAACCGTTAAAAATGAACGTATGATTTGTTATGAATTTTACAAGATGACTGGTTCAGAAATTGTTGAATTTTCGGAGTTTATCATTTTGGTGGAAAATTCTAGAATTGGTGGGCCCCACTTGTGGTTGGTGAAGAAATGTGCTGAATTATATTTCAAATGTGGTGGGTGGGAATAGTAGCAGGTAAAGCCATCAGGTTGCAGGTCAAACCTACCAAAATTTTCCTATAAATAGAGGGCTAAGTTAGAATTGAAAATCACACCAGAAACAAGTTTTCTCTCTTTCTCTCTCTATATTATGAAGCATATTTTGTGAGTTTTTAGATACTTGGTGAGTTGCTATTCATCAGTGCAAGTTTTCTCCGGCTTTGCATTCCAGTCAGAAATACTGCACTTTTGAGGTAAGGGATAGTAAGGGATAGTAAGGGATTTTAAGGGTTGTTATGATTTTCAGTTTCGTAATTTTTCTGAACTTCAAAAATTCTGGAAAAATTTGAAATGATATTTTGATGAGTTTTATTGATTGTGTCCAAAAATGGTGATTTTTAGATGTATAGATTGAGAGTTATGAATTTTATGAGAAAAGACTATTTTAAAAGTAACCGCTTATAATTCCTTGTGGTTAACTCCAAAATTGATGAAATTTTTATTGGGAGTATATGTATATGATAGAAGTATACTCTGTAAATTTCAGAATTTTTAGACAAAAGTACAATTTTTGATAAATGTCTAAATATTCGGCTATTTTGGCCATATGAAAAATAGTAAATGACTTTTAAAAATTCTGAGAAAAATATATGTTTACTATGGGACTATATTATGCTAAATCCCAGGAAAGAAATATTTTTGGAACTGATTTGGTATTTTTCATGAAAATGGTCTAGTTATGAGTAAATGAATTAAATATGTTTTGTGAAGTAAGAAAATTGGAAAATAGGATTTTATGGCTTGAGAATCCTATATGAGGTATATGCAGATTTTTGATGAGGGTTTTGATTATTGGTGATAAAATCTTATGAGTTTGGTATTTTAGAATGATTAAATGCATTATTTAGTAAAGTGTAAACAATTTAAATAAATTGTTTATAAGCTTAAGAAATATTATTCTTTCAATATCATTATACCGAAATACTGGTATGGATTTTATTGTGGAATTTCTACCTTTTTGTGTCGAGTTACTATTCATGAGTTACTATTCACGAGTTACTATTCACGATAAAAATTCGTTTCTTTTTCTAACCAAATTATAGTTGAGTTATGAATATTACTCTTGAGATTAAAACTATGTATTGATTATATTAATTTTATTATCATATATAACATTTTTATAACCCTGATGTTAAAATTCTCTTTCACTAGAGTGTAAAGATGGGTAGATTATTGGTATGATCATGACTAGGGTTCTCTTTGGCCTGTAGTGCAAAGTTGAATTGTGACTGCTATGATCATGACCATTGAATTTATAAGTGAATATCTTTAGCTTAAGTGCAAAGGTGAATTGATCAACATGGTTATAATTATTGTTTATATAAATTCTGAAATGATTATATATTTCTTTGAGATATTAATATCTTTGGCCTGTAGTGCAAAGATGAAATATTGATGAATATCTTTGGCATGTAGTGCAAAGATGAATTGTTGATGAATATCTTTAGCCCGTAGTGCAAAGATGACATGTTGTTGAATATCTTTGGCTAGTAGTGCAAAGATGAACAGATGTTGAGATAAACATGACCAACTGGTGATACAAATGAATATCTTTGGCCGTAGTGCAAAGATGGATTTGTTAGTATGATTATAAACAGGAACTGTCATTTGGTATAACCATGATCTTTGATGTTTCAGGTAAAGACAGGTGATGAAAATATTCTTCGTCCTGGGTGCGAAGAAAAATTTATAGTCACAATTATGATTATGAGTTATTCATATGATTGTGGAAAGGAACTGTTGAGTGATGTTACATGGATAAAATATTGTTGGTGGATTTTTAACATGGAGAAGATAATAGACTTTATAGTCTATTTGACTCTTCTAATGGATTGCTCGTTCCGCTGCAACTATGGTTGAAATTTTTATCATTTACCATATGTTCTAAATCTGTGATTTATTGTTGATGAAGGCTATTGATAATTGAATTATCTTTAGTCATGATATTCTTTACTGAGCTAGTTGTGCTCACCCTTTTGCTTCACAATTCCTTTCAGGTAATAAGAGTGTAGCTGGGTCGAGCGGGGGTAACAAGGGAATAGAACGGTGGTCATCATTTAGTAGTTATATTTGGTGAAGAAAATAGGGTGAGGCGAACCCAACGTTGGAAGGGTGTTTTGTCACTATCATACAAGATGTCTAATGACATACAGCCTCGTGTCATCATAGGACAGGGTTGTGCTCATCCACTTGCTGAGTATATCTATGAGCACTACCTATATAATCTTGGTATTTGTTTGAAGTATAATTCTCAGTTAGATACAGTGGAGATAATGATAAGTCAAGAGAAGACTCACCATTGGGAAGAATATGATAGTAATCTTCTCGTTTTTCTTTGGGGTCTATTGGGTCAACCAAGGATAATTCTGTGACCATATGACATCTATCATAACCTAGACGCATGGCCTCCCATGTACGAAGGTTTCCTTGAGCACTTCCCAAAGATTCTAATTTCTAAAACAGTTTTTGACTATACCTTTATGTTAGTATATATTTGTATCCAAACTCACAGCATATGTGTTGTTGTATTTTGCACGACAATTGTTGTAATAAAGTTGTAGTTATTTTCTGTACCATGTATTTGGCGACTCAGAATAGGTTGGATGGAATGGACCTATTTTGGGGTCGTTACAGCTTTTACCCACGAAGCCCAAAGAGAAGTAGGAGCGGGAGAGAGTACCTTTAGTAAGTGTTAGGTGATAAGGGTAGTGTTCCAGTCGATAAGGTTTTTAACATCTAGGCACCCCTCACAATAAGGCATAGACAGGTCCTTCCAAGAGATTTTAGCCCCGTACTTTAGTAATGATGGTCCTTTCCAAAGGAATCTGCAAATAATGGATTGTATAGATTGCCTCACAGATTTGGGAAGGATAAAATGAGCATACCAGTAAGATTGAATAGCAAATAAAATTGATTTAATCAGTTAGAGACGATCGATATATGAGAGGAATCTGGCCATCCATGAGGAGAAGAGCAGTGATCATTTGAATTAAATGCATGCAGTCAGATTGAGATAGCTTCGTGGAAATAAGTGGAACACAAAGAAATTTGATAGGAAGGCTACCCAATGTGATACCCAGCAGAGAGCAAATATTGTTCTGCATAGAGTCTGTAACATTAGATAAGAAATAATGGCTCTTCTGTGCATTTGGGATTAACCTAGAGAACAAAGAGAATGACTGGATACAGGAGAGTATGATAGTGACAGAAGAAAGGTCTCCATAGCAAAAATCAAAAGGTTATCTACAAAATAGAGGTGAGTAATATTACAAGGCTCAGTTCTTCAGGGAAATTTAAAATTAGGCAAGAGGGCCTCCTTGTTCAAAATCAAAGAGAATGCTTCCATAACAAGCACAAATAAATAGGCTGAAAGGGGATCTCCTTGCCGTAAACCTCGAGCTCCTTCAAAATAACCTACAAAAGACCCATTTACTTTGATATAAAACATAGCAGAGGAGATGCAGGTTTTGATCTAATAGATGAAGGTAGCAGGGAACTTTAGCAAACTCAACAGGTCAAATAAGAAAGTCCAGGTGGCTGTGTCAAAAGCTTTCCTGATGTCTATCTTTAAAACACATCTTACAGGTCCAAAGTTCCTGTGATAGTTCCTGAATAATTCTTGGGCAAGTAAACTATTATCACTAATGCTCCTACCAGAAATGAAGGCAGACTAGGCATGATCGATCAAGAAAGGAAGGACCTTCTTGAGTCTGTTAGAAATGATCTTTGAGATATATTTATACATAGTGTTACAACATGAGATAGGCCTAATGTTGGACATGGAGGAAGGGTTCTCAGACTTTGGGATCAAAGTAATGGTTGTAGCATTCATACCACCCGGAAGGTGACCAGTAGCAAAAAAGTAATGAATGGCAACAGTGAAATTAGTACCAATGATGTCCTAGTTGTGGAGGAAGAAGTATGCATTAAACACATCAGGCCTTAAGCATCACAAGAATCTCATCAACCAGGATGGGGGCTAACAAAGCAGTGGCTTGGAGGGGACTAATCTTCTTTGTAATATAAGGCTCTAGCTCCTCATAACCCGGATAATCAGCTGATTAAAGACCTAAAAAATTTTGAAAATAGTCTACAGCCACATGTTGTATGCTAATTTGTTCCTTAACCAAGACCCCTTCATTGTTGTAGATAGTCAATATTCTATTTTGGTTCCATCTACTTTTAGTTACATTTGCAAAAAAAATTGAGTTTTTGTCACCTTCTGCAATCCAGATAGCCCGAGATTTTTGCTACAATAAGGACTCTTCAAGATCAAGGGCTTTCTAAAGAGATTGCATATAACGTGATTCCTGACTTTGAAGATTAGGGCATAAAGGATTGGAGTAGAAATAGGTTTGAATGGTCGAGAGTTTGTTCTGAAGAGAAGAGACAATTGAATTCAGATGTCCAGCTACAATGTTTAGATTTATGAGGGCCTTTTTATTCCTGCAAAGCTTCTCTGCAAGAATGAACATGGGGTTCCCATGAATTGAAGCATTCTAACATTCAAGCACTATGGCATCGAACCCCTCTAGCCCAAGCATGTAATTGAAGAATAGAAAATGTTTCAAGGCTTTTTGATGCTAGAGGCCAGTGTGAAGGATGACCGGGCAATGGTCAGAAAGGGCCCTAGGGGAAACAGTAGCTTGAGAGTCCGACATGGAATTAAACTAATAAGAATTTCCAAGAGCCCTGTCGAGTTTTCTATAGAAAGGATTGGCCATCTAACAGTTCCACCAAGTAAGCTTAGGAACAATAGCTCGAATATCCTTTACCCCAATCGTCTCCAGACGGTTATTGAAATTAGACATCCTAGAATCCCAAGAATCATCTCCGCCTTTGGCTTCATTTACTCCTTTGATAATGTTAAAATCCCCCATAATGCACCAAGAGGCATTGGGTGAAATAAAAATCAGATTAGTCCACAGAGACCTCATATCTGCACCCATAGACAATAGATACAAAAAAGGAAAGATTTCCATGGATGGGATGAAGTTTGCAGTGAGATACCTAAGAAGACTGACTTGGTATGATATTTTGTCATGTCTATTTGATTTCTTTGAGGCCATATGAATGGACTTTGTTCAGTCTATAGATAGATTCGTAGGCATGTAGTTAGTTATATTTCATTACATATTGTTGTGCTCGAGGACTAGAACGGTTTAAGTTTGGGGGAGTTTGATGAGTGGGTTTTATACCTACGAATTGGGTTCCTATTTGGACTTAAACGGTGTTTATTTTATTTATTTTAGTATAGTTTTGCGTGTTTGTGTTTGTTTTGTTTGCAGGTTTCATCACATGTTAGCAATGGTGGCAATGTGATGGGAATCGCAGGAAAACCAAGGAAACAGAAGTCAAAAGTCTAGTACCCCGTCGGCGCGGGGGTACACGTACTAGAAGAAATATCATCCCACCGAGGCGGGCATTCTCAAGGCATAATACCCCCGCCGGGGCTGGGGTGCGCATACAAAAGATGTGTTTTGATGCAATTTGAATACTACTGTGGCGTGGACTGAACGAGTTTGGCTTCAATTGGGATTGGTTTGTGGACGTTTTTAGTAGATATTACAGAGACTTAGTACAAGGAATTAAATCATTCAAGAGTTCAATCAATCATCTATCAATTACAACTTTGAAACCATAATTCTTGAAGAATCTTGGAGGAGTGGAGCAAAAGGAGTAAGATCACGATGATTTAGAATTGAGTGTAGAGAAGGGTGGTTCTATACTATTCTTATCTTTTATTTCAGTTTCTATAATTGGGATGATGTATTCTTTAATCTATTTAGTTTTTCATTCATTAGTCATGAACTAAATTTCTTATTAAGCTTGCAATGGATCTTTGAGTGGAACGATGATTATCATATTTTGATTTCAGTTCAATAAAGCTATCTTTTCAGTTCATCTATTGTGATTTGTGCATAACTTATGAATTTATTGATCACCAATTCTATGTGGATTTGTATGAACTCGAGAAATGAGATATGAATTTAGACTTAGTCATAATAGCATTTGTTCTTGATTTCTGCGTTTTGATAGAATTCTTGATGTATGTTTAGGATAGAGATATACCTAACATCGCATGTAATCGTGTAAGAACTTAGAATTTAAATCTTCTTTAATTATAATTCACATAGAGATATAGTGAATTAGTTAATTAGGGTGTTTGACTTAATTCTATCAGTTATGGATTTAAGTTGATATGGTGTTTGTGCATTGAGAGATGACTAATTCTACTTTTGTGTTCTTGATTAATGAATTGGGATAGTTAATTGAATTGAAAAAAAGTGTGATAATCTAAGTGAAACTTAAAGTAAAGTTGTAGGCTTAATTCTCCATTATCTGATTAGAATTTGCGGTAGCGAGTTGAATTGATTTATTTTTTATTTTTACTTTATTAGTTTTTCATTAAATGCAATTATTAATTCGATTAGTTTAATAAAATTGAAATAATATAAAGCTGGTAATTGTAAGATTAAAATTAATATTTGTCTCTGTGGGAACGATACTTGACTTATCAGTATACTACTTGTTGATCACGTATACTTGCGTGCATTGCATAATTAGATTTCACTCAACACCCATCAGGTCATAAGACCTTGTTTGGCTGGCACACTATATAACCCTTTTTTCATTTATTTTAATTATTCAATTATTATATAGTTTACAAATGTCATATCTAATTTAATTAAATCATATTTAATTAAATTATTTAACAAATATATATAACTCTAATTTATTTAACAAATTATTACCTTTCTAATTTAAATTAGAATATTTCCATAATAATCTTCATTGAATATTTATTCAAATCCATAAATATTCCAATTAAAATGTTTATTAAATCCCATAAATATTTTTAAATATTTACAAAACTCACAATCTTACTATACTAACATATTACATATATATATATATATATATATATATATATATATATATATATATATATATATATATTAATCTCCCATTTATTAAAACAAATATATTCGCATTATTTCACTATTTTAAATAAGTGAATCATTTACATTATTTATGAAACTTAATTCATAATAATTTCTATCGTCACAATAATAATTAAATTATATTCTCTCATAATATAATTTTAACTTAATCAAATTAACTAATATTAATCAGTTGATTTCCTTTTCATAACAATTTCATTAAATTTCTTTAATAGTTTAATTAACTATTAAACCTATTTTTCCCCAATATATGAATATATAATTCTCTTCACACCAAATCACATATTTCACAATATATAACACATATATACACTTACTCATGCTTAAAACATTTTATAATAAGAATTTTATTTATTAAATTCTTTATTAAATAAATTCTAAAAATTCAGGTTGTCACATCCTTCTCTCCTTATAAGGATTCCGTACTCAGAATCACTGAAACCCTACCTTACTCAGGTTTTCATCAAATCTATTTTAAAAAATTATTGTTGAATAACTTCGACACATTACATTAATATAAGTTTAATAATTCTTATTCCATTTCTTTTTCTTAATAAATTCTTGCAAGCTTTATCTCATAACTTTCATTTAAACTCAATTATATAACTTTCACTTAAACTCAATTATATTTTGAGTATTATATATTCTTTAATCCTTTTTATTGCCTTTTTCTAAGGATTATTTATGACGCCCCCAAAATAGGTATACATCACCCATTTTGAGTCGCCAAAATACATGGTAAGTAATACAAATACAAACTTATTTATACAACATGAGTTGAGAGTTTTACCACGAATATTGTCTTCTAGACAATATCCAAACTCAAATAGAGTCCTCATTACAATTATTATCACACTATTTCATAGAATAGTGAGAACTACTATAGCAACCATCTTGGACCATCACTCCATTCCATAACTAGTCCTAGTTATATTCTCATTTCCTAAAGAAAACAATGAAAGAAAAGGGTGAGCTCAACTAGCACAGTAAAAAATATTATGACTAAGATAATGCAGAATAAATTATCGTTAACCTTCAACAGTATTACGCACAACACGCAAGTATACGTGGTCAACAAGTAATAGAATGATAAGTTAAGTATCGTTCCCACAGAGATTAGCTAGAAATTAACCCTCACAATTACTAATTCCCTATTAATCTAATTTCTATTAAACTAACCAATTTCAAGATTATAACTAAAAATATTAAAAATACTAAAATTACCACACAATTAACAACCCTAAAAACTGAATTTTCAAATGAGTATTGGAGAATTAGGCTTACAACTTCACTCTAAGCATCACTATGATTATTACACCATATTCCGGTTTAATTCATTATCCCAGTTTGTTAATCAAGAACACTCAAGTAGAACTAGCCACCTCTCGATGTATTAATACCGTATTAACTTAAATCCATAAATTAGATATAATTAAGTTAAACACCTTAATCAACTAACTCACTATATCTCTATGTGAATTACAATCAAAGATGGTTTAAGTTCACGTTCTCTATCCGATTACATGCGATGTCAAGTATATCTCTACCCTAGCATTCATCAAGATTCTATTCATTCAAAGAATTCAAGAACACATGTTATATTGACCAAGTCTAGACTTGTATTTTATCTCTCGAATTCATATAAGTCCACATAAAATTGGTGATCAAGATATTCATAAATTCAAGCATAAATCAATATAGATAAACTGAGAAATAGCTTATTAAACTGAAAATCAAAGTTACATAACCATCGCTCCACTTAAAGATCCGTTATAAGCCTAATAAAGAATTTAGCTCATCATCAATGAATTAAAAACTGAATTACTTAAAGTAAATAACAACTCAATTATATAATTTAAACTAAAGAAGAAGAATAATTCCAAAACCACCCTTCTCTCTAGCTTCAATATGCAATTATTCTGAAATTGCCTTCAAAGTAATCCTCCAATGTTCTTGCTCAGAAAAACTATCTTCAATGAAGTATTTGCTTGTATGATGCTTCAATCTTATGTTTGTTGTTAATTATATCAGGCTAAGACATGTATTCTGACTCTAATTCCTTATCGAAATGAGTTCCAATCTGAGTTAAACACTAGTCTTCATGTTATTGCAGCATTCCAAAAGCAACAGGACACTGGGAATTTTCCGTTGCTTTGAAAATAGCCAGCCTCGGCTGGCATAGCTCCTGCTAACTGAGTTTGCACCCCCCCCCCGCCCCGACGTGGGTACCTTCTGCTAATGGTCCATTTCTGCTCCTTTTCTTGCTATATCATGCCATACATTCCCCCATTTAATCCATTTTTCGCTCCACCACACCTAAACACAAAACAACACTAAACAAGTAACAACGAAACTTAACACAAAGAATTAACACCGTTTAAGCTCGAATTAGACGACGATAAGTAGGTATAAAACTCACTTATCAAAATCTCCCAAACTTAAATTGTGCTAGTCCTCGAGCACGAAAAAAATACAAAAACGCTATACAATGTAATGTAATAAAATCTAATGTATCTAATCTATATGCCTACGAATCCAGCAGTCATCATATATTCAAATTCATTCATCCAATCTCAGAGAAATCAAGCAAACATGACAACACTTCACATCAAAACCAATCAATAATTCCTTATCAATCCTTAAATCTTTAATCGTTATTACATATATAGTGTGTGTGTGCTCAACATTCATGCTAACTAATTTAGATTCAAATTTAATACATAACAAGTCTCTTAGAAGGCATCATACAGTGCATACTCAAAAATTTCAAAAACAAACAAGATCCAACTAAAATCATACAATCACCAAGCCCAAGGGTCCAAATAAGGTACTTATGCTTTCTTTTTCAATTACGGGGGCTTTGTGCTCTTATTTTCCATTTTATTCTCTCTCTTTTTTTTAAAGTGAGTGCATTTTACGCTCCATCTCATGCCTGTGTTTATGGAGAGTGCATTTCACGCTTCTTCTCAACCCACCACAGGACTAAGTTTATTCAACTCAAGAAAGTTCCCATATTTTTTTTAAAAGCTTATATACCCCCACTTTTTCCCCCAAACTTAGGTTCTTGCCTAATTATTCGTCTTCACTGCCTATCCTTGTCATTTGTTCATTTAAATTAGCATTCTCCTTTAGAAAATCCTTATGTATCAATTTAAACTAATCAGTCCACATAAGTGTTATTAACGTGTTAACCTTTTTATACAAGTGTCAAACATGCAAAAGATCCGATTCATAACTCAAAATTACATTACATTTCTAATATTCGGTATCGTACTTGTCTACTTAATCCCATTCTCATCATTGGCCAAAATAAGATGAACTATATCAAACCGCTGGACATATGCAATATAACACAGTACTTAACTAAAATATTTTTATTTTTTTTATTGACAACTAAATTAAAAGGGAAATAATTACAATCCTATAATACTATACAACTACATGAATGCAAACATTAAGTAATCCTAAAACTAAGCATGAAACTAACATATGCAAACTAACTATTAAAAGTAAACGTGCAAACATAAAAATTAACTTAACTAACTCCCCCAAACTTGAAAACTACAATGTCCTCATTGTGAAGAATTATGCAATAATGTATGAGGACTTCCCTGTTATCTTCTAAGAGGGAGGTGGTGGTGGTGGTTGTTCTTCATCTGAATCACTGGGTGGAAACCTTGGCATCGGGGCCGGCTGTTAGTATGGGAAGTGTGCAGTTGGAATGAAACTCTGGAGCATCGTGTTCAATGAGGCAAAGGACAAATTCATTGCCTCGAACATATGGTCCTACCTCGCTGCAAGTCTTCGCATCTCTCATTGGGCATCCTTGTTGTACCCATCCATTTGTTGCTGAAGGTTCAGGAACTGAGAGCTAGATATAACGTCGGGCTGTGTTGTCGCCTCTGTTCATTGCTCTACCATTATCGCATCCCCCTAAAACTTGTCATCATCTAAGGTGTCCTCAGCGTCAACCTCATCCTCTAAGGCTGATGGAAATGTAAAATCGAATCCTCTATGGGGCGACTCGTCCCGGGGCCACACCGAGTACCACATAATCATCCTCGTGTCTAACGTTTGAAGCGACATCTGAGTGGTCTCATCATCGGACCATCGTACTCTTGCCTATAAATGAGCGATGGGTATGGCAAGTCGCCAGAGAATGGTCATCGTAGGCATCTTCAGATGGAAAAATTGATTATAAACCCCACATCGATGATAAAAAGTCTTGGACAATGGCATATAACAACAATGCCTTCTCCTTGGTCACATCTGACGTGTGTGTAGATGGAAACAGCTTCGCGCACACAAATGCGTACCATATCTTTATGTATCGGCTAAGATCCTTACTATAGAAGACAGTGCCCCCTTTTTGACCCTTGATCCATGTGGTACCCGACTTTTTCATCTCCTTTAAAATAGTCTCGTAATCAGGATCATTTTCACATAAGTGAGCGTACTGGAAATGTGTAGGAATTCGTAATTGGTAGTACGTGTTGATGGCATCGGCACTAAAAAGAATTAACCTACCCTGGACAAATGCGTTGAATGGGGCCTTATCCTCAGCGTTGGCGTAGAACTCCTTAACCACAGTCATAATTGATGGCTCAGGCTATTCTGTGAACTTATTCAAACCTTTCTGATAGATTTGTTGCATCATTTCACCGTCTACATGGTCAGGTGCCAATCCTTGCGCTGGTGTGAGTGCTTTTATCACAAGGTAGTCGTAACGGTCGGCGACGGCGACACTTATAAATTTTTGCTTGTCAAAGGTCCTTGTTGGTGGTGCGGACCCTTAACTTTCTCCACGTTGTCATTTTGATGCTGGTTTAGATGCCATGGAATCAGAATTGGTGAGCTTCAACCATAATTTTCCCCAAAAACTCCACTCAAGCAAACTATCGAACACTTGGTGTGCAAGACGTGGAATTCCTCAAACTTAGTGATTTTGTTTCAAATATGGGATAGATATTGAGGAATTAGAAGATAACTACTCACTCTTAGTACGAACCCTACCCTTGACTTCTGAATTGGTGTGAAATAGAGATGGTTAGAGTATGTGGTGAAGTATGGTTTTATAGAGAGGGGGTGATGGAGAAAGTTATGTGTTGAAGTAGTGGATACGTGGGTAAATTAAGTGGGGATATGGAGATTAAATAGCGATATCGTGGGTAGAGATTGGAGAAAATGGCATTTCAATTTGGGTAAAAAGAAGTTGAAGTGTAAGAGTTGGGGGTAACTGCCATAACTACCGATTTTGGCTCTTCAGATTTCATACCCCCACCCCGGTGGGGGGTATTAGGCTTATAAAGCTCGTCCCGACGGGCATGTGCACTGATTTGAGAATTTGAGACCTCTGCCCCAGCGGGGGGTGATGTATTAGGAAGGCCGCCTCGGCTGGCTAGTAGCCTATCATTGAACTCATGACCCCCGCCCCGACGGGGGTGTTAGGCTAAAAGGGGCCCGACCCTGTGGGCATGGCTTCTGCTAGCTGACTCAGTTTTCCCATTTCCTTACATCTATTTCCCATCCATGCTCTATTGAAGTACCTGAAACATCATGAAACATAATTATGAGTCAATAATGAGCAATCTAAGCATGCAAGGTTAGATTATCTAGACAATATGATTTAACCAACTACTTAATGACTTATTATATACTAATTATTCTAAACTAAAATTTGACGAACATGAAAAAAAATACTAAGAAAATAAAGTAAACTTGGGTTGCCTCCCAATTAGCGCTTGATTTTAAGTCGTTCAGCCTGACTACTTCCTGTTTATGGTGCGTCGGTAAGTTTAATGGCTATGACATCCCAATTGCATTCGCCACCCCAATAATGCTTCAACCGTTGACCATTGACCTTTAACGTCTCCAACGGATTCCTATTATATAGTTCAACGGCGCCATGTGGGAAAATCCTCTTGATAATGAATGGACCCGACCACCTCGGTTTTAGCTTTCCTAGGAACAACCGTAATCTTTAGTTTAATAATAGTACTGATTGTCCCGGTTCAAATGTTCTCTACATGATTTTCTTTTCGTGCCATTTCTTTACCTTTTCTTTGTACAACTTCGAGTTCTTATAGGCTAGAAGTCTAAATTCATCAAGTTCATTTAATTGAAGTAGCCTCTTTTCACCTGCTGCTACTTAATCGAAGTTGAGTTTTTGAATTTCCCAATAGGCTTTATGTTGTAACTCAACAGGTAGGTGACATGCTTTCCCATACAGTAACTGATATGGTGACATACCAATTGGTGTCTTGTAAGCAGTTCTGTAGGCCCATAGTGCATCATCCAATCTAAGAGACCAATCTTTTCGATTTGGATTCATTACCTTCTCTAAAATTCTCTTCACCTCCCTGTTCGAAACTTCGGCTTTCCCACTTGTTTGGGGATGATATGGTGTCGCCACCTTCCCCATATTTTTCCAAAAGAGTTGTGAATGATCTGTTGCAGAAATGACTACCCTCATCACTTATTATAGCTCTAGCTATGTCAAATCTTGTAAAAATATTCTTTTGCAAGAACTTAAGAACCACTTTGGCATCATTAGTGGGGAGTGCTACGGCTTCATCCCATTTTGATACATAGTCAACCACAAGCAATATGTACTGATTACTGAAGGATGATGGAAATAGCCCCATAAAATCAATGCCCCAAACGTCAAAAATTTCTACTTCCAAGATAGTTTGCAGTGGCATCTCATTCTTTTTCGATATGTTTCCCACCTTTTGACATGTATCGTAACTTTTTACGAATAGGTGGGCGCCTTTAAATATTGTATGCCAATTGAACCTTGCTTGAAGAATTTTCGATGTTGTTCTCTCACTTCCGTAATGTACTCCGTATGCAGACGAATGACACTCATGCATTATATTCTTCACTTCTCTTTAGGGCACACACCTTCTAATCATCTTGTTGGTGCACTGTTTGAATAGGTATGGCTCATCCCACATGTACCACTTGACGTTATGTAGGAAATTCTTTTTATGTTGTCGTGTAAGATCAAGGGGAAGGATGTTGCCCACCAAATAGTTATCAAAATCTGAATACCATGAAATTTTTCATTGATTCCAAATAGTTGTTCGTCTGGGAATGACTTGTTGATTACACATTTATCTTCTTCATTTTTACCCAGATTTTCTAGCCTCGATAAATGATCTGCAAATTGATTCTCCATCCCCTTTCTATCATTTATTTCCAAATTAAATTCCTGTAGGAGGAGGATCCATCTGATAAGTCGAGGCTTAGCGTCCTTCTTCAAAATTAAATATCGAATTGCCGAGTGATCCGTATAAACCACAACCTTTGCCCTAATTAAATACGCCCAAAATTTGTCAAAGGCATATACTACTGCAAATAACTCATTTTCTATAGTTGTGTAGTTCAATTGTGCATCTGTATGGGTTTTACTTGCATAGTATATGGCATGGAATGTCTTCTCTCGGCGTTGACCCAAAACAGCCCCTACCGCAAAGTCGCTTGCATCGCACATTAACTCAAAAGGCATATTCTAGGCTGGTGCGACAATAACTAGAGTTGTAGTCAATTTCTTCTTCAATAGCTCAAATGCTAACTTACACTCTTCATCAAACTTTAAAATTGAATCCTTCTCTAAGAGACTGCACACTGGTTTTGCAATCTTGGAGAAGTCTTTTATAAATCTCCTATAGAACCTGGCATGTCCAAGAAAGCTTCAGATTCCCTTAACTAAAGTTGGCGATGGAAGATTTTCAATCGTTTCTAGTTTTTCTTTATCAACTTCTAATCCCTTCGTTGAAATCTTTTGCCCCAAAATTATTCCTTCTTCGACCAAAAAGTGGCACTTTTCCCAGTTAAGCACCAAATTAGTCTCTACACAATGCTTTAACACCATGACTACGTTTTCTAAACAGACATCAAAACTATCCCCAAAGACTGAAAAGTCGTCCATGAAAACTTCCACGTTTTTCTCCACTATGTCTGAGAAGATAGAAATCATACACCTTTAGAAGGTTGTGGGTGCATTACACAAGCCAAATGACATTCTCCTGAATGCAAATGTGCCGTATGGACACGTGAAAGTTGTTTTCTCTTGATCTTCAGGAGCTATAACTATATGGTTATATCCCGAATAGCCATCTAATAAACTGTAAAATTCATGGGCCGCCAATCTATCCAACATTTGATCGCTAAAAGGCAGAGGAAAGTGGTCTTTACGGGTTACCTTATTCAGCTTTATGTAGTCCATGTAAACCCTCTAACCGGTCACTGTCCTCGTCGGAATTAACTCATTGTCGTCATTCTTTACTACGGTCATTTTGCCATTTTTCGACACACATTGAGCTGGGCTAACCCAAGCACTATCTGAAATTAGGAAGATGATTTCCGCATCCAACCACTTCAGAATCTCTTTCTTTACCACTTCTTTCATTATCGGCTTTAGCCGTCTCTGTTGTTCCATAGTTGGCTTTCAATCCTCTTCCATAAGAATTTTGTGCATGAAGAAGGATGGACTGATTCCTTTGATATCTACGATTGTCCATCCGATAGCCGATTTGCATTCCCTTAGCACTCTCAAAAACTTATTTTCCTGTATTTCGTTAAGCGCAGAAGCAATAATAACAAGTAAAGTTTTATAAATGCCTAAGTATGCATACCTGAGGTGTTTAGGAAGTGGTTTTAGCTCAAGTATAGATGGCTCCTCCAATGAAGGTTTCATCCTTGTCGTGACTTTCTCTTCTATGTGTAATAGCTCAAATGGTGCTTTGAATCTACTGACTCGTGACAAGGAATCCAGCATATTCAAATAATCTACGAACTCCAAATCATCCAAATCTTCATCCCCTAGTACTGTCGTCTCCAATAGAT
Source organism: Panax notoginseng (assembly GCA_016801055.1). NCBI lineage: Eukaryota > Viridiplantae > Streptophyta > Magnoliopsida > Apiales > Araliaceae > Panax > Panax notoginseng. Next base: position 99,399,097 of record CM029017.1, on the reverse strand, counting down.
CATTAGTCAAGCTTTTAACCATGTCTTCATTGATTATTTGATCAATGACATCCGTCCTGAAACACTCCTCTTCATCCGTAGGGAATTTCATGGCTTTGAATACATTGAACTTCACTTCCTGATCTTGGACCCTCATAGTTAGTTCACCTTTTTGCACATCGATGAGAGTCCTACCCGTAGCCAAGAATGGTCTCCCTAGGATGATAGGGATGTTTTTATCTTCCTCAAAATCCAGAATTATAATGTCTGTGGGGAATATAATTTTGTCCACCTTGACCAAGATATCATCCACTATGCCTTTCGGGTACGTGGCTGACCTATCCGCCAACTGCAACGAAATGTTCGTAGGCTTTGGAACTGGTAAACCTAATTCTGTATAAACTGATAATGGCATAAGGTTCACACTTGCCCCCAAATCACATAAACACTTGTTGAACGCCATATTCCCAATTGTGCATGGGATGGTAAAACTCCCCAGATCTTTCAACATTGACGGTAACTTTCGCTGTAAAACTGTACTACATTCCTATGTTAATGCCACAGTTTCAAAATCCTCCAACCTCTTTTTCCTAGACAGAACTCCCTTCGTGAATTTAGCATAACTGGGCATCTTCTCCAAGGCTTCTATGAAAGGGATGTTAATTTTAAGTTTCTTAAAAAATTCTAAAAATTTGGCAAACTGCTTATCTAATTTATGTTTTTGGACTCTCTGCTAAAATGGCGGTGGAGGATACACAACTAGCTTGTCATTCGATTTTGTCTATTCAACTTGTTTTTCCTCTCTATGTTTCTCTTCAACCACTTTGTTGTCATCCACTTTGTAATCTTTTGTAACTAAATTTTCTGTAATTTCCCCATCTAGATGTTTCCAGCTTCTCAAAGTGATTGCCTGACATTGCTCGTGATTTCCCTTCAGATTCTTTTCGGTGTCACTTGGTAGAGTCCCTTGCGATCTATTGTTCAATGCTAAGGCCAGTTATCCCATCTGATTTTTTAGATTCTTGATGGCTACTGCTTGTGACTTCACAACTGACTCATTACTCGTTATATACTTCGACAACAACTCTTCTAAATCTAATTTTCTCTCTTGATGTTGAGTTATTTGTTGATGTTGATTCTGAAATCCCGGGGGATAAGATTGTCGTGGAACCTGCTGATTTTGATTATTGCTCCATGATAAATTTGGATTATTTCTATTCCGCGGGTTGTAGGCATTTTGATACATATTCTGTGGTGGTATCTTATTTTAGCTTCCCACAAACTGAACTGATGTTGGGTTGATGGCGCACTGCTCCAATAGATGTTCTCTAGCACATAGCTCGTACACATACGCCACCTGCTGTGATTGTACACCCGTCATGGTATCCATTTTCTTTGATAAGGCAGCAATCTGAGCTGCCAACACGGTCACCCCATCTACCTCTAAAGCCCCAGCCACCTTAGGTTGCGTCATCCTCGAAGTAGGCCACTGGTAGTTGTTAGCAGCCATTGTCTCAACTAACTCATACACTTCCTCATATCTCTTAGCCATAAATGCTCCACCTGAAGTTGCATCGATACTTGTCCTGAGATTTCCATTTAACTCATTGTAGAATGTGTTCATCTGCAGCCATTTTTGTAATCCGTGGTGTGGGCATTTTCTAAGAAATTTCTTGTATCTTTCCCATGACTCATATAACGATTCCCCGTGCTGTTGTTCGAACATAGTAATCTCATTCCTCATTTTTGTAGTCTTTGCTGGTGGGAAGAATTTGGCTAGAAATTTTTGCGTTAGGTCTTCCCATGTAGTTATTGATCCCGACGGTAGTTAGTGTACCCAACTCTTTGCCTTGTCCCGCAGAGTGAATGGGAACAAGCGAAGCTTGACTGCTTTATCTGATACCCCATTATACCTGAAAGTGTCACATATCTCTAGAAGACTGATCAAATGTTCATTCGGATCATCATTCACAAGTCCCCCAAACTGAACTTAGTTTTGGATCATTTGAAACGTCCCAGGTTTGATTTTGAACGTATTTGCAGCAATCGTTGGCATGGTGATACTCGTCACCTTAGGTGTAGCAAAGTTTCTCAACGCTTTCTGGCCTTCGGCAGCCATTATTTCCTCTTTTTTAGAATTCAAAAAGTCTTCCCTCGTGTCTTTAATCCACTTACTTAACCTCTGAAACCGTTTCTCGATATCGTCCTCCAAAGGACGCAAGTCTGGGTTTTTGGACCGAGTTTACATAAACCGACTTCAAGAACCTGAAATAGACATAATAAAATAAAAACGCAAAAAATGTTTAAGTAAAACTGGACTAATTAAACTGTAATTGGAAAATTATTAAAATCTATGCTAAGTCCCCAGCAACGGCGCCAAAAACTTGTTGGATAAAATCTAATTACGCACAACACGCAAGTATACGTGGTCAACAAGTAATATAATGATAAGTCAACTGTAATACCGGTAAAAATAAAATAATAATAATAAATAAAATAAAATAAATAAATAATATTTAAATCTATATTTTAATTGGGCTTTTCTTATGTTTGGGTCAAATTATATTAAATTTGTGTGAACTATAATAAGTATGTGATTACATTAATTTGGGCTTTTATACTAATTGGGTCTATTTTGTATTTGGATAATATTAAAATTCTATTAAAATTAGAAGACACAATAAGATATATAAATAAACAAGTAAAACCTAATTAGACTCTCATACGCTTATTACGTAACTGAAGAAGAAGAAGGGGAAACAAGCCGCCTCTTATTGTATTTGTGAGAGAAGTCAGTGTTTGGAAGAAAGAAACATCAGGTATGCTTTTATTATATGGGTATGCTTTTGTTGTTATGATCATTTGTAACTTCTCTTGTTTGGAACGAAAAGTGAACTAATTTATATATATATAAGAATGGTTCCTGGAATGATGATTGTTATATTTAAATATATATTATATGATCCTTGGTATATAAATATTACATGAACTCTTGAAAGGTGTTTGCAATACTATATATGTATATATGATCGGAATATATATATATACGGTAAGGATCAAGAGCATCCACTTTAAATAGCAACCAGAGCATCCACCTCAAAACGACGTAGTTTTGGAGAGACGCGGTGGCATTTTTGTAAATACATGAGGGACGCGGTGGCATTTTTATAAATATAATGCCACTGCGTATTTACAAAAATGCCACCGCGTCCCTCCAAAACTACGTCGTTTTGATAAGTGGATGTAATTTAAGGCCTGATTGCTCTTTAAGGTGGATGCTCTTGAACGGGACCGTATATATATATATATATATATATATATATATATATATATATATATATATATATATATATATATATATATATATATATATATATAAAGGCCATGTGTTGTTTAAAAAATATATATATTTTTTCGTTGACAGAAAGAAAAGCTGACTGCTATCTACTTTATGAATGAATGATGTATATGATATATATAATATATTATGGTTGCTAAGTTGTTAAAGAATAATAATAATAATAAAACAAATATGATTAGAAGATAATTATAATTTAACTTGGGTTATCTTGTAAAATTGATGTAATGGGAGGGATTAATTTCATATTAATATAAATTAAAATTATTAGGTAACTTATAATTGTATTATTATTATTTTATTAGATTGGACGGAGAGAGTCTAAACGATTTTTTGGAATATACTTTGGGTATTACATTGCTTAACTCAGGTACGGATTCCGTACTCTTTCAGCGACACTTTTGATAAATTTAAATTGTTCGTTTTGTTCCTTATTTTGAATTTCTGTTATTATTTCACATAATTGTTTCTTGTGAAATTGATATATTTGTTTTATTTTGGAGTTGACACATTGGACTCATACTTGTACTCTTTGAATCAGGTTATCATATATAGTATTTATTTTGATAATTGTAAAACCTGAGCTATAACCACCTGTGGGGGTACCACATGCATGCTGTCTTGGCACGAGAGGCATGACATTCTCCGTGGCGGTGTGATTAGTACACGACGTCTCCGTTTGGGCTCTGGAGGAAGTGGGCCATTTGGTGTTTTGTTGTGGGAGGCGTATGGGTTAACTCTAGTTTTTTGTTCTACGGATTAGTGATGTTGTGCCAAACACACTATTCAATTTGCATACATTTGGATTTGCGGTCCAATGTGTGGTTTGCCTGTGTGGCATTATTTTGGTTACCTGTGTGGCATCATTTGATTTGCCTGTGTGGCATTAGTTTGACTTGTCTGTGTGGCTAGATATATTTTTGAGCTCACTCGGTATGAAATAACCCCATCCATTTGTTTCAGTCTATTATTTTATTGTATTAGTTTTGTTTGTTTCTGTTCAGTTCAATTCATTGAGTTAGTTACTTCAGTTCGTTATTTCTTTATTCGTCTATTGGTTTCGTCAATTCGGTTGATTCAGATATATTTCATTCAGATCTTTGGAGATTATATTTCTGTCAGTATTTACACTTGAGGCTTTGTTCAGTATTTTGCCTCTGTTGTTTTCGTATATCAGTTGTATATCTTTTGTGTATCTATATCCGTACTGGGCAATTGGCTCATGTTGTGTTTTTTCTTTCAGCAGGTTTGCAGGGGTGATTCAGGGCTAGTGTGATGAGAGTGTTGCCTTTGACCATCTAGGTTAATTCAGATATTTTTTTTGGTGTTGATTATTTTGACTTAAGTTGGAGAATTGTATTTAGTACTTTATTAATGGATCACCACTATTAATATTTTGAAGTTATTAGTGCTCTATTTATTTATTTTGAAGTTTGTTGTGTTTTGCACGTGACCTCCCTTTCCTTTTCGGGAAGGGGGTGTTACAGAGATGGTATCAGAGCTTAAGTTCTTTCTTATAGAAAACCTATTTAGGTTTGACCTGTGAGTTGTGGGTAAATCACTGGGTAGACGTACGAGTTCGACTCGATTTTGTTCTTTGTTTGGTTGGTCTTGATTTTGACGAAGTGTCCTCCACTTTTCTAGTTGTAATTGATTTGAGAAAGGTGAGATAATTTGTTAGGATTATCATTGTTATGCGTTGGAGCAATGATATTAGTTAATAATTATGATCGAATCATTGAGGTGAATAAAGCTATACTTTGTGCAGATAAGAAACGATCTTATATGAGATGCACTTATGATATGAGTACTTATATTAGCGAATATTTTATATTGAAGAATTATTTGTTAGAGTTATGTCAGGTATCAATTATTATGAGATCTTAGAATTTAGAATTTGATTTGATTTGGGTTATGCTTTAAATTTTGTTAAATTTGTGGATAATTTGAGGTATGTGTATCGGTGGGATATTATGATAAAGTGAAAGCTATTAAATACAGAGGATCACTTGTAATTTTGAGGAGTTGTAGAGGTTCGAGGTAATAAGAATAATCTTTTGGAGTAAATCAACTTTCCGGTTATTCTAGATTTTTGGTTATTCTAGTAAGATATTGAAATTATTTTATATAAAATTTCTTTGTGATAGTAAGATGAGATTTTGAAATTTTGAAATTTGTTGAGTTAAGGTTTGCACTAAGAGAATGATTTATTTATTGAATGATTAGATATATAATAAGTGATGAATCCAATATATCTTAAGAGATTTTGAAAGCTGTAGTTTGCTTATTCAGATAGTATGATATATGATTTGGAGTTTGGTATGATGATGGAGAGATCTTAGTAGTAGTATATTTTTGGTGTAATAATATTTGAGAACTATTTTGATTTGAGGTTATGATATTTTGAAACTCTTAAGGACTTAGGAGAGTTGGTGATAAAGAGATATTAATAGTATATTCTTTGGTGTAATATTATTTGATAAATAGTTCAAATTGAGGATGTGATATTTTGAAGCTCTTGAGGACTTGGGGAGAGTTGGTAATATAGTTTGCATAGTTGTTTCGTTTATCTGATGTCTTTAAAGTTTAGTATGAATTTATGTAAAATAAAACAAAAATAATTTGTTAGATCTTTGTCATGTGTGGAATATAAACGTTTTACGAAATAAAGATAAGTTTAAATATTTTTGGTATTCGAATCGTATTTAGATGAAATTTTTTTTTGTGATTTCGAGTTATGTTCTGAAGAGTATGTTTACTAGAATTAAACTCAAAGATATTAGCGACGGGCCGCACAAATGGTGGATCATGTGATCTAATTTTATGCAACACGAAGAACCTTACAAAGGCTTGACACGGTAGCTGACGATTCTTTTACAAGTACATTGATAATTACGTGGACCGATGAGTTATCCGCGTTGATCGTTACAAATGGCGACGCTACGTCGTAACTAAATTTATTTATTTTTTGTAGCTTATTTGAATTCCGAGGACGGAATTATTTTTAAGGGGTGAAAAATGTAATAACCCATATTTTTTTAAAAATTAAATATTAATTAATTTTATTGTATACAATTTTATTTAAATTGGAAAGGGTAAATGATTTTTGTTTCCCTCTTTTCTTCCTTGTTTTGTTTGGAAAATTAAATTCTTTTAGTTGGTAATTAAATAACCAATTAAATTCAAATTGAGAAAGATAATTCCTTTTGTTAAAGTCTTGTGGTAAAATTATTAGGAGCGGAAAGCTACTTGGGAGATAGAAGAGTCTATTCTAGCGGAGTATCCACATCTTTTGATAATTATGTACGTTCATTCTTTTGATTCCGTGGACGGAATCCTTTTTAAGGGGTAGGTGATGTAATACCCTGTAAAAATAAAATAATAATAATAAATAAAATAAAATAAATAATATTTAAATCCATATTTTAATTGGGCTTTTCTTATGTTTGGGTCAAATTGTATTAAATTTGTGTGAACTATAATAAGTATGTGATTACATTAATTTGTGCTTTTATGCTAATTGGGTCTATTTTGTATTTGGGTAATATTAAAATCCTAGTAAAATTAGAAGATATAATAAGATATATAAATAAACAAGTAAAACCTAATTAGACTCTCATACGCTTATTACGTAACTGAAGAAGAAGAAGGGGAAACAAGCCGCCTCTTATTGTATTTGTGAGAGAAGTCAGTGTTCGAAAGAAAGAAACATCATGTATGCTTTTATTATATGGGTATACTTTTGTTGTTATGATCATGTGTAACTTCTCTTGTTTGGAACGAAAACTGAACTAATTTATATATATAAGAATGGTTCCTGGAATGATGATTGTTATATTTAAATATATATTATATAATCCTTGGTATATAAATATTACATGAACTCTTGAAAGGTGTTTGCAATACTATATATATATATATATATATATATATATATATATATATATATATATATATATATATATATATATATATATATAAGCTGTAAATATATATATACAGACATGATCACCAACCATGAAGCACCTCCATGGGGGATCAGAAATGTAAATAAAGCTGTAAAAGCTATCAACCGCCACAGAGGAAACTCCAGGTGGGATGAAACGTAAATAAAGTTGTAAAGACGGTCAACCGCCACGAAGGGAACTCCAGGCAGGACAAAATATAAATAAAGTTGTATAAAGCAATCAACTGCCACGAAGTAAACTCCAGGCAGGACAAAACGTAAAGAAAGTTGTGAAAGCGATCAATCACCACGAAGTAAACTCTAGGTGGGACGAAATATATATATATATATATATATATATATATATATAAACAAATAAATGCTTTAAACCGAAATCTAGGCTCAATCGAGGCATAACTCGATAATGTTAGTCCATATATATATATATATATATATATATATATATATATATATATATATATATATATATATATATTGAAATAAAACCACGGACCGAAGTTCGGGCAAACGTACGCAACACGAATCTCAACGCGAAGAAGGGTGTGTGCAAAGATGAAGAGAAAGACTTTAAAGTGTGTGAGAAAGCTTACAGTGGGCTGCCAAAGAAGACTTCAATATCTTTAAAGTGGGTAAACACTGACTTTTGTAGGTATAAAAGTAGCTATATATGAGCTCACAGGTGTTTAAAATGAGAAAGTACTCCGTATGGGGTGAGTATAGAGCAAATTGGGTAGGGCTTCCTCGCCGTTTTCTCTTGTAAAATGTCCACCCCAAGCCCTCTATTTATAGAGGGTGGAGCCGCAGGTGTACCAGAGGCTACTCGGGTTACCCAGAGTTTCTCGGGTCGGGTCGTCTCGTAGTATGTGCACTCGGGCACTGTAATCTCCGCTAAAACTTTCAGAAGTGCAATCCAGGCATCTGATTGAGGTATACATGACCTATTTTGGACCGCCGTTGTCGAGAGTTGTACAATGGCGTGGGATTAGATTTTGTACGAAGTCATTGAAGATGGGACGATGCCCTTCCGGTCTTCAAGCTTCAAATTCTATCCATTATCCCGCACAATAGTCACTTGGGATTAGTTTTCCTTGATTCTTGTGGGACATCGTTGTGTAGAGATGTGTGTATGAAATGTTGAGATGACGTGGCGTGGCATCGTGTTGGCGAGATGACGAAGTTATCCCTCACCGGTGTTATCGTCGGTTTGGGCTGATAAAGCAGATATTGCTCAAGGCGTCGCTGAGATTGGACTGCTGCAATTGTTGAAGGTCCTCAGTGTCATCTCTTAGGTGTGCTTGTCCTCCCGGTGTTATCTCTAGGTTGGTACGGAGTATCTCATTATGAGCGCCGAGATTGAAGCTGGTTGCATTTGAAACAAACATTTTCGGGGTTATCGCCGAAACTGCTTTCCTTGGGGTTATCACTAAGGTTGGTGGCTATTCCCATGGTTGGGACTAAGACTGGATACCTCGGGGTCATCTCCAAGATTACTAGGTCTTCTCCGATGTGTGTTCCGGTATTGGATCTGCACGTCTCGGGGTTATCTCCGAGGTCAGATTTATTACTCTCGGTGTGGGTTCCGGGGTTGATCTTGAACTTTCGGTAGTATCCGAAATGGACTGTCTTCCAGGGTTCCCTCTTGAAAGAAGAATCTGTCCTCCTGTAATGTTAGTGACAGGTGTACAGAAAATTTTGAGTGTCTACAGATGCCCCTCTTTACCATTCTTATGCAATGCAATGCATGGGTAGGATAAAGAATCCTAGACACTTGAAATGCAACAAGATAAACATGGTACTATGTGTAGCAACATGATGCAAATGTATAATGCATGTGTACGGGGTTGTAGCCCAACATGTTGGGGATGATTGCTGGCTCCCTGTTGCTTCAACTGGGGATCGGCAATGATGATCAGATTTGATGTGTAATCCGAATCTGTTAGGATATTGATGTTGGGGTTATCATCAAATTCCTAGATCCTTGATAATGACTTGATCCTGAAGATGTACCTCTTATGTGTAAGAGATCTACGGGGATAAAGCTTGGTCTTTTTGAGGATGTGTATAACATATTCCATCATTGATCCTCTCTGATCACGTTGACCTTTCCTAGTTGGTATCGCCAGGACATGTCAAGATTCTGTTGGATTTACTGCCAACAGCAAATGCCGTTAGGGATGCCTGACCTTCATCGATTTGTACTTCACCGGCATGTGAATCAACGGATGAAAACCCTGTGGGATAGACTGTCAAGGCTACTTGACCTTCGCTGACGTGTAGATCAACGGCTGATACTCTATGGGCAGATTATCAAGGTTGCTTGACCTTCGCTGACGTGTAGATCAACGGAACATTACATTGTGACCCCCACCGGGGATCCGCTGGGGAATATGAGTAATCGAGCATGAAATCCTTCAATAGCTCTTAAGCTTCGATAGGTTTAATCGCCATCGGTTGAGATAATGTCAAGGCTGCTTGACCTTCATTGATATGTGTGTCTATGGCTGTGCGTTTTAATCCCCTGCCGGGGCTTCACGTTGTAACCCCCGTCGGGGATTCAAGCTGATCTTTAGGGTAAAGACCCAGAGTTGGTGGCATTGGTCCTGTGTATGGTATTGCCAAATGTGATTTGGAACAAATGAGATCATTGGCAAGGTATACCTCGTGTTTGGGCAATTACCAATGAGTGATGTACAGATTCAAAGTTCTTTCTGAGAAGACCAGGATTGTAGGCTGTTTTGCTTAATCGCGTAGCGTTTGTATTCTCGATTTGACCTTTTTAGTCTGTGAGAACTCCTTTGCAACTCGAACTGGACCGAGCCGGAGGGGTGGGGCCCACATAGGGGTGCCGCAGGTACACCTGCTGTAGCCGCAGATGAGCCTGCGACCAATCGTGGATGATATAATCCAGCAGGTTGGTCTCACAAGTCATTTTTAACTTGTTTTCGCAAAGAGAAATCTGAGAGCCTCCTTCAGATCTGCTGAGTTCGGGCTATTTTCTACAAATTCTATCATCATACAAGTGTTCTGCACTATCCTGGTAACGTATGCATGTATTTTTTCCAGTTTTTATCTGTTGGAATTTGAGTTATCGCATTAAATGCATCTAAACGCATAGTAGTGATTCTGTATGCACAAATGACTTGATAAAAATTATTCAACATACTAAATGTTAGTATTAAACCATGTTGAACATAATGATGTGAAAAAATTTACTTTTGAGACAGTCAAATTGGCACCTTTTTCTGCTATTTTTTGTCATATTTGAGGTCCAATGAGCAAAAGGTAGAAAGGCAAAGTACTCCTGATATTGAGGTTAACCTTATGCATGGATGATTTTGATTTTTAATGCATATATTATGTATATGACTTTGGGGTAGGTGTGCTACTGAATGGAAACCTAGACATGCCTATGTGTATGTGAATAGTCCTATTTTCAATGGGGACTATGGCAAAAAATTTCAAAATATAGGCATTGGGTAAGCATGCATTTTAACTCTATTGTATGTTAAAGTAAATGCATTCATGCATATAGTCATAAAATGCATTCTAAAAAGCTCCAGGTAAGGAAATACTACACCCTTTCTGAGGTGATTTGGAGACTTGTTATTCAGATATTATGGATCTGGATCAGCCGAGTAGTTCCCCTAGGACCACTTCTGGCATACGGAGGAGGGCTTCTGAAGTGCCTCGACCCCATTCTGTTAGACAGCCTCATCGATTGGTTGAGGCAGTGATTCGTCCAGTCCGGGCTGACGTGCCAGACGTTGAGGACGAGGATGAGGATATTCCGAATGAGGACCCTGCTCCTGCTGCACATGTTCCCCGTAGGGAGCTCCATTGTATTCAGGTGGCAAACCCAGAGTTTCTTGGTGACTTGAGCAGACATCCCTCGATGTACTTGCATGCTAACGAGGTATGACGTTAGATCTTGATCTTCCTTATTTCCTATTGATGAGGAGTAAAGGATTTTGATGTTGATCTGCATTTCATGCAGGTTCCCGGCTTCACACAGCCTCGAGGGAATTGGTTTAGCATACACTCTATGTATCAGGATCTTCATCCTGATTACAGAGCGGTAGTGCATGATTGGGGATTCGGGGCATTCTTCTCCATCTTTCCCCGTCGTTGTCCCTGGGGTTACCTCAGGGTATTGTCTAAGCGATGGTTTTATCAGACTCAATCACTCCAGTTGTTGGATTACGAGGTGATGATGATGCCGATGGATTAGCGATTTATCACAAGTATGGAGTTTGGAGGGGAGTCAGTGCCTTGCATGGCAAATATTACCCCTACAGTCGTCAGATCCTTGTTAGGAGTTCTGGCGGAGGCGCTCAAGGGCAGGACTGTCCGTTCAGGTCCTTTGAGCGTAGATGCTATGAGCGGGCTTTTGAGTCAGCCCATGCCTAATGATGTCAGAGTCAGGGATCGCCTTCTTCGGCAATTGTTCCTGATGATCATTAGAGGCTACTTCATAGCAGATAACTCTTCTACGGTGTCGTTCGCTTTGATCAGTGCCACGCGTCATATGGACCGTATTGGAGAGTATGATTGGGGTTCATATACCTTTGCGTATTTCCTCCGGGGTATGCGTATGCGCTCACAGGGTTTGACCGAGGCTTGGCTAGGATTTTACCCATTTTTACTGGTGAGTATTTCTCTTGTCATTTCCCATTTATAGGTTAAGAGTGTTTACTGATCTCATATGTCTTGCCATTGTCTTGGCAGTTTTGGGCCTACGAGAGGCTCTCATGCTTGCATCCTATGAGTGTGTTAAGTTTAGACACCTATCCGCGAGGACGATGATGGCATCATTCCATGTTGTCGGAGGTCCCTATAGCTAAGGGTTTCACTCACTGTCGCATGCAGCTGGAGTTATTGATAGTTGATACCATCACATGGAATCCCTATTCAGGGGAACACTTGACCATCGGCTTTGAGAATGGATACCCGACTAGAGTCGAGTACGTGATTTCCACCAGGAGAGTCCATTTCTTTACATATGGAGGCTGGGAGCTCTATTTAGGAGAGCGTGTGTGACAACCCGAGAATTTGGAAAATTTTTAAAATTTTTTATTAATTAATTTAGGGTTCAAAATTAGAACCTAGACAGAAAATAATTGTATGCGTTTGATATTTTTTAAGATGGAATTTTGAGGATTTCAAAATTCTGTGAATGATTTAGGTGAATTATTCAGGATTAAGGATATACGTGAATATGTTTTGTGTATATATGTTCAGTATGTGATTAAGGGTCAAGGGTTGACCAGATAAACGATATTTGTATCAAACCCTAAGTATATATTAAGAACGTCAACGTTCGGTTAAAAAACCCTAGCGTTTAACAAGAAACCCTAGAAATCGGTTCTGGAAAACCTAATTTCAGTTTTGAGAATTCGAAACCCTAATTCGATGTATGGAACCATAATCTGGGAACTTAAATAATTATTATATTGCTTAGGTGCTAATAATTATAATATTAATTAGGGTAAAACTTAATTAATTAGCAAACCCTAATTTCACATTTTTAAAACCCTGATTTCTAGATTAGAAACCCTAATTTATAATTAGGGAAGGCCTAAATGTTAATTTAATAATTTTAATGTTAATTAGGAAATATTAATCCTAATTTTAAAGTTAAGTAAATTAGAAAACCCTAATCTAATTACGAAATCTAATTTCTATTTTAGAAAAATAATTTTCTATTAGAAACCCTAATTTTGGGTTATAAACCCTAATCCGCGATTTTGACCATAATTGCTAAATTAACGATTTTAATTAGGAAATGTTAATCCTAATTAGCAAGATTTAAATTGTGATTATGAACTTTTAATATAATTAGAAAATTCTAATTATAATTAAGAAATATTAATTTTCAATTTTTAAAACCGAAATTCGGAAATGTTAGAAACTAAATTGCAAAACCTAAGGGTTCAAACCCTAACCTTAAACCCTAAGGGTTTGGCTAATTGACGTTTATGCCATTAAAACAAAAATTAAAATGACTATAATGCCCTTCTTGGATTTTTATGAGGTTACTTGCACATCCTGCCATATATTGGGTTGGTGAACTAACCAATAGCCCTAGTCCTAGATATGTGTCATCTATCAGCCATCTATTGCAATCCAATACATTGAATCATATTAAATTATAAGATTAAAGAGAGAGAAAGCCACTTACATTTTTCATTTTCTACCAAGCCCTTCTCTCTCTAAAATTCGGGAGCTTAGTGTGAGAGAGGGTGAGAAACAAAGCCTTGGTCAGTTAATAGCAAGTCAAGAACAAGATTAAAGATCAGAAATCAAAATCCAAGCTAGAAGGTATAAGAACCCTAAATTTCGAAATCTCTTGATTTTATGTTTGATGTTGTAATTGATTGTTTAAAGTTATGTTATAAGGTGTCAATTATAGATCTGGGTTGTTAGATCACAGATCCATAACATCAAAGTGCACGAAATAACATTTTTCAAAAATCTGGAAAAATAAAAAAAATGGCCTGACAGCCGAATGTCAGGCCCTCTAGATCTTTATGTGTTTGATGTTTTATGTGTTTAATGTTTTTAATCCGTTCTACGTTGTAAGGACTATGATCTAAAACAAGAAGCAAGGCCAGAGCCTTAGTATATTAAGAGATACAAGCGGTCAAACAGAGTTGACCAGTCACGAAATAGAGTTTCTGGGCAAACCCAGAATTTCCAAGAACTTTCTGACAAGTTTTCTTGGCCTCTGATCTTGCAGTATTTTCATTGTTTGGCCATGTTGTTGTTTTGGTGTTGTAGTATGACATAAGGACTACATAATAGTGTCATTAGATCACCTATATCTACATCAGATTCATAAATAATCTTGGTCAAAGTATCGTTGACCGTCTGCTTTGTTGAAGTTTTGGAAAACCCAAAGTTTTCAAAGGCCGAATTTTCTGACGATGTTTAACCAGCCTGAATCTTGTGATTTTGTTGATAGTACACTGATATTATGTTATATAATACTTCCCTGACATCCCTAGTGCATGACTGAATCAATATAACATATAAACAAAGCTCAGATTGCAAGTTATAAGGAGTGGTAGAAGGACACCTCGACTGTTCTTCAATTCTGGAAAACCCAGAAATTGAAGAACAGGTCTAACAACGATTTGGAGGGCTTGTATCTCTCTGATCTGTTGTGTAATGGTCGTGAAACTTGGTTATAATTATAGTATTACACTTATACTACATTCTAGGTTCCATTAGCTTCCTAGAAATCAACACGAATACTATTTTTATCACGGTCAAACATGGTACCCTGGTAGCTGGCGATGAAGTTCTGGGTTGGCCCAAGAACATCAAGAACACCTATAGCGACGGGTCTGTCGCTATAGGGCCCTTTAGTGACAGTTTTATTTTCTGATTTTCCAGAAATTAATTAAAAATAGAAAAAAATAGATTTTAATTATTAAAAATACAAAATAAATTCTGAAAAATTATTTTAAATTCTGAAAAATAGTTTTTAATTATTTAGAGTATATTTCATAAATATTTAATATTTTTGGAATATAAATGGTATTTAATTTATTTAATTATAATATTAAACAAATGATTTAAAAATGATTTTAATACATGAAAAATCATGAAAAATAATATTATGGTAAAAGAAAATATTTTAAGTTATTTTCAATAACTTTTGATATTTTGTGATGAAATTCATTAATTAATCAATATTAATGATAATTAGTTTATTTAATAAATATATTAAATAAATTAATGAAAAATAGAATTAATGATTTAAAAATCATATAAAAATAATTTAAGGGTTATAAAAATATTTTAAGTTATAAAATATAACTTTTTATATTTTGTCATGAAAATATTAATATTTTAATATTAACAGCAATTATCGAATAATGAATTTAATTGTTCAAAAATTATATAAATGTGATTTTAAAGTATTAAAAATACTTTGTGATATTATAAATATATTATAATATTATGACATGTATTTCATTAATATTTGATATTAAATAAATATTAATGATGAATAGAATTATGTGGTATTTAATTCAATTAAATACGATATAAGTGATTGAAAATCAAGATAAATAGTAATAATTATTTAAAACTTATTACGAGCTTATGAAAAATATTTTGACTGATATTAAAAGTATCTGAGATAATTATTAAGTGTTAGGCAGAGTTTAATTGAACTTAAACTCGAGAATTATCCGACTAGACCGTCGGGACGTTAGAATTTTGTCGGGTTCAACTCAGACTATAATAGTTTGACTTGATACTGAGTCCTATGTGTGTTATAGACTGATAGGGTAATGTGTTATATGTTTAGGTTATTCTATGTTTATATATATAGTAGTATTATACTGTGATGATATTATTCTAATATTGGAGATCTATATTACTAATATTAGGTCTTCGGATAAAGCGATATAAATTGTGTAGCGGTAATCAACGGTTCAGGCAAGTTTGTTTTTACTTAACTCTACTAAAGAGTTTTTTCATTCATATAAGCTTATAGTTAATCATTGCTGGTTACCATGAATTATACTCTGTACATATTACATGTATACGTCAGGTAAGAAAGGCTGATCACCTTCATTACCAGTTGGTTCAGATATATTTGTTCATGTATAATACTTGTTCAGTCAAAAGTTTACTCCTGCTAGTTCACAATTATATTGTTGAATTATAGCCAGCTTATTATTCAGACTTTTTCAATCATGATATATCGTTATATTATTGAATTTAAACTTGTTAGGCAATCCTTATGCTCACCCTTGCTATATCATGATAAAACATTACAGATTAAGACGAACGCGTCAGATACAAGGAAAGGTTAAAGACAGTTCCAGCTTAAAGTTAATGTGCGCGATTAGTTTTATAATTGTATAAGTATGGTATATTAATGTTATGTGTTAAATAAGTATGTATTGTGTATTAAGTTAAGGTTACTCGACCTTGGGGAATAGTGTGTAATGTATTGTATAAACAATTTATGTTTATATCTTCCGCAAATATAGTAATAGTATTAGAATGATCGAACCGAATCCGGGATGATTCGGGACCTCGGATTCGGGGCCCTCACAGTTGGTATCAGAGCTATTGGTTATGAAACTTAGGTAGAAATACCTGAGACCAATAACCGCAATGCTTAGGATAAGTACTAACTCACATAGAGTTAGTTGGGTCGGTAAGATTCAAAGATGAATATCGGCGAGTTATAAGATACAGAGTTCCCTAACTCTGATAATAAAAGTTGAACAGTAGTGGTGAATAGATAGAGTCTAAAAGACTAGAAGTGCAGTGATAGGAGATCGTAAAATAAAACGATCAAGACATAGAAATGAATTGTAATATATACGATGAGATCACCCCGTGATCTGATAAGGTTATAGTATAGAGAAGGATCAAGCGATTGATGGAAAAATTTACAGCAAGATTGCTGGGTGTCAGTTGTACTATGAATTGGTACAGATTCAGGAAAGAGATATGAATACGAGTTGAATGAAATTCGTATTGAGAAGGGGGTTAGTGTTAGGTGGGGATTCAATTGAGGATTCATGTCGGCAGTTGAGTTGTATGATTCCTTGTATGGGCAGGGAATTGTACTTGGTGTAACAACTACTTAGTTTTGACAATGATAATCATTAAAATGTTTGTGTCGCGCTATTTGATATATGCATGTTATGAGGGTGATTCCTTTCTCATGTGTATAACAGATAGATAGGTTATAGGTAGAGAATATAAGGTTAAGTACGAGTTCTTAAAACTCATACTTATGTGACATTCTTGATTCATAGTTATATGAAATGTTTATGAACCCCTCAGTGAATGGACGCTAAAGGTCTGACTAGGACAAGTTCTTAAACTCATATGATTGTGGCAAATAAATGAACTCATAAGTGTGGTTTTACGAACTGGTATAGTTGTGTCTAAATGGAGTATTGAGGATAATAGGATCAGATAGATTTTTAAGCAAATGATTATTAGTGGAGACATAAGTTTTTAAAAACTCCTAGCTATGCTAGACTTCAAAATTTTGACATCAAGCTAAATACGCACTTTGTGCTTTTGAAAAAAAATGTAGACTCGTAATCATTTTTAGAACGGTTTAAAGTATAGTCTATGCTACTTATTTCAGCTAGACATAAATGATTTGAAATATCAAAATATATTTTATTTATCACTAATGTACCATGTAACCTGGTGCAGAGATGATAAAAAGTTGATGGAGTTGTAAATGCAGGAATAGTTAGTGTTGAATTTGACCTAAAATCGTTGTTCTACTATTGTATGATGTGTTATGACAAAGTCATATAATGACGGCATCCTCAAACGGACTGTTAATACAGTACGGCATCATGGCGTCATTCTCAAAAATATTTTCAAAAATTTTAATTTGCCAACGGGGTTTGGCTACACTTAAATAATTCGATTGAATTGAATTATTGATATGAGTTTATGCTATTCGATTCAGCTAAACAAAAGTTTATGAAAACTCTAAGTGTTCATTGAAAGAAATTTCCCGAACCAAATTATTTTGGTGCGGAATCCAATAAGACTGAGGTAAGAAATTTTGTGCGCCTAAGGCGGATAAGAGGAACAAATTGTTCCGACCAGCAGTACTTGGCCAGTACAGGGCATATCCGGCTAATCACCCTTTGTGTCTGTAAGTTATGACGGTTTGCGGATGAATTTCTATAAAACCTTTGCGAAAATGACAGACAAATAGTCTATGACTCCTCAGCACAATTTGAAAAACTTTTACTCTTGTGAGTGGTGTATTGGGTAGCATGTGATGATGTGTGAATGGTGTAAGGAGAATGGTGTAAGGTGTAAGGTAAATTTTGGGGACGAAATTTTTAGAAGAAGGGGTGAATGTGACAACCCGAGAATTTGGAAAAATTTTAAATTTTTTTATTAATTAATTTAGGGTTCAAAATTAGAACCTAGACATAAAATAAGTGTATGCGTTTGATATTTTTTAAGATGGAATTTTGAGGATTTCAAAATTCAGTTAAGGATTAAGGTGAATTATTCAGGATTAAGAATATACGTGAATATGTTTTGTGTATATATGTTTAGTATGTGATTAAGGGTCAAGGGTTGACCAGATAAACGATATCTGTATCAAACCCTAAGTATAAATTAAGAACGTCAACGTTCGGTTAGAAAACCCTAACGTTTAACAAGAAACCCTAAAAATCGGTTCTAGAAAACTTAATTTCAGTTCCGGGAATTCAAAACCCTAATTCGATGTATGGAACCCTAATCTGGGAACTTAAATAATTATTATATTGTTTAAGTGCTAAAAATTATAATATTAATTAGGGTAAAGCTTAATTTCACATTTTTAAAGCCCTAATTTTTGGATTAGAAACCCTAATTTATAATTAGGGACGACCTAAATGTTAATTTAATAATTTTAATGTTAATTAGGAAATATTAATCCTAATTTTAAAGTTAAGTAAATTAGAAAACCCTAATCTAATTACGAAATCTAATTTCTATTTTAGAAAAATAATTTTCTATTAGAAACCCTAATTTTGGGTTATAAACCCTAATCCGTGATTTTGACCATAATTGCTAAATTAACGATTTTAATTAGGAAATGTTAATCCTAATTAGCAAGATTTAAATTGTGATTATGAAATTTTAATATAATTAGAAAATTCTAATTATAATTAAGAAATATGAATTTTTAATTTTTAAAATCGAAATTCGAAAATTTTAGAAATTAAATTGCAAAACCTAAGGGTTCAAACCCTAAACCCTAATGGTTTGGCTAATTGACATTTATGCCATTAAAACAAAAATCAAAATGACTATAATGCCCTTCTTGGATTTTTATGAGGTTACTTGCAAATCTTGCCATATATTGGGTTGGTGAACTAACCAATAGCCCTAGCCCTATATGTGTCATCTATCAGCCATCTATTGCAATCCAATACATTGAATCATATCAAATTATAAGATTAAAGAGAGAGAAAGCCACTTACATTTTTCATTTTCTACCAAGCCCTTCTCTCTCTAAAATTCGGGAGCTTAGTGTCAGAGGGGGTGAGAAACGAAGCCTTGGTCAGTTAATAGCAAGTCAAAAACAAGATTAAAGATCAGAAATCAAAATCCAAGCTAGAAGGTATAAGATCCCTAAATTTCGAAATCTCTTGATTTTATGTTTGCTGTTGTAATTGATTGTTTAAAGTTATGTTATAAGGTGTCAATTAGAGATCTGGGTTGTTGGATCACAGATCCATAACATCAAAGTGCACGAAATAGCATTTTTCAAAAATCTGGAAAAATAGAAAAAAATGGCCTGACAGCCGAATGTCAGGCCCTCTAGATCTTTATGTGCTTGATGTTTTATGTGTTTAATGTTTTTAATTCATTCTATGTTGTAAGGACTATGATCTAAAACAAGAAGCAAGGCCAAAGCCTTATTATATTAAGAGATACAAGCGGTCAAACAGCATTGACCGGTCACGAAATAGAGTTTCTGGGCAAACCTAGAATTTCTAGGAACTTTCTAACAAGTTTTCTTGGCCTCTGATCTTGCTGTATTTTCATTGTTTGGCCATGTTGTTGTTTTGGTGTTGTAGTATGACATAAGGACTACATAATAGTGTCATTAGATCACCTATATCTGCATCAGATTCATAAATAATCTTGGTCAAAGTATCGTTGACCGTCTGCTTTGTTGAAGTTCTGGAAAACCCAGAATCTTCAAAGGCCGAATTTTCTGACAATGTTTGACCGGCCTGAATCTTGTGATTTTGTTGATAGTACACTGATATTATGTTATATAATACTTCCCTGACATCCCTAGTGCATGACTGAATCAATATAACATACAAACAAAGCCCAGATTGCACGTTATAAGGAGTGGTTGAAGGACACCTCGACTTTTCTTCAATTCTGGAAAACCCAGAAATTGAAGAACAGGTCTGACAACGGTATGGAGGGCTTGTATCTCTCTGATCTGTTGTGTAATGGTCGTGAAACTTGGTTATAATTACAGTATTACACTTATACTACGCTCTAGGTTCCATTAGCTTCCTATAAATCAGCACGAATATTGTTTTAATCACGGTCAAACATGGTACCCTAGTAGCTGGTCTTAACAAATAAGTTTTAAACAACATCATAAGTCTTAAACATAAATACATCATCAATTAAAATAACAAGTCTTCATCACTTGCTAACTTTGCCCTTGCCTTTACTAGTGGAGGGTTCATCGCTTCTTTCATTCTTAACTGCAATGTTATTATTAAGCAAGAGTGAGCACAAATGCCCACAAGTATAAAAAAAATGAAACAACAGTATAATAACATGCGAATAATCAACGACATCTTAATAAAGCTCAACTTTTGAATTAAGAATAAATAACATGAATCAAAAGAATACTGAGGGTCATAAGACCTTGAACTATGTCCTAGGTTAACAAGGGTTATACTTGAAACCTTTAATAGTCATAAGACTATGGACCTTCTTCTCGTACTTAGGGGGATCAGCCCTTAGTACCATACTGTGCACAATATCTTAACGCTAACGCGTAAGTGAATCCCTTTTCAGGGTTGTTCTTCTCAGTTTGACATTCGAGTCCGCACCAAAAGAAGTTTGGTTTGTATAATTCAATAAGGATTCTGAAAGTTAGAACGTTCATCAACTATGGACTAGTTGAATCAATAAGGTTCACTAGTCTAATAAGGTTCAACAATAATTAATATCTCAAAAGTATACAATAGGATAATTATTGTATAACTGAATCATACTTTGGAAAGATAATTAATCTTTAATATCATGCTTGAACTTGAATAATAACAAGGATAATTTATTCAAGGTAAATAATAAACCTGAACAATAATGACAAGTAGGGTTAGGGAAACTTGTTCAACATAACAGTAACGTTTAAGTTTAAATAAACTTGCTCAATAGAATGGAGTTAGGGATAGGATACTTGCCTCGTGCGTAGATTACACTTTAACTAAGCACGTTCTTTGAATTAAATCCTACATACCATTCACATACACAATACCAGTTAATTATAACTTAACTGTTCATCAAAAAAAAACTCATTCTCGATGTCTACTTTAATTATTGACTACACTTAGTCAATTTACCACTTTGTCACATAATTTGTATTTCATGAATTATCAAGCTAATTATGTATTTAATAATTTACTCCACATGCAATTATGTTATTTACATGTTAAACAACTATTTTATCATCACATTATTCTTCTAACATGTTTACATGTTCATTACATCAATCCACTAACACATTGTTAGACGTAAACATTTTTTTAAAATAACTCATTCTGAATTTTCTGGAGAGTGGCGCTGCGGCACCACGTTTGTACTAAGGCTTCGCGCTGCGGCGCGATGGCGCTGCGGCCGGACACTTGGAGCTGCGGCGCCGTGGCACTGTGGCTCGAGTTAAGGCGCTACGGCACGGGGGCGCTGCGGCGCGGGAAATGAACTGGTAGCCAGCGCTGCGGCGCAGCATACCATACACAGAAATGGCTGTTCGTGAAAAATCGCAGAACATGCCAATTTCTCCCAATTTCTTATTTTCTACTCAAAATTAGACAACATCTATAAAGTGATTTTAACCCATTAAAACATATAATCACATATTTAAATCATGTAAAATTGGACTGTTCTTGATGTTCTTGAAGTTTTTGAACAAAACACATAATTTAGCCGTACGGATTCGTTATAACACCGAATCCGTTCGTTTAAGGCTTGATCTCTTCGTATTAACATGCTCAATAATATAAGGGTGTAAATTTTAGGGATAATATATAATCAATACATCAATTATCACATATATGGCCATATGGCCATATCACGTACTCTATTTATTTTGAAATAACATATGTACGACATGTTTTCACAATACTGATGTTATGGTTTGCAAACTAAATGTAATAAAATACGATTTGAAATGCCATAACATAAACAAAACCCATAATCATTATTCCTATCCCAATTACAGACGTTAAACCAAACTTTGAAAGCCATTTTATAAAAACTAAATGACGTAAAATAGAAATTAGGTTTGAGAAGATTACCCAAGCGTAGAATGTAAAGATAATAACTTCCTCCCTGTCTCAACCACAGAGTTTCTCCTACACTTTACTCTAATTTTCTCAACTCTCTCTCTGCTTAATATTAGTCTTAGAAGAAAAAAATTGAAAGAAAAGGAAAGGAAGGCGTATAATATAGAAATCAACTGACGCGTTGGTGGTCAGTTGCCCAGTCATGGGTAACTGCCATCAACTTCCCATAGTGCCATGTATGGCTAGTTAGAAAAGGTTTTAAAAGTCATTTAATTAAATAAACCTCTTATACTATAGTTTAAATCATGTCACACCCACTTGCACAATAATTTATATATTTTATTTAATATAAATAAAATATAATAACTTCTCATAATTTCACATAGTCATATAATTAATTATTTCATTAATAAATAATATCAATTTATTAAATCTCTAATTAATAATTAAATTAATTAAAGTAACATCATGCGTAATTAAATAATTCATTTAATTCATTAAGCTCACATAATTTACAAACTTTGATCATAAAAATTCTCTACATTAATTTAATAAATGTAACACATATAATTAAATTATTCTACCACAATTGCATCAATTGATTATTTAATCTAATAATTAAATCGTCGAAAAATATTTATTTACTTCAATAAATATTTAAAATAATTTACAAAATTCTCGTTCGTCACATATTTCCCCCCTTAAAAGGATTCTGTCCCCAGAATCACGACTCAATAATTTCGACCCGTTACATTCTCCCCCCTTACAAAGATTCTGTCCCCAGAATCGCATACACATAATTAAGTAAATAAATGAGGGTAATTCTTCATCATATTCTCTTCGAGTTCCCACATAGCTTCTTCAGCGTTGTGGTTCCTCTAAATTACCTTAATAGAAGGTATAACTTTATTTCTCAGAACTTGTTCTTTTCGATCGACAATTTGGACAGGAATTTCTTCATAAGATAAGTCTTTCTCGAACTGCAGGGGTTCATATTCAATTACATGCTTATAATCGGCTTTGTAGGGCCGTAACATAGAAACATGGAAGACGTTGTGGATATTCTCGAGTGCTGGAGGTAAGGCTACCTCGTACGCAACTTCTCCAATTCTTCGCAGTACCTCAAAGGGTCCAATAAATCTTGGGCTCAATTTTCCTTTCTTTTCGAACCTGATCTTTCCCTTCCAGGGAGAGACTTTCAAGAAAACATAACTACCGGATTCAAACTCGATAGTTTTACGATGTGGATCAGCGTATTTCTTCTGTCAATCTTGAGCCGGTACCAGACGGGCTCGGATTACTTTGACTATTTCTGCCGTCTGTTGTACCAGTTCTGGCCCTAGCAATTGTCTTTCACCAACTTCATCCCAGTGAAGCAGAGTTCTGCACTTTCTGTCGTATAACGCTTCGTAAGGCGGCATACCAATACTAGCGTGGTAACTGTTGTTGTAGCCGAACTCTACTAACGGTAGGTGATCATCCCAATTTCCTTTGAAGTCCATTACACAGGCTCGTAACATATCTTCCAGTGTTTGAATCGTTCGTTTGCTCTGTCCGTCTGTTTGAGGGTGGTAAGCTGTACTCATTCGCAGTTGTGTACCCATACATTCCTAAAGACGTTTCCAGAAATTTGATGTGAAGCGCGGATCCCTATCGGAGACAATAGACACCGGCACTTCATGCCTCGAAACAATCTCCTTCACATATAATCTTGCCAACTGATCTAAGTTAAATCTGATGTTGATAGGAAGGAAGTGCGCGGATTTCGTCAGTCGGTCAACGATAACCCATACTGCGTCGTAGCCTTTCTGAGTCGTCGGAAGGCCAACCACGAAGTCCATCGTAATATGTTCCCATTTCCATTCTGGGATCTCCAACGGTTGTAGCAATCCACTCGGTCTCTGATGTTCTGCTTTAACTTTCTGACATGTCAGGCATTTGGCAACACATTCTGCAACATCACGCTTCAAATTTGGCCACCAGAAATATTGTCTAAGATCTTGGTACATCTTGGTACTACCAGGGTGAATTTGAATATCGTGAACTATGAGCCTCACTCAAAATTTCTTCCTTAATTTCTTGTACTGGCGGAACCCAAATTCTGCTTTCAAATCTCAATATTCCTTCCTTATCTATCTTAAATCTTGGTTCGGTTCCTTCAGATATCTTCGATGTTACCTTTTTGCATTCATCATCCTGAAGCTGAGCCTCCTTCACTCTATCTAGTAGAGTTGTACCAGATTGCATCTGAAATAGCTTCTCATCAATCTCCATAGGATACTTCACTTCTAACTCCAGTTTCTCCATATCTGCAATTAGCTCCTGCTGAGCAGTCAACATCATCAATTTCTCACGACCCTTTCTACTTAAGGCGTCGGCAACCACATTAGCCTTACCTGGATGGTATAAAATCTCACAGTCATAATCCTTGATTAATTCCAACCATCTTCTTTGACGCATATTCAAATCTTTCTGTGTAAAAATATATTTCAGACTCTTGTGGTCCGTATATATTTCACATTTCTCCCCGTATAGATAGTGCCTCCAAATTTTTAAAGCAAAAACAACTGCAGCTAACTCCAAATCATGGGTTGGGTAACCCTTCTCGTAATCCTTTAACTGCCGTGATGCATACGCAATGACTTTGCAGTTTTGCATCAGCACACAGCCAAGTCCTTTATGCGACGCATCGCTAAAAATAATAAAATTTCCTGTATCGTCCGGAAGAGATAACACAGGCGCTGTACTCAACCTCTTCTTTAATTCTTGAAAACTCTCCTCACACTTCTCCGTCCAAACAAATTTCACAGCTTTTCGAGTTAAATTCGTTAACGGAGTTGCGATCTTAGAAAAATCTTGTATGAATCTTCTATAATATCCTGCTAATCCAAGAAAACTTCTTACTTCAGACGACGTTCTCGGCTGATCCCAGTTAATCACAGCTCCTACTTTGGATGGATCTACTGAAATTATATCTTTATCGATTACGTGACCAAGAAATTGTACTCTCTCGATCCAGAATTCGCATTTCGAAAATTTAGCATACAACTTCTCCCTTCTCAATACTTCCAATGTTAACCTCAAGTGTTCTTCATGTTCCTCTTTGGTTTTGGAATATACCAAACTGTCGTCTATAAATACCACCACGAATTTGTCCAAAAACGGCTTGAATACACCATTCATTAGTCCCATAAATGTTGCAGGAGCATTCGTAAGACCAAACGACATTACTAAAAACTCATAATGACCATATCGCGTTCGAAACGCTGTCTTCGGTACATCCTCTGGCCTCACCTTCAGTTGGTGATAACCACTCCTCAAGTCAATCTTGGAAAAGTATTTCACTCCCTTCAATTGATCAAACAGATCATCGATCCTTGGTAATGGATATCTATTCTTAATCGTGACCTTATTTAATTCTCTGTAGTCAATGCAGAGCCTCATCGATCCGTCCTTCTTTTTCACGAACAACACCGGCGCTCCCCACGGGCGATACGCTCGGTTGAATGTACTTTTTGTCCAACAATTCTTGTAGTTGAACCATTAATTCCTTCATCTCTACTGACGCCATTCGGTATGGTGCCTTCGATATTGGAGCAGTTCCGGGCGCCAAATCAATCACAAAGTCTACTTCTCTATCTGGTGGGAGTCCTGGCAAATCGTCTAGAAATACATCGACGAAGTCCCTCACAATAGGTATCTCTTCTACCTTCGGATTCTCTTTTCGATTATCGACTATGTAAGCTAAATATCCTACACAGCCTTGTCTTAATAACTTTCTGGCCTGCAACATCATCAGACAACTCGCTTGTCTAGGCGACTTGCTACCATAAAACACAACCTTTGACGGAGTCATAAGGTTAATACGCTTCTTTTGGCAGTCAATTACAGCCCCATAATTGGATAGCCAATCCATACCCAATATAACGTCGAATTCCCCCAATCGAATAGGGATAAGATCTACGTTTATGATATTACCCTTAATATCCACTCTACAATTCTTATACACATGCTTAACAGGAATTATCTCTATATTCGCAATTTCTATAATCATGGGATATTCCAATTCATCCTTAAGCAAATCTAAACTGTTAGCAAAGTCATCGGATATAAAGGAACAAGTAGCACCCGAATCAAATAAAATATAAGCATTAATTTCATTGATCGGAATGATACCTGACACCACATCACGAGACTGGATTGAATCCTGCACCGTCATATTGAAAGTTCTGGCAGTTGGTCGGTTTGTTGCAGGTGGTCCGGTGATGGTTAAGGTATTTCCACTGCTATTTCCCCGGTTTCCTCCTTGTCCTGATCCTCCCGATCCCTTCTTGGGACAGTCTCTTCCTAAATGATCTTTCGAACCACAGTTGAAACAAGCACCCTTCTTTGGGTTTGGACAATTTGGTGCTATGTGGCCTTCCTGACCACAATTGTAGCACACTCTCTTTCCCTTCAAACAAACTCCTAGATGTGCCTTGCCGCAAGTCGGACATGCTTCTATCTTCTTTTTCTGCCCTCCGTGTTGACTTCCAGCTGTCGAGTTATCCGTCCACTTCCTCTTCTGATTATTATTATTTCCAGTATTACTTCCACCAGTCTTGTTATTACCTTCATTCTCACTCTTTTTCTTTTTCTGTTCTTGGTTGTACTTAGTCACTGCATCACTTCCTCCTTCCGCGAGAGTGGCCTTTTCCAAAACTCCCGCAAACGTGTTAAGTTGAAACATTGATACCTTGCTGTATACCCAAGGCTTCAGTCCTTGTTCGAATCGTCTGGCTTTCCTCTGGTCAGTGTGTACTTGATACGGGGCAAACCTTGCCAACTCATCAAATTTAGCCGCGTAATCAGGCACGCTCATGTTTCCCTGTTTCAGTTCCAGAAATTGCACCTCCATTTGATTCTACGAACTAGCTGGGAAATACATTTCGAAAAACATCTCTTTGAATCTCTCCCACGTAATTACACCTTCACCTCCTCGCATCTTGTTTGCCTGCCACCAGTAGCTAGCCTCAGACTTCAGCATAAATGTCGCAAAAACAGTCTTCTGATCTTCTTGAACCCTATCAACGTCGAAAACCTTCTTCATTTCCATCACCCACGTTTGAGCCTCGATCGGGTTTCTGGAACTTTTGAACTCTGGCGGTCCCACTGCCTTAAAATCTTTAAACGTTGTGCTAGGTGGAGCTTGCGGTTGGTTATTCATGACTCCAATTAGTAAATTAACTAGTTGTTGAAC
The DNA here is from genome assembly GCA_016801055.1 of Panax notoginseng. Classification (NCBI taxonomy): domain Eukaryota; kingdom Viridiplantae; phylum Streptophyta; class Magnoliopsida; order Apiales; family Araliaceae; genus Panax; species Panax notoginseng. The sequence goes on along the minus strand of CM029017.1, from coordinate 99,371,504 downwards.
TGGATTAACGTTGGCATTATTGTTATTGTTGGTTGACTCTTCTTGAGCCGGTTGACGTTGATGTCTTCTCCTTGGCGGCATTTTTCTGTTAAATAAACGTTTATTAGAACTTTATTTATTTCTCTACATAGTTAAGACATTACTCAACAATTTAACATATCACTTAACACATCATCTCAAACAACTTGATATCTTTTCATTCAAATAAGAAGTTTTAACATTTAACTATAGCATACTGCTATTTACATCATCTATCTTGGAATAAATAATCCACAGGATTTAAAACATTCAAATATTAACATATTCCTTAGTTCATAAACACATCGGAATTTACATAAAACTATCTAAGTCTTTCACACATAAATAAACAGATTCTATTCCTGTCTTCCAAGGTGCTCAATAGCCTTGCCACGCTCCTCATTCATGATACGAGACATCGTCCTGTGATCCAACATATACGATGGAAGTCCTTCAAACTGGATGGGTTACCTTAACACTCGCTCTTGAACCTCATCCATCGCATGATTAAGTGTGGCGTACGTGTCTTCAAGCTTTGCCTTCTTTGCATGACTATCATTTTCTGCACGATCTGCTCGATGTGATTCTCTTACCCATCCTTCCTCTGCTATTTTCAGTCTTCCGGAGGTTTCTTTCAGTTCCTTCTTCAGCTTCTCTATCTCCTCAGTCTTATCTTCGGTTTGACCCCTCATGAACCAGATCCCACTCCACGTTTCCTAAACGTGTATGAAGGGTCACAATCTCTCTATCCTTCTCCTCTAAAGTAGACTGCTGAACAGTCGCTCGCTCAGTCAATTCCTGAACCTCGTCTTGTAACTCCACGTTACGATCATATAGTGTGTCATACATCTCAGCATCAACAGTGTACCGTGGTAGCTCCTCATCTTCTTCCTCCACATCAAACTCCTCCTCAGGACCCTCCTCAGGATCAATCTCAGGTTCATGCTCCTGACCAACAACGGTGATCAATGGAGATGAAACCATCTGCACCAGCTGCTCCCTAACGACATGAATGTCTCGGGGCTCCTCCTCAGTCGGTCCTACAAGTACACGAGATCCCTCCTCAGGTTGACTAGCTTCTCCATCATTCGTCATCCTGACAACAAAATTTTAAGTTTTAGTTACTAAGTTATAATATCTAACGCGTACTTAACACATAACACATAATGTATTTTATTGTCTTCAATGAATTACAAAAATTCATTTCTTAGAACTCGATAAGAGTTTTTCCTTTACTATCTTCTTCTATAAGGCTACTACCTAAGGTTGTTTCCCCCACCTAAGGTTCATAACCTACAGCTCTGATTCAAACTTGTGACACCCCCAAATCCGGGTACTTCGATTCCACAGAATTTGGTGTTCACTGTACAAGCATCATCTATCTATCTACCCATAAATAATATCAAACCATACAATAGATAGAAATCATAATAAAATCTCTTCCCTTAAGGGTTACATTAACTAAATCATAAATAAATCCCAGGTTACTCTAACCTTAAAATATCTGTGCGGAATTCTAAACAAATAAGTTTTAAACAACATCATAAGCCTTAAACATAAATACATCATCAAATAAAATAACAAGTCTTCATCACTTGCTAACTTTGCCCTTGCCTTTACTAATGGAGGGTTCATCGCTTCTTTCATTCTTAACTGCAATGTTATTATTAAGCAAGAGTGAGCACAAATACCCACAAGTATAAAAAAATGAAACAACAGTATAATAACATGCGAATAATCAACGACATCTGAATAAAGCTCAACTTTTGAATCAAGAATAAATAACATGAATCAAAAGAATACTGAGGGTCATAAGACCTTGAACTATGTCCTAGGTTAACAAGGGTTATACTTGAAACCTTTAACAGTCATAAGACTATGGACCTTCTTCTCGTACTTAGGGGGATCAGCCCTTAGTACCATACTGTGCACAATATCTTAACGCTAACGCATAAGTGAATCCCTTTTCAGGGTTGTTCTTCTCAGTTTGACATTCGAGTCCGCACCAAAGGAAGTTTGGTTTGGATAATTCAATAAGGATTCTGAAATTTAGAACGCTCATCAACTATGGACTAGTTGAATCAATAAGGTTCACTAGTCTAATAAGGTTCAACAATAATTGATATCTCAAAAGTATACAATAGGATAATTATTGTATAACTGAATCATGCTTTGGAAAGATAATTAATCTTTAATATCATGCTTGAACTTGAATAATAACAAGGATAATTTATTCAAGGTAAATAATAAACTTGAACAATAATGACAAGTAGGGTTAGGGAAACTTGTTCAACATAACAATAACGTTTAAGTTTAAATAAACTTGCTCAATAGAATGGAGTTAGGGATAGGATACTTGCCTCGTGCGTAGATTACACTTTAACCAAGCACGCTCTTTGAATTAAATCCTACATACCATTCACATACACAATACCAGTTAATTATAACTTAACTGTTCATCAAAAAAAAAACTCATTCTCGTTGTCTACTTTAATTATTGACTACACTTAGTCAATTTACCACTTTGTCACATAATTTGTATTTCATGAATTATCAAGCTAATTATGTATTTAATAATTTACTCCACATGCAATTATGTTATTTACATGTTAAACAACTATTTTATCATCACATTATTCTTCTAACATGTTTACATGTTCATTACATCAATCCACTAACACATTGTTAGACTTAAACATTTTTTTAAAATAACTCATTCTGAATTTTCTGGGGAGTGGCGCTGCGGCGCCACGTTTGTACTAAGGCTTCGCGCTACGGCGCGATGGCGCTGCGGCCGGACACTTGGAGCTGCGGCGCCGTGGCGCTGTGGCTCGAGTTAAGGCGCTAAGGCACGGGGGCGCTGCGGCGCGGGAAATGAACTGGTAGCCGACACTGCGGCGCGGCATACCAGACACAGAAATGGTTGTTCGCGAAAAATCGCAGAACATGCCAATTTCTCCCAATTTCTTATTTTCTACTCAAAATTAGACATACCCACAAGTTATAGTTCATGTATATTCATAATACAACATCTATAAAGTGATTTTAACCCATTAAAACATATAATCACAGATTTAAATCATGTAAAATTGGACTGTTCTTGATGTTCTTGAAGTTTTTGAACAAAATACATAATTTAGCCGTACGGATTCGTTATAACACCGAATCCGTTCGTTTAAGGCTTGATCTCTTCGTATTAACATGCTCAATAATATAAGGGTGTAAATTTTAGGGATAATATATAATCAATACATCAATTATCACATATATGGCCATATCACGTACTCTGTTTATTTTGAAATAACATATGTACGACATGTTTTCACAATACCGATGTTATGGTTTGCAAACTAAATGTAATAAAATACGATTTGATATGCCATAACATAAACAAAACCCATAATCATTATTCCTATCCCAATTACAGACGTTAAACCAAACTTTGAAAGCCATTTTATAAAAACTAAATGACGTAAAATAGAAATTAGGTTTGAGAAGATTACCCAAGCGTAGAATGTAAAGATAATAACTTCCTCCCTGTCTCAACCACAGAGTTTCTCTTACACTTTACTCTAATTTTCTCAACTCTCTCTGCTTAATATTAGTCTTAGAAGAAAAAAATTGAAAGAAAAGGAAACGAAGGCGTATAATATAGAAATCAACTGACGCGTTGGTGGTCAGTTACCCAGTCATGGGTAACTGCCATCAACTTCCCATAGTGTCGTGTTTGGCTAGTTAGAAAAGGTTTTAAAAGTCATTTAATTAAATAAACCTCTTATACTATAGTTTAAATCATGTCACACCCACTTGCACAATAATTTATATATTTTATTTAATATAAATAAAATATAATAACTTCTCATAATTTCACATAGTCATATAATTAATTATTTCATTAATAAATAATGTCAATTTATTAAATCTCTAATTAATAATTAAATTAATTAAAGTAACATCATGCTTAATTAAATAATTCATTTAATTCATTAAGCTCACATAACTTACAAACTTTGATCATAAAAATTCTCTACAATAATTTAATAAATGTAACACATATAATTAAATTATTCTACCACAATTGCATCAATTGATTATTTAATCTAATAATTAAATCGTCGAAAAATATTTATTTACTTCAATAAATATTTAAAATAATTTACAAAATTCTCGTTCGTCACAGCCCCACTCTTGGTTGGTGAAGAAATGTGCTGAGATTTTTATTCAAATGTGGTGGGTGGAAATAGTAGCAAGTAAAGCCATCAGGTTGCAGGTTAAGTCTGCTTCGGCGTGCTAACATTTTCCTATAAATAGAGGGCTAAGTTAGAATTGAAAATCACACCAGAAACATAAGCTTTCTCTCTTTCTCTCTCTATATTATGAAGCATATTTTGTGAGTATTTAGATACTTTGAGAGTTGCTATTCAGTGCAAGTTTCCTTCGGCTTTGCGTTCTAGTCAGAAATACTGCACTTTTGAGGTAAGGGATAGTAAGGGATTTTAAGGGTTGTTATGTTTTTCAGTTTCGTAATTTTTCTGACCTTCAAAAAATTCTAAAAAAATTTGAAATGATATTTTGATGAGTTTTATTGATTGTGTCCAAAAATAGTGATTTATGGATGTATAGATTAAGAGTTATGAATTTTACGGGAAAAGACTATTTTAAAAGTAACCGCTTATAACTCCTTGTAATTAACTACAAAATTGATAAAATTTTTATTGGAAGTATATCTATATAATATTAGTGTACTCTGTAAATTTCAGATTTTTTAGATAAAAGTACAATTTATGATAAATGTCTAAATATTCAGCGGTTTTGGCCATACGAAAAATAGTAATTGAGTTTTAAAAATTTTGAGAAAAATATATGTTCAATATGGGACTATATTCTGCTAAATCCCAGAAAAGAAATATTTTTGGAACTGATTTCGTATTTTTCATGAAAATAGACTAGTTATGAGAAAATGAATTAAATATGTATGTGAAGTAAGAAAATTGGAAAATAGGATTTTATGGCTTGAGAATCCTATATGAGGTATATGCAGATTTTTGATGAGGGTTTTAGTTATTGGTAATGAAATCTTATTAGTTTGGTATTTTATGATGATTAAATGCATTAATTAGTAAAGTGTAAACAATTTAAATAAATTGTTTATAAGCTTAAGAAATATTATTCTTTCAATATCATTATACCAAAATATTGGTATATATATTATTGTAGAATTTCTACCTTTTTCATGTCGGAGTTACTATTCATGAGTTACTATTCACGAGTTACTATTCACGAGTTACTATTCATGAGTAACTATTCACGAGTTACTATTCACAGAAAAATTAGTTTCTTTTTCTGACCAAATTATCGTTGATTTATGAATATAGCCCTTGAAATTAAATTCATGTTTTGATCATATTGTTTTTATTATCATATATAACATTTTTATAACTTTGATGTTGAAATTCTCTTTCACTTGAGTGTAAAGATGGGTAGATTATTGGTATGATCATGACTAGGGTTCTCTTTGGCCAGCAGTGAAAAAGTTGAATTGTGACTGGTATGATCATGACCATGGAACTTATAATTGAATATCTTTAGCTTAAGTACAAAGGTGAATTGATCAACATGGTTATAATTATTGTTTATATAAATTCTGAAATGATTATATATTTCTTTTAGATATTAATATCTTTGGCCTATAGTGCAAAGATGAATTATTGATAAATATCTTTGGCCTGTAGTACAAAGATGAACTGTTGATGAATATCTTTGGCCTGTAGTGTAAAGATGAATTATTGATAAATATCTTTGACCTGTAGTGCAAAGATGAACTGTTGATAAATATCTTTGGCCTGTAGTGCAGAGATGAATTATTGATGAATATCTTTAGCCTGTAGTGCGAAGATGAACTGTTGTTGAATATCTTTGGCATGTAGTGCAAAGATAGTTTATTGATGAATATCTTTGGTCGTAGTGCAAAGATAGATTTATTAGCATGATTATGAACATGAACTGTGATTTGGTATAACCATAATCTTTGATGTTTCAGGTGATAAAAATTATCTTTGTCCTGGATGAGAAAAGGAATTTAGAACAACAATTACGATTATGAGTTATACATGTGATTGTGGACAGGAATTGTTGATTGATGTTACAAGGATAAAATATTATTGGTGGACTTTTAACATGGAGAAGATAATAGACATTATAGTCTATTTGACTCTTCTAATGTATTGCTCGTTCCGCTGCAACTATGGTTGAAAATTTTTATCATCTGCCATATGTTCTAAATCTCTGATTTAATTCTGTTGAAGACTATTGATAATTTATTTTTCTTTAGTCATGATATTCTTTACTGGGCTAGTTGTGCTCACCCTTCTGTTTCATAATTCCTTTAAGGTAATAAGAGTGTAGCTGGGTCGAGCGGGGGTAACAAGGGAATAGAACGGTGGTCATCATTTAGTAGTTATATTCGGTGAAGAAAATTGGATGAGGCAAACCCAATGTTGGAAGGGTGTTTTGTCACTATCATACAAGATGTCTAATGACATACAACCTCGTGTCATCATAAGACAGGGTTGTGCTCATCCACTTGCTGAGTATCTTTACGAGCACTACCTATATAATCTTGGTGTTTGTTTGAAGTATAATTTTCAATTAGAGACAGTGGAGATAATGATAAGTCAAGAGAAGACTCACCATTGGGAAGAATATGATAGTAATCTTCTCGTTTTTCTTTGGGGTATATTGGGACAACCAAGGATAATTCTGTGGCCATATGATATCTATCACAACCTAGAAGCATGGCCTCCTATGTACGAAGGTTTCCTTGAGAACTTCCCAAAGATTCTAATTTTTAAAACAATTTTTGACTATACCTTTATGTAGGGTGTCATTGTGAGGTGATGTCCACTGAGGGGACATTTGTCACATTATGGTTGGGGCACGTGTCACAGTTAGTATACATTTGTATCCAAACTCATAGCATATGTGTTGTTGTATTTTGCACGACAATTGTTGTAATAAAGTTGTAGTTATTTTCTGTACCATGTATTTGGCGACTCAGAATAGGTTGGATGGAATGGACCTATTTTGGGGTCGTTACATATTTCTCATTACATGGAGATATATATGGAATGTAATTACAAGTAATTGTGTTTACAAGTAATTGAAATGAGAGAGCATGAAGAGACTTTCCTCCGTTTTGGGTTTATCAGAGGCTGACCTATCTTAGGTTACTCTCGCGGCTTTTTGGCATGAAGGTTCCCAAATCATCGCAATTTACTTAACGGAAAATTAATCTAGTCTTTCAACTGGAGCGAATTTGGGTGGTGCCTTTCATGAGCCTCGGGGAATCAGTATTCCCACGAGTCCAGTAATCAAACACCGACGGGATAGCCTCCTGGTGGAGGGACCACACAACATACTTTCACATATATCGCGTCTCACCGTATGAAAATGATGACATGTGCGAAGCACTAATATCACAAGTAGTTATGGTGCGAGGCACTAAGTGCAATAAGTAAATGCATTCGTACACATTCATCATAAATGTAAATGCAACATCCACACACAAGTATATAACAATTTTGAAAAGATTGAAATAGCGGCGTAAGTCCTCTTACTGGTGTCCCCAGCAGAGTAGCCACCTATCAACGTCGGGATTTTTAATTGTCCCTTTCCGTTACTTGTTCTTTGGTGTTCTCATTTTAGGTGACATTTGTTTGAAAAATAAGTGAAAAAGGTCTGACATGTATAATGTCGACGATGGACTGTTATGAGTCGCCAGTTGGTTTTTTAAATGGTTGTACCAACACAACCGAGAAAAAGTTTGCACATTGACCAAGTGATGTGACACTGTTAAACGGGTCGGTGAAACCGAGATTTATTAGGGTCCGGGGACTTGATTATACGGAGGGAAGGTGTTAGGCACCCCCCGACATCCGTGTTACCATGGTGATCGCCTCTTTTGAAGAAACTATTATCTGAATGTGTGTGTGTGTGGGTCAATGTGCTATTATTTGGAAGTAGTGCGAGGCCTCATTCGTACCTATATACACAGGGTTTGAATTTATGTAAAAACTCAGTTTTTAGCAAGAAATGGCAGTGGCATTTTATAAAAGAGGTTTTTCAAACCCTGATGCTCAATAGTAATTGAGACCTTTTACACTCTCATTTTATTAAATGCTCGGCTTGATTGATTTTATTCTTTTCGAGATGCGAAGCATCTATAAGAAAATAATGTACAAAATAAAGCCGACTTCCTCGTGGGTATGAAAACCATCTGAGGAAATTTAGACATCATAGAATACTTTACAAGCTGCTTACAGCTGAAAATGTCCATCACGGGAATCGAATCTTGATCCAATAGGTTGAATCTGTGATCACATGATTCCTAAGCGCACATGATACTCCAATTTGGATGAAAGCAGTAAGCAAGTATATATATATATATATATATATATATATATATATATAAATATATATGCAGACATGATCACCAACCACGAAGCACCTCTATGGGGGATCAGAAATGTAAATAAAGCTCTAAAAGCTATCCGGGCAAATTGGACAGGGGTGAGTACAAAGCAAATTGGACAGGGCTTCCTCGCCGTTTTTTCTTATAAAATGGCCACTCCAAACCCTCTATTTATAGAGGGTGAAGTCGCAGGTGTACCAGAGGTTACCCGGGTTGCCCCGGGTCTCTTGGGTCAAGTCGTCTCGTAGTACGTGCACTCGGGCACTGTAATGTCCGCTCAAACTTTTAAAAGTGCAATCCGGGCATCCGATTGAGGTATATAGGACCTATTTCGGACCGCCGTTGTCAAGAGTTGTACAATGACATGGGATTAGAGTTTGTACGAAGTCATTGAAGATGGAACAATGCCCTTCCCGTCTTTAAGCTTCAAATTCTATCCGTTACCCAGCATAATAGTCACTCGGAATTGGTTTTCTTTAATTCTTATGGGACATCGTTGTGTAGAGATGTGTGTATGAAATGTTGAGATGACGTGGCGTGGCATCATGTTGGCGAGATGACGATGTTACCCCTCACTAGTGTTATCGCCGATTTGGGCTGACAAAGAAGACGTTGCTCAGGGCTTCGCTGAGGTTGGACTGTTACAATTGTTGAAGGTCCTCAGTGTCCTCTCTGAGGATTGCATGTCCTCCCGGTGTTATCTCTAGGTTGGTACGGAGTATCTCGTTGTGAGCACCGAGATTGAAGCTATTTGCATTTGAAATAAACATTTTTAGGGTTATCGCCGAAATTGCTTTCCTTGGGGTTATCACCAAGGTTGGTGGCTATTCCCATGGTTGGGACTGAGACTGGATACCTTGGGGTTATCTCTGAGATTAATCGGTCTTCTCCGGTGTGTGTTCCGGTATTGCATCTGCACGTCTCGAGGTTATGTCCGAGGTCGGATTTGTTACTCCCGGTGTGGGTTTTGGGGTTGGTCTTGAACTTCTGGTAGTATCCGAAATGGTCTGTCTTCCAGGGTTCCCTCTTGAAAGATGAATCTGTCATCCTGCAATGTTAGTGACAGGTGTACAGAAAATTTCGAGTGTCTTCAATATATATATATATATATATATATATATATATATATATGTGTGTGTGTGTGTGTGTGTGTGTGTGTGTGTGTGTGTGTGTGTGTATAAAGGCCATGTGTTGTTTAAAAATATATATATATTTTTTCGTTGAGAGAAAGAAAAGCTGGCTGCTATCTACTTTATGAATGAATGATGTATATGATATATATATATATATAATATATTATGGTTGATGAGTTGTTAAAGAATAATAATAATAAAACAAATATGATTAGAAGATAATTATAATTTAACTTGGGTTATCTTGTAAAATTGATGTAATTGGAGGAATTAATTTCATATTAATATAAATTAAAATTATTTGGCAACTTATAATTGAATTATTATTATTTTATTAGATTGGATGGAGAAAGTCTAAACGATATTTTGGAATATACTTTGGGTATTACATTGTTTAACTCAGGTACGGATTTCTTACTCTTTTAGCGACACTTTTGTTAAATTTGAATTGTTCGTTTTGTTCCTCGTTTCGAATTTCTGTTATTATTTCACATAATTGTTTCTTGTGAAATTAATATATCTGTTTCAATTTGGACTTGACACATTGGACTCGTATGTAACGCCCCCAAAATAGGTCCATTCCACCCAACCCATTCTGAGTCGTCAAATACATGGTACAGAAAACAACTACAACTTTATTACAACAATTGTCGTGCAAAATACAACAACACATATGCTGTGAGTTTGGATACAAATATATACCAAATGTGACTCATGTTCCAACCGTGGACATCACCTCACAATAACACCTTACATAAAGGTATAGTCAAAAACTATTTTAGAAATTAGAATCTTTGGGAAGTGCTCAAGGAAACCTTCGTACATGGGAGGCCACGCGTCTAGGTTATGATAGATATCATATGGCCACAGAATTATCCTTGGTTGACCCAATAGACCCCAAAGAAAAACGAGAAGATTACTATCATATTCTTCCCAATGGTGAGTCTTCTCTTGACTTATCATTATCTCCACTGTCTCTAATTGAGAATTATACTTCAAACAAACACCAAGATTATATAGGTAGTGCTCGTATATATACTCAGCAAGTGGATGAGCACATCCCTGTCTTATGATGACACGAGGTTGTATGTCGTTAGACATCTTGTATGATAGTGGCAAACCACCCTTCCAACGTTGGGTACACCTTACCCTATTGGATTCACCAAATATAACTACTAAATGAACTTTTCTATACTGCTTCGGGAGAACATCCACAGCTAGAGACCACCGTTCTATTTTCCGTTACCCTCGCTCGACCCAGCTACACTCTTATTACCTGAAAGGAATTGTGAAGCAAAAGGGTGAGCACAACTAGCTCAGTAAAGAATATCATGACTAAAGATAATTCAATTATCAATAGCCTTCATCAACAATAAATAGAGATTTAGAACATATGGTAAATGATAAAAATTTCAACCATAGTTGCAGCGGAACGAGCAATCCATTAGAAGAGTCAAATAGACTATAAAGTTTATTATCTTCTCCATGTTAAAAATCCACCAACAATATTTATCCATGTAACATCACTCAACAGTTCCTTTCCACAATCATATGAATAACTCATAATCATAATTGTGACTATAAATTTTTCTTCGCACCCAGGACGAAGAATATTTTCATCACCTGTCTTTACCTGAAACATCAAAGATCATGGTTATACCAAATCACAGTTCCTGTTTATAATCATACTAACAAATCCATCTTTGCACTACGGGCCAAAGATATTCATCAACAAACCATCTTTGCACTACGGGCCAAAGATATTCAACAACAGTTCATCTTTGCACTACAGGCCAAAGATATTCATCAACAGGCCATCTTTGCACTACATGCCAAAGATATTCATCAACAATTCATATTTGCACTACAGGCCAAATATATTCATATCTCAAAGAATATATAATCATTTTAGAATTTATATAAACAATAATTATAACCATGTTGATCAATTCACCTTTGCACTTAAGCTTAAGATATTCAATTATAAATTCAATGGTCATGATCATACCAGTCACAATTCAACTTTGCACTACAGGCCAAAGAGAACCCTAGTCATGATCATACCAATAATCTACCCATCTTTACACTCTAGTGAAAGAGAATTTCAACATCAAGGTTATAAAAATGTTATATATGATAATAAAAACAATATGATCAACATATAGATTTAATCTCAAGAGTAATATTCATAACTCAACTATAATTTGGTTAGAAAAAGAAACCAATTTTTATCGTGAATAGTAACTCGTGAATAGTAACCCCAACACAAAAGATAGAAATTCCACAATAAAATCCATACCAATATTTTGGTATAATGATATTGAAAGAATAACATTTCTTAAATTTATAAACAATTTATTTTAATTGTTTACACTTTACTAAATAAATCATTTAATCATTCTAAAATGCCAAACTCATAAGATTTCATCATCAATAACCAAAAACCCTCATCAAAAATCTGCATATACCTCATATAGGATTCTCAAGCCATAAAATCCTATTTTCCAATTTTCTTTCTTCACAAAACATATTTAATTCATTTACTCATAACTAGACTATTTTTATGAAAAATACCAAATCAGTTCCAAAAATATTTCTTTTCTGGAATTTAGCATAATATAGTCCCATAGTGAACATATATTTTTCTCAGAATTTTTAAAAGTCATTTACTATTTTTCATATGGCCAAAACAGCCGAATATTTAGACATTTATCAAAAATTATACTTTTATCTAAAAATTCTGAAATTTACAGAGTATACTTCTATCATATACATGTACTCCCAATAAAAATTTCATCAATTTTGGAGTTAACCACAAGGAATTATAAGCGGTTACTTTTAAAATAGTCTTTTCTCATAAAATTCATAACTCTCAATCTATACATCCAAAAATCACCATTTTTGGACACAATCAATAAAACTCATCAAAATATCATTTCAAATTTTTCCAGAATTTTTGAAGTTCAGAAAAATTACGAAACTGAAAATCATAACAACCCTTAAAATCCCTTACTATCCCTTACAATCCCTTACCTCAAAAGAGCAGTACTTCTGATCGGTATCGGATATGATGCTGAAGAAAACTTGCACTGATGAATAGCAACTCACCAAGTATCTAAAAACTCACAAAATATGCTTCATAATATAGAGAGAGAAAGAGAGAAAGCTTATGTTTCTGGTGTGATTTTCAATTCTAACTTAGCCCTCTATTTATAGGAAAATTTTGGTAGGTTTGACCTGCAACCTGATGGCTTTACCTGCTACTATTCCCACCCACCACATTTGAAATATAATTCAGCACATTTCTTCACCAACCACAAGTGGGGCCCACCAATTCTAGAATTTTCCACCAAAAATGATTTATAACCTGATTTCCGAATCAGCCACCTCTTAAAATTCATAACAAATCATACGTTCATTTTTAACGGTTCAAAATTTGTGGACATATACTCAACTTATATATGTATAACATATCCAAAAATTACCACGATCCAACGGTCGGATTAAAAATTATAACCCCCGCAAAATATCTCAAAAACCCTGATTTTTAATACCTCCATTCCGACAAAAATACGGATAAAAATCTCAACATTAACTCCTTCATTTTTTAACCACAAAAATATATCCCTCATTTATATCCACATAAAATAAATATTTTCTTATCATATGAATCAATAATTAATTATTCACAAATAATATTACAGAATCACATTTATGACAACCAGGCCGTTCCCAGGAAAGAGGGGGCTTTCCAATAAGGATTTTTCCTTACTGGCGCGCAATTAGATGACCAAACCTCTCCTTAGACAGAACTTTCTAGACATTGCCAATAATGTTATCTAATAATATTATTCAAATAATATGAATTATTGATCTGATAATAGAAAATACTGTGCAGCAACAATTATTGAAACAACAATAATATAAAATATCAACGCAGCAATTATTGAATCAATAAAATAAAATATTGAACAGTAATTACTGTAACAATTATTGAGTAGTGCCTTCTTACGTAAGAATCAATAATTTCAAAAATACTGTGCAATACCGTGTGCTACTGTGCAATAACGCGTATTACTGTATTTTAACCACCGGGTATTCCAACAGTGTTAACGGTAACAACTACGCCGTTATTTGTAAAAACTCAAATTTGTCGTTTTCTTCATCCGACAGTTATTCGTTATGGGGCCCACAAATAGCTGCGCCGTCGTACGAATATTCTCCGACAGAAAGAATATTCCACGACCAAACGAATATTCCCCGACAACAATGATTATTTTATAACCACTTGTGTATTTTGAAAAAAAATCATATATCACCCTTAACTTTAACATTTATCAATTTAACCATTTACTGAATAGTAATTATAAGAAAAATTGAATACTTTTATTTCATAAAATTCGGGGTCTTACAATCTCCCCTCCTTATGAAATTTCGTCCCCGAAATTTACGTACCTGGTATTTCAAAGAGTTGAGAATACCTTCTTTTCATTTCAAATTCCATCTTCTCTGTCATCATAATTTCTCCATTGCTCATCTCCTGTATTTCAAATAACATTCTAGAATACAGCTTCAAAACAAGTGTTAATTTAACAAATTAACATATCACATAATATCCCGATATTATGACTGACCAACAAATAAGCTTAGGTAGGACACACTAGCGAAGGATTTACTCATCTCTCCCCTCCTAGTTATATTTCTCGATCTCCGCCAGAGATCATATCCCTAAGCTCTGATACCACCTGTAACTCTGGACACCAACCTATGTCAGCACCTTACATTGATACCTATCAGTTTGCCACCGCAGAACGGCGTCCCCTACGGAGAGTCTGGCTTCGGTGCATCCCCCATCAACAGGAAGTCACCAGCGAGAGGCTCGGGGCTCTTTACTTATAGCTCTGATACCACCTGTAACGCCCCCAAAATAGGTCCATTCCACCCAACCCATTCTGAGTCGTCAAATACATGGTACAGAAAATAACTACAACTTTATTACAACAATTGTCGTGCAAAATACAACAACACATATGCTGTGAGTTTGGATACAAATATATACCAAATGTGACTCATGTTCCAACCGTGGACATCACCTCACAATAACACCTTACATAAAGGTATAGTCAAAAACTGTTTTAGAAATTAGAATCTTTGGGAAGTGCTCAAGGAAACCTTCGTACATGGGAGGCCACGCGTCTAGGTTATGATAGATATCATATGGCCACAGAATTATCCTTGGTTGACCCAATAGACCCCAAAGAAAAACGAGAAGATTACTATCATATTCTTCCCAATGGTGAGTCTTCTCTTGACTTATCATTATCTCCACTGTCTCTAATTGAGAATTATACTTCAAACAAACACCAAGATTATATAGGTAGTGCTCGTATATATACTCAGCAAGTGGATGAGCACATCCCTGTCTTATGATGACACGAGGTTGTATGTCATTAGACATCTTGTATGATAGTGGCAAACCACCCTTCCAACGTTGGGTACACCTTACCCTATTGGATTCACCAAATATAACTACTAAATGAACTTTTCTATACTGCTTCGGGAGAACATCCACAGCTAGAGACCACCGTTCTATTTTCCCGTTACCCTCGCTCGACCCAGCTACACTCTTATTACCTGAAAGGAATTGTGAAGCAAAAGGGTGAGCACAACTAGCTCAGTAAAGAATATCATGACTAAAGATAATTCAATTATCAATAGCCTTCATCAACAATAAATCAGAGATTTAGAACATATGGTAAATGATAAAAATTTCAACCATAGTTGCAGCGGAACGAGCAATCCATTAGAAGAGTCAAATAGACTATAAAGTCTATTATCTTCTCCATGTTAAAAATCCACCAACAATATTTTATCCATGTAACATCACTCAACAGTTCCTTTCCACAATCATATGAATAACTCATAATCATAATTGTGACTATAAATTTTTCTTCGCACCCAGGACGAAGAATATTTTCATCACCTGTCTTTACCTGAAACATCAAAGATCATGGTTATACCAAATCACAGTTCCTGTTTATAATCATACTAACAAATCCATCTTTGCACTACGGGCCAAAGATATTCATCAACAAACCATCTTTGCACTACGGGCCAAAGATATTCAACAACAGTTCATCTTTGCACTACAGGCCAAAGATATTCATCAACAGGCCATCTTTGCACTACATGCCAAAGATATTCATCAACAATTCATATTTGCACTACAGGCCAAATATATTCATATCTCAAAGAATTATAATCATTTAGAATTTATATAAACAATAATTATAACCATGTTGATCAATTCACCTTTGCACTTAAGCTTAAGATATTCAATTATAAATTCAATGGTCATGATCATACCAGTCACAATTCAACTTTGCACTACAGGCTAAAGAGAACCCTAGTCATGATCATACCAATAATCTACCCATCTTTACACTCCAGTGAAAGAGAATTTCAACATCAAGGTTATAAAAATGTTATATATGATAATAAAAACAATATGATCAACATATAGATTTAATCTCAAGAGTAATATTCATAACTCAACTATAATTTGGTTAGAAAAAGAAACCAATTTTTATCGTGAATAGTAACTCGTGAATAGTAACCCCACACAAAAGATAGAAATTCCACAATAAAATCCATACCAATATTTTGGTATAATGATATTGAAAGAATAACATTTCTTAAATTTATAAACAATTTATTTTAATTGTTTACACTTTACTAAATAATGCATTTAATCATCATAAAATGCCAAACTCATAAGATTTCATCACCAATAACCAAAAATCCTCATCAAAAATCTGCATATACCTCATATAGGATTCTCAAGCCATAAAATCCTATTTTCCAATTTTCTTTCTTCACAAAACATATTTAATTCATTTACTCATAACTAGACTATTTTTATGAAAAATACCAAATCAGTTCCAAAAATATTTCTTTTCTGGAATTTAGCATAATATAGTCCCATAGTGAACATATATTTTTCTCAGAATTTTTAAAAGTCATTTACTATTTTTCATATGGCCAAAACAGCCGAATATTTAGACATTTATCAAAAATTATACTTTTATCTAAAAATTCTGAAATTTACAGAGTATACTTCTATCATATACATGTACTCCAAATAAAAATTTCATCAATTTTGGAGTTAACCACAAGGAATTATAAGCGGTTACTTTTAAAATAGTCTTTTCTCATAAAATTCATAACTCTCAATCTATACATCCAAAAATCACCATTTTTGGACACAATCAATAAAACTCATCAAAATATCATTTCAAATTTTTCCAGAATTTTTGAAGTTCAGAAAAATTACGAAACTGAAAATCATAACAACCCTTAAAATCCCTTACTATCCCTTGCAATCCCTTACCTCAAAAGAGCAGTACTTCTGATCGGTATCGGATATGATGCTGAAGAAAACTTGCACTGATGAATAGCAACTCACCAAGTATCTAAAAACTCACAAAATATACTTCATAATATAGAGAGAGAAAGAGAGAAAGCTTATGTTTCTGGTGTGATTTTCAATTCTAACTTAGCCCTCTATTTATAGGAAAATTTTGGTAGGTTTGACCTGCAACCTGATGGCTTTACCTGCTACTATTCCCACCCACCACATTTGAAATATAATTCAGCACATTTCTTCACCAACCACAAGTGGGGCCCACCAATTCTAGAATTTTCCACCAAAAATGATTTATAACCTGATTTCCGAATCAGCCACCTCTTAAAATTCATAACAAATCATACGTTCATTTTTAACGGTTCAAAATTTGTGGACATATACTCAACTTATATATGTATAACATATCCAAAAATTACCACGATCCAACGGTCGGATTAAAAATTATAACTCCCGCAAAATATCTCAAAAACCCTGATTTTTAATACCTCCATTCTGACAAAAATACGGATAAAAATCTCAACATTAACTCCTTCATTTTTTAACCACAAAAATATATCCCTCATTTATATCCACATAAAATAAATATTTTCTTATCATATGAATCAATAATTAATTATTCACAAATAATATTACAGAATCACATTTATGACAACCAGGCCGTTCCCAGGAAAGAGGGGGCTTTCCAATAAGGATTTTTCCTTACTAGCGCGCAATTAGATGACCAAACCTCTCCTTAGACAGAACTTTCTAGACATTGCCAATAATGTTATCTAATAATATTATTCAAATAATATGAATTATTGATCTGATAATAGAAAATACTGTGCAGTAACAATTATTGAAACAACAATAATATAAAATATCAACGCAGCAATTATTGAATCAATAAAATAAAATATTGAACAGTAATTACTGTAACAATTATTGAGTAGTGCCTTCTTACGTAAGAATCAATAATTTCAAAAATACTGTGCAATACCGTGTGCTACTGTGCAATAACGCGTATTACTGTATTTTAACCACCGGGTATTCCAATAGTGTTAACGGTAACAACTACGCCGTTATTTGTAAAAACTCAAATTTGTCGTTTTCTTCATCCGACAGTTATTCGTTATGGGGCCCACAAATAGCTGCGCCGTCGTACGAATATTCTCCGACAGAAAGAATATTCCACGACCAAACGAATATTCCCCGACAATAATGATTATTTTATAACTACTTGTGTATTTTGAAAAAAAATCATATATCACCCTTAACTTTAACATTTATCAATTTAACCATTTACTGAATAGTAATTATAAGAAAAATTGAATACTTTTATTTCATAAAATTCGGGGTCTTACATCGTATTTGTAGTCTTTGAATCAGGTTATCGTGTATAGTATTTATTTTGATAATCGTAGAGCGGTACATGTTGCTACCTTCTTTTTGAAACCTTGAGACTAGAATTTAATTTGGTTCAACATGTATACATAGAACCCTTTTTGTTGGTATTATGTCGCATGTGTTGTGACTTGGTATTTTGTTAGAATATATCGTTGGGTATACCTGAGCTATAATCACTTGTGGGGGTACCACAGGTATGTCGTCTTGGCACGAGAGGCATGACACTCTCCGTGGCGGTGTGATTAGTCCACGGCGTCTCCGTTTGGGCTCCGGAGGAAGTGGGCCATTTGGTGTTTTGTTGTGGGAGGTGTATGGGTTAACCCTAGTTTTCTGTTATGCGGATTGGTGATGTTGTGCCAAACACACTATCCAATTTGCATACATTTGGATTCGCGGTCCAATGTGTGATTTGCCTGTCTGGCATTATTTTGGTTGCATGTGTGACATCATTTGATTTGTGTAAGACCCCAACTTATTAATGAATAAAATCAAATTTTCTCTAAATATTATTGTGAATAATAAGGGGTTAATTTGATATAATACTTTGGTTATGGGTGAAATGCGCAAATTTTGCAAAATAAGCAAGTGGTTATAAAATATTCATTTTGTCGGGGAATATTCGTTTGGTCGTGGAATATTCTTGCTATCGGGAAATATTCGTACGACGGTGCAGCCTTGTGTGAGCCCCATAACGGAAAGCGATTGGATGAAGAAAACGACAAATATAAGTTATTTATAAATAACGGCGTAGTTGTTACCGTTAATACTGTTGAAATATCCGGTGGTTAAAATACAGTAGCACACGCTATTGCACCAATTATTGATTCTTACGTAAGAATGCACTACTCAATAATTGTTACAGTAGTTATTATTCAATATTTTATTTTATTGATTCAATAATTGTTGCGTTGATATTTTATATTATTGTTATTTTAATAATTGTTGTTGCACAGTATTTTCCATTATAAGATCAATAATTCATATTATTTGAATAATATTATTAGATAACATTATTGGCAATGTCTAGAAAGTTCTGTCTAAGGAGAGGTTTGGTCATCTAATTGCGAGCCAGTAAAGATAAATCCTTATTGGAAAGCCCCCTCTTTCATGGGAACGGCCTGGTTGTCATAAATGTGATTCTGTAATATTATTTGTGAATAATTAATTATTGATTCATATGATAAGGAAATAATTATTTTATGTGGATATAAATGAGGGATATATTTTTGTGGTTAAAAATGAAGGAGTTAATGTTGAGGTTTTTATCAGTATTTTTGTCGGAATGGAGGTATTAAAAATCAGGATTTTTGAGATATTTTGTGGGGATTATAATTTTTAATCCGACTGTTGGATCGTGGTAATTTTTGGATATGTCATACATATATAAGTTGAGTATATGTCCACAAATTTTGAACCGTTAAAAATGAACGTATGATTTATTATGAATTTTACGAGATGACTGGTTCAGAAATTGTTGAATTTTCGGAGTTTATCATTTTGATAGAAAATTCTAGAATTGGTGGGCCCCACTCTTGGTTGGTGAAGAAATGTGCTGAGATTTTTATTCAAATGTGGTGGGTGAGAATAGTAGCAGGTAAAGCCATCAGGTTGCAGGTTAAGTCTGCTTCGGCGTGCTAACATTTTCCTATAAATAGAGGGCTAAGTTAGAATTGAAAATCACACCAGAAACAAGTTTTCTCTCTTTCTCTCTCTAGATTATTGAGTGTATTTTGTGAGTATTTAGATACTTTGAGAGTTTCTATTCATCAGAGCAAGTTTCTTTCAGCCTTATACCGGTATTCCAACCAGAAGTACTGATATTTTGAAGTAAGGGATATTATTTTCTTTTTAATGATATTATTTTCTTCAATATCATTATGCTGAAATATTGATATGAGTTTTTATTAAATTTGGAACTTTTTGTGTCGGGGTTACTATTCAAGTATATGGCACTATTCACGTATACGGTACTATTCACGAATACGGCACTATTCACCGAAAAATAAAATTTTCCCTTTTTATCCAAGATATCTATTATGGTTACTATCTTTGATTGTATCCATGTTTTGATCTTTATTTTTGAATTCTGCTTCACAATTGATTATTATGAAGTATTATTGATCTTGGATAAACTGTTATACGAATCCCTAATATTTGTCCTTCTGTCTCACTGGATTCGTTCTCTTTAAGATATTTTTCATCATCCTCAGTCCTAAATGATGATATTACTAAATATCTTTGGCCTGTAGTGTAAAGATGTATGATTACTTGATGAAAATCTTTGGCCTGTAGTGCAAAGATGAACAGGTGTTGAGATGAACATGACTGACAGGTGATACAAATGAATATCTTTGTCCTGTAGTGCAAAGATGAATATTTGGATAAAGATGATTATTAATTGATGTTACAGGGATAAAATATTGATGATGGACTTTTAAATCTTAGAAGATAGTAGAATTCTTTCTATACTTGACTCTTCTAATGGTTTGATGTTTCCGCTGCAGTTGTTGATCTAAAACTTGTTGTCGATTATATTCTATCAGATTTTTCCCTGTTGAAGACTAACGATAATTTATTGTATATTATCTTAGTCATAATATTCTTTACTGGGCTAGTTGAGCTCACCCTTTTCCTTTTTGTTCTATTTTTCTTCTCAGGAGGTGAGAACATAGCAGGATCTAGTCGGGGTATGGAGTGATGGTTCTAGAAAGATGTTTTAGCAGTCCTCACTATTTCAGTAAAATAGTGTTTGAATAATTGTAATGAGGATTTATTTGAGTGTGGATATTGTCCAAAAGACAATATTTGTATTTAAACTCACAGTATGTGTTATCGTATTTTGCACGATAATTGTATTATTGAAGTTGTAGTTTGCTTTCTATACCATGTATTTGGCGACTCAGAATGGGTGTTGTATACCTATTTTGGGGGCGTCACAATTTGCCTATGTGGCATTAGTTTGACTTGCCCGTGTGGCAAGATATATTTTTGAGCTCACTCGGTATGAAATAACCCCAGCCATTTGTTTCAGCCAATTATTTTATTGTAATAGTTTTGTTTGTTTTTGTTCAGTTCAATTCATTTAGTTAGTTACTTCAGTTCGTTATTTCTTTATTTGTCTATTGGTTTCGTCAATTCTGTTGATTCAGATGTATTTCATTCAGATCTTTGGAGATTATATTTTCGTTAGTATTTACACTTGAGGCTTTGTTCAATATTTTGACTTAGTTGTTTTTGTATATCAGTTGTATATCTTTTGTGTATCTATATCCGTACTGGACAATTGGCTCAAGCTGTGTTTTTTCTTTCGGCAGGTTTGCAGGGGTGAATCAGGGCTAGTGTGATGAGAGTGTTGCCTTTGACCATCTAGGTTAATTGAAATATTTTTTTTGGTGTTGATTATTTTGACTTTAGTTTGAAAATTGTATTTAGTACTTTATTAATGGGTCACAATTATTAATATTTTGAAGTTGTTAGTGCTCTGTTTACTTATTTTGAGGTTTGTTGTGTTTTGCACGTGACCTCCCTTTCCTTTTCGGGAAGGGGGTGTTACATCAAGTATCGTTCCCACAGAGATTAGCTAGAAATTAACCCTCACAATTACCAATTTCCTATTAATCCAAATTTTATTAAACTAACCAATTTCAATATTATAACTAAAAATATTAAAAATACTAAAATTACCACACAATCAATGTAAGACCCCAAATTTTATGAAATAAAAGTATTCAATTTTTCTATTTAGTAAATGGTTAAATTGTTAAAAGTTTAAAGTTATGGGTGAAATGTGTAAAATTTTCAAAATAACCAAGTGGTTATAAAATATTCATTGTTGTCGGGAAATATTCGTTTGGTCGTGGAATATTCTTACTGTCGGGGAATATTCATACGACGGCGCAGCCTTTTGTGGGCCCCATAACGAAAAGGGATTGGATGAAGAAAACGACAAGTATAAGTTGTTTATAAATAACGGCGTAGTTGTTACCGTTAATACTGTTGGAATACCCGGTGGTTAAAACACAGTAATACGCGTTGTTGCACAGTAGCACACGGTATTGCACCAATTATTGATTCTTACGTAAGAAGGCACTACTGAATAATTGTCATAGTAATTACTGTTCAATATTTTATTTTATTGATTCAATAATTGTTGCGTTAATATTTTATATTATTGTTGTTTTAAAAATTGTTGCAACACATCATCTCTATTATCAGATCAATAATTTATATTATTTGAATAATATTATTAGATAGTATTATTGGCAATGTCTAGAAAGTTCTGTCTAAGAAGAGGTTTGGTTATCTAATTGCGCGCCAATAAGGAGAAATCCTTATTGGAAAGCCCCCTCTTTCCTGGGAATGGCCTGATTGTCAGCACTGTGATTCTGTAATATTATTTGTGAATAATTAATTATTGATTTATATGATGAGAAAAATATTAATTTTATGTGGATATAGATGGAGAAAATTTTTAAAGTGACAATTGTTGAAAAATGATATTTTATCTTTTTTGATAAAATAATTTATTATTATATTTAATAATATAATAATGGTGATAGTTTTACAATGAATGTGGGATATATGAGTATATGAGGAGGAAGATTATTTTTTATTGTATTAAATGATTAACACATGTTTTGTGTGTCGGTGGACCCCATTTCTTGACTGAAATTTGATTATAGCCTGTAAAATCGTCTGTTTATGGATTTCAGTCAATTTCTGTTTGGAATTTGGAAAAATTTTCTTCTACAAAGTTGTAGAGAATTGAATTTCCTATAAAAAATCGCGAGATTTGAATTTTCTAATAAAAGAGCTATTTTCTATGAATTATTGAAGTTTCGGAAAAAAAAAAATTTTTATTAAATTATAGGGTGGAACCCACTTTGGTTGGTGTTGAAAACATGTGTTGGAATTGTTGTTCAAGGCTGGTGGCTGCTGATTTTCCAAGGTGGGCATGCGTAGATGTTAAGAAAGAATTAATATTATTTTATTAATTTAGTCTCCTTTGGCGTTCTAGCATTTTCCTATAAATAGGTGCTTATGTTAGAATTGAAAATCACACCAGAAACAAGTTTTCTTTCTCTCTAGATTATCAAGCATATGTTTGTGAGTATTTACATACTTTGAGAGTTGCTATTCAGTAGAAGTTTCCTTCGACTTTTCATCCGATATTCCAGTCAAAAGTACTGCTCTTTTGAGGTAAGAGATTGTAAGAGATTTTAAGGGTTATTATGTTTTTCAGTTCATACTGCTTCTGACCTTTAGAAAATTCTGAAAAAATTTAAAATGATTATTTGATGAGTTTTCTAGATTGTGTCATAAAATGGGCATTTTTGGATGTATAGATTATGAGTTATGAATTTTATGAGAAAAGAATATTTTAAAAGTAACCGCTTATAAGTCCTTGTGGTTAACTCTAAAATTGGTGAAATTTTTATTGGGAGTACATGTATATGATAGAAGTACACTCTATAAATTTCGAAATTTTTTGGATAAAAGTATAATTTTTGATAAATATCTAAATATTCGGCTATTTTGGCCATATGAAAAATAGTAAATAAATTTTAAAAATTCTGAAAAAAATATATGTTCAGTATGGGACTATATTCTGTTAAATCCCAAAAAAGAAATATTTTTGGAACCGATTTCGTATTATTCATGAAAATGGACTAGTTATGAGTAAATAAATTAAATATGTTATGTGAAGTAAGAAATTTGGAAAATAGGATTTTATGGCTTGAGAATCCTATATGAGGTATATGCAGATTTTTGATGAGGGTTTTGGTTATTGGTAATGAAATCTTATGAGTTTGACATTTTAGGTTGATTAAATGTATTATTTAGTAAAGTGTAAACAATTAAAATAAATTGTTTATAAATTTATAAAATGTTATTCTTTCAATATCATTATACCGAAATATTGGTATGAATTTTATTATAGAATTTCTACCTTTTTCATGTCAGAGTTACTATTCATGAGTTACTATTCACGAGTTACTATTCACGAGTTACTATTCACAGAAAAATTGGTTTCTTTTTTCTGACCAAATTATAGTTGATTTATGATTATTACTCTTGATATTATATCCATATTTTGATCATATTATTTTTATTATCATATATAACATTTTTATAACCCTGATGTTGAATTTCTCTTTCACTTGAGTGTAAAGATGGGTAAATTATTGGTATGATCGTGACTGAGGAATATCTTTGGCCTGTAGTGCAAAGATGAATTGTTAATTGGTATGATCATGACCATTGAATTTATAATTGAATATCTTTAGCTTAAGTGTAAAGATGAATTGATTAACATGGTTATAATTATTGTTTATATAAATTCTGAAATGATTATATATTTCTTTGAGATATGAATATCTTTGGCCTGTAGTGCAAAGATGAACTGTTGACGAATATCTTTGGCTCGTAGTGCAAAGATGAATTAGTGATGAATATCTTTGGCTCGTAATGCAAAGATGACTTGTTGTTGAATATCTTTGGCCTGTAGTGCAAAGATGAGTTGTTGATGAATATATTTGGCTCGTAATGCAAAGATGACCTGTTGTTGAATATCTTTGGCATGTAGTGCAAGGATGACTTGTTGATGAATATCTTTGGGCCGTAGTGCAAAGATGAATTTATTAGTATGATTATGAACAGGAACTGTGATTTGGTATAACTATGATCTTTGTTATATCAGGTAAAGACAGGTGATAAAAATTATCTTCGTCCTGGATGCGAAGAGGAATTTAGAATCACAATTATGATTATGAGTTATTCATATAATTGTGGATCAGAACTGTTGATTGATGTTACAGAGATAAAACATTGTTGGTGGATTTTTAACATGGAGAAGATAATAGACTTTATGCTCTATTTGACTCTTCTAATGGATTGCTCGTTCTGCTGCAACTATGATTGAAAATTTTTATCATCTACCATATGTTCTAAATCTCTAATTTATTACTGATGAAGGGTATTGATAATTTAATTATCTTTAGTCATGATATTCTTTACTAGTTGTGCTCACCCTTTGCTTCACAATTCCTTTCAGGTAATAAAAGTGTAGCTGCGTCGAGTGGGGGATAACAAGGGAATAGAACGGTGGTCTATAGCTGTTGAGGGTGAGGCGAACCCAACGTTGGAAGGGTGTTTTGTCACTATCATACAAGATGTCTAATGACATACCTTCTCGTGTCATCATAAGACAGGGTTGTGCTCATTCACTTGCTGAGTATATCTATGAGCACTACCTATATAATCTTGGTGTTTGTTTGAAGTATAATTCACGATTAAAGACAGTGGAGATAATGATAAGTCAAGAGAAGACTCACCATTGGGAAGAATATGATAGTAATCTTCTCGTTTTTCTTTGGGGCCTATTGGGTCAACTAAGGATAATTTTGTGGCCATATGATATCTATCATAACCTAGACGCATGGCCTCCCATGTACGAAGGTTTCCTTGAGTACTTCCCAAATATTCTAATTTCTAAAATAGTTTTTGACTATACCTTTATGTAAGGTGTCATTGTGAGGTACGGTTGGGACATGAGTCAAATTTGGTATATATTTGTATCCAAACTCACAGCATATGTGTTGTTGTATTTTGCACGATAATTGTTGTAATAAAGTTGTAGTTGTTTTCTATACCATGTATTTGGCGACTCAGAATAGGTTGGATGGAATGGACCTGTTTTGGGGTTGTCACAGTTGGTATCAGAGCTTGGGGATATAATCTCTGGTGGAGATCGGGGAATAGAACTAGGAGGGGAGAGACGAGTAAATCCTTCGCTAGTGTGTCCTACCTAAGCTTATTTGTTGGTCAGTCATAATATCGGGATATTATGTTATATGTTAATTTGTTCAATTAACCCTTGTTTTGAAGCTGTATTCTAGAATGATATCTGAAATACAGGAGATGAGCAATGGAGAAATCATGATGACGGGGTGATAGAGTCTTAAATTGAAGCAAGGTATTCTCAACTTTTCGAAATACCAGGTACGTAAATTTCGAGGACGAAATATCATAAGGAGGGGAGATTATAAGACCCCGAAATTTATGAAATAAAAGTATTCAATTTTTCTATTTAGTAAATGGTTAAATTGATAAAAGTTTAAAGTTATGGGTGAAGTGTGCAAAATTTTCAAAATAACCAAGTGGTTATAAAATATTCATTGTTGTCGGGAAATATTCGTTTGGTCGTGGAATATTCTTACTGTCGGGGAATATTCATACGACGGCGCAGCCTTTTGTGGGTCCCATAACGGAAAACGATTGGATGAAAACAACGACAAGTATAAGTTGTTTATAAATAACGGCGTAGTTATTATCGTTAATATTGTTGGAATACCCGGGGTTAAAACACAGTAATACGCATTGTTGCACAGTAGCACACGGTATTGCACCAATTATTGATTCTTACGTAAGAAGGCACTACTGAATAACTGTCACAGTAATTACTGTTCAATATTTTATTTTATTTATTCAATAATTGTTGCGTTGATATTTTATATTATTGTTGTTTCAATAATTGTTGGTGCACATCATCTCCATTATCATATCAATAATTCATATTATTTGAATAATATTATTAGATAACATTATTGGCAATGTCTAGAAAGTTCTGTCTAAAGAGAGGTTTGGTTATCTAATTGCACGCCAATAAGGAGAAATCCTTATTGAAAAGCCTCCTCTTTCTTGAGAACGACCTGGTTGTCAGTACTGTGATTCTGTAATATTATTTGTGAATAATTAATTATTGATTTATATGATGAGAAAAATATTAATTTTATGTGGATATAGATGGAGAAAATTTTTAAAGTGACAATTGTTGAAAAATGATATTTTATCTTTTTTGATAAAATAATTTATTATTATATTTAATAATATAATAATGGTGATAGTTTTACAATGAATGTGGAATATATGAGTATATGAGGAGGAAGATTATTTTTTATTGTATTAAATGATTAACACATGTTTTGTGTGTCGGTGGACCCCATTTCTTGACTGAAATTTGATTATAGCCTGTAAAATCGTCCGTCTATGGATTTCAGTCAATTTCTGTTTAGAATTTGGAAAAATTTTCTTCTACAAAGTTGTAGAGAATTGAATTTCCTATAAAAAATCGCGAGATTTGAATTTTCTAATAAAAGAGCTATTTTCTATGAATTATTAAAGTTTCGGAAAAAAAAATAATTTTTATTAAATTATAGGGTGGGACCCACTTTGGTTGGTGTTGAAAACATGTGTTGGAATTGTTGTTCAAGGCTGGTGGCTGCTGATTTTCCAAGGTGGGCATGTGTAGATGTTAAGAAAGAATTAATATTATTTTATTAATTTAGTCTCCTTTGGCGTTCTAGCATTTTCCTATAAATAGGTGCTTACGTTAGAATTGAAAATCACACCAGAAACAAGTTTTCTTTCTCTCTAGATTATCAAGCATATATTTGTGAGTATTTAGATACTTTTAGAGTTGCTATTCAGTAGAAGTCTCCTTCGACTTTTCATCCGATATTCCAGTCAAAAGTACTGCTCTTTTGAGGTAAGAGATTGTAAGAGATTTTAAGGGTTATTATGTTTTTCAGTTCATATTGCTTCTGACCTTTAGAAAATTCTAAAAAAATTTAAAATGATAATTTGATGAGTTTTCTAGATTGTGTCATAAAATGGCCATTTTTGGATGTATAGATTATGAGTTATGAATTTTATGAGAAAAGAATATTTTAAAAGTAACCGCTTATAACTCCTTGTGGTTAACTCCAAAATTGGTGAAATTTTTATTGGGAGTACATGTATATGATAGAAGTATACTCTGTAAATTTCGGAATTTTTGAATAAAAGTATAATTTTCGATAAATATCTAAATATTCGGCTGTTTTGGCCATATGAAAAATAGTAAATGAATTTTAAAAATTCTGAGAAAAATATATGTTCAGTATGAGACTATATTCTGCTAAATCCTAGAAAAGAAATATTTTTTGAACTGATTTGGTATTTTTCATGAAAATGGACTAGTTATAAGTAAATTAATTAAATATGTTATGTGACGTAAAAAAATTGGAAAATAGGATTTTATGGCTTGAGAATCCTATATGAGATATATGCAGATTTTTGATGAGGGTTTTGGTTATTGGTAATGAAATCTTATGAGTTTGGCATTTTAGGATGATTAAATGCATTATTTAGTAAAGTGTAAACAATTAAAATAAATTGTTTATAAATTTATAAAATGTTATTCTTTCAATATCATTATACCGAAATACTGGTATGAATTTTATTGTGGAATTTCTACCTTTTTCATGTCGGAGTTACTATTCACGAGTTACTATTCACAGAAAAATTAGTTTCTTTTTTCTGACCAAATTATAGTTGATTTATGAATATTACTCTTGAAATTAAATCAATATTTTGATCATATTATTTTTATTATCATATATAACATTTTTATAACCCTGATGTTGAATTTCTCTTTCACTTGAGTGTAAAGATGAGTAAATTATTGGTATAATCGTGACTGAGGAATATCTTTGGCCTGTAGTGCAAAGATGAATTGTTAACTGGTATGATCATGACCATTGAATTTATAATTGAATATCTTTAGCTTAAGTGTAAAGATGAATTGATTAACATGGTTATAATTATTATTTATATAAATTCTGAAATGATTATATATTTCTTTGAGATATGAATAGCTTTGGCCTGTAGTGCAAAGATGAACTGTTAACGAATATCTTTGGCTCGTAGTGTAAAGATGAATTAGTGATGAATATCTTTGGCTCGTAATGCAAAGATGACTTGTTGTTGAATATCTTTGGCATGTAGTGCAAAGATGAGTTGTTGATGAATATCTTTGGCTCGTAATGCAAAGATGACCTGTTGTTGAATATCTTTAGACTGTAGTGCAAGGATGACTTGTTGATGAATATCTTTGGGCCGTAGTGCAAAGATGAATTTATTAGTATGATTATAAACAGGAACTGTGATTTGGTATAACCATGATCTTTGATGTTTCAGGTAAAGACAGGTGATGATTATGAGTTATTCATATGATTGTGGATTAGAACTGTTGATTGATGTTACAGAGATAAAACATTGTTGGTGGATTTTTAACATGGAGAAGATAATAGACTTTATGCTCTATTTGACTCTTCTAATGGATTGCTCGTTCCGCTGCAACTATGGTTGAAAATTTTTATTATCTACCATATGTTCCAAATCTTTGATTTATTACTGATGAAGGCTATTGATAATTTAATTATCTTTAGTAATGATATTCTTTAATGAGCTAGTTGTGCTCACCCTTTGCTTCACAATTCCTTTCAGGTAATAAAAGTGCAGCTCGGTCGAGTGTGGGATAACAGGGGAATAGAACGGTGGTCTATAGCTGTTGAGGGTGAGGCGAACCCAACGTTGGAAGGGTGTTTTGTCACTATCATACAAGATGTCTAATGACATACAACCTCGTGCCATCATAAGACAGGGTTGTGCTCATCCACTTGCTGAGTATATCTGTGAGCACTACCTATATAATCTTGGTGTTTGTTTGAAGTATAATTCACGATTAAAGACAGTGGTGATAATGATAAGTCAAGAGAAGACTCACCATTGGGAAGAATATGATAGTAATCTTCTCGGTTTTCTTTGGGGTCAACCAAGGATAATTCTGTGGACATATGATATCTATCATAACCTAGACGCATGGCCTCCCATGTACGAAGGTTTTCTTGAGCACTTCCCAAAGATTCTAATTTCTAAAACAATTTTTGACTATACCTTTATGTAAAGTGTCATTTTGAGGTACTGTCTACGGCTGGGACATGAGTCACATTTGGTATATATTTGTATCCAAACTCACAGCATATGTGTTGTTGTATTTTGCACGACAATTGTTGTAATAAAGTTATAGTTATTTTCTGTACCATGTATTTGGCGACTCCGAATAGGTTGGATGGAATGGACCTGTTTTGGGGTTGTCACAATCAACAATCTTAAAAACTGAATTTTTAAACAAGAATTGGAGAATTAGGCTTACAACTTCACTCTAAGCATTACTGTGATTATAACACCTTATTCCGATTTAATTCACTATCCGGTTTATTAATCAAGAACACTCAAGTAGAACTAGCCACCTCTCGATGCACTAATACCGTTTTAACTCAAATCCACAAATTAGATAGAATCATATTAAACACCTTAATTAACTAACTCACTATATCTCTATGTGAATTACAATTAAAGAAGGTTTAAGATCAAGTTCTATATCCGATTACAAGCGATGTCAAGCATATCTCTACCCTAACATTCATCAAGATTCTATTCATTCACAGAATTCAAGAACACATGATATATTGACTAAGTCTAGACTTGTATTTCATCTCTCGAATTCATATAAGTCCACATAAAATTGGTGAGCAAGCAATTCATAAATTCAAGCATAAATCAATATAGATAAATTGAGAAATAGCTTATTAAACTGAAAATCAAAATTACATAACCATCGCTCCACTTAAAGATCCGTTATAAGCCTACTAAAGAATTTAGCTCATCATCAATGAATTAAAAACTGAATTAATTAAAGTAAACATCATCCCAATTACAGAATTTAAACTAAAGAAGAAGAATAAATCCAGAACCAGCCTTCTCTCTAGCTTCAATCTGCAATTATTTTGAAATTGCCTTCAAAGTAATCCTCCAATGCTCTTGCTCAGAATAACTATCTTCAATGATGTATTTGCTTGTATGATGCTTCAATCTTATGTTTGTTATTAATTATATCAGGCTAAGACATGTATTCTAACTCTAATTTCTTGTCAAAATGAGTTCCAAACACTAGTCTTCATGTTATTGCAGCATTCCAAAAGCAACAGGACATTGGGAATTTTCTGTACCCCCGCCCCGTCGGGGGTGTTGCTGTGTAAATAGCCAGGCCCGGCTAGCATAGCTCTTGCTAACAGAGTTTGCATCCCCCCAGCCCCGACGGTAGTTTTGTATATGGGAAGGCCTGCCTCGGCGGGGGTACCTTCTGCTAATGGTCCATTTCTGCTCCTTTTCTTGCCAAATCTCGCCTTACTTTCACCCATTTAATCCATTTCCGACTCCACCACACCTAAACACAAAACAACACTAAACAAGTAACAACAAAACATAAACACAAAAAATTAACACCGTTTAAGCTCGAATTAGACGTCGATAAGTAGGTATAAAACCCACTTATTATGCCAGCCCGACCTGTTTGCCACCTCTAGCAATCCCCCTCGGGACAGCTTATTTAAGATATATATATATATATATATATATATATATATATATATATATATATATAACAAAATTGAGATAACTTTCTACCGATAATTTTGAAAAATGAATAAGTGGAGGTCCATATAATAAGCAAAATTTACAACAATTACTTCAATAAATAACCCTCTATTTATCTCAACTCACTTGGCTTCACAAAACACATTTTTAATAACATTTTGTTAGTTCCCAGTAGGCACAATAGTTATCTAGAAGGGAGGATTGAATAGATATTTAAAAATCTTTTCGTTTTAAACTTGTTCATTGATGATGATTAAAACTTAGTGGAATTAATGTTTGTTTTAATCTCCTTATGAAGTAGTAGAGTTATGAGAGTGAGGCAGTTATAGCAGTTATGGAAGATATAGCAGTTATAGAGAGAGATAGTAAAAGACACAATCGTTTTAAGTTATTCAGAGCACTTAAAGCTCCTAGTCCACTCTTACACTTCTCGAGTAGAAAATCCATTAAGGATGTCTTTTACAACTTCTGAATCACACAGATTCCTTCTAGACCAGCAGTCTAGGAACTTCTTAGTTCACTCTTGAACTCTTCAAGTCCAGCAGACTTGGCTCTCTTACAGTTCACTTAGAACTCTTCAAGTCCAGCAGACTTGGCACTCTTCTTCAGTTGATTGGTAGATGTTGAGTTCTTGATGGTTGCTACTCAGTCGCTGTTTAAGCACTTATTCGATGGAACTGAGTAGCTGAGCAAGCTTTGCAATTTCTCAGATCGTAGAGTTGAGCTTTGAGAGTTGTTCACGTTGTTTGTTCAATGCTTGCTTGGCTTTCTCTCATCTGCTTGATTTGCATATATGTGATCTTGAAAACTATCCGTTGGATCCATCCGTTGAGGCATTAAATGCGTCTGACCTTTCTGATCTTTGATGGAGACATTTCTGCATATCTTCTGAACTGCATTCTGGCCCACTGACACTGCAGACTGCTTTCTCACCTAACACTTGAAAAGGTGTTTTCCCCCTTACCAATGGTACTTTCCTTAGCTTCTTCAATACGCTTCTTTGTTGCATACTAAGGATATTTCTTATGACTTTGGGACTGGTGAGTACTATAACGTTTAGAATCCATTCCTCATATGCTGAAGTCTGTCTACACACAAATCATGAGGATTGACATTTCTGACACAAGACAGATGATACTCTATGATTCAGATCGTGGTACTCTATGATTCAGATCTTGGTGACTCGTCACCTTGGTGTCTGGTCTGATGCTATCAGCCGAGAGCACTACGATTTCTCTTAAGTCTTTGCACACTACGATCTTCGCTTGCTTGAGATGTATACTCTACGTTTCTGAGAGCACACTACGATCGTTGACTTGTAAACTCCACGTTTTCGAGAGCACACTACGATCGTTGAGTTGGCTCGACAAACGTTGGGACCACTCTACGATTTCAGAAGAGGCCCTTTAAGGCAGGCACACTATGATCTGTGAAGCTCTACGTTTCTGCCTTGACTTCTGCAATGTTGATCAGACTTATACACTACGATTTTTTCGAAGCCTATCTATTACATCTCAAGATCAACCTAACAGCTTTGATCTTTCTATCTATACATTCTATTACAGAATGATACACGTTAAGAGCTTGGATCAACCTAATAGTTTTGATCTATCACTAAGTCCTTGTACATATATTCATTGAAGGACTTTACAAATAATCATGAGCATATACATTAAAAACATCAAATCATAATATGCATTTTCCCAACAATCTCCCCCTATTTGATGTTGACATAACCAAGGAGATTTGTTGTTGTGATTATTAGTGTCTAGATGCATTTGCAGGAAATTTAAACATGACTTAGTATTTCAGTGAGCAGCTGAAATTTTTAGAGAATAAGCATGAATTTATTGATGTTCAAGGAATATTGCAGTTTAACTTTACATCAATAAAAAATTAAAGTTTCAAGTTATCTCTATTTCTTTGATCTTTTCCGTGGAGGATTGGCATACTCCTCAGCCCTTCTTTTCTTGCTCGCTTCATCTCTTCTGGCTATATCTTCCAGCTCACTTGGGCTTACTATCAGGTTGTGATCATGCCTATTCATGAATGCTGGATCTCCAATTGGCATTCTTAGGCATGTGGTGGTCACATTTGGTGAACTGGTAGTTGGCCCTTGACTTCTTAATGGCTGAGCCATCAAGACTTCCTACTGATCAGATCGTTGAGTCTGATTGCTTGATCGTGGAGTCTGTTGGTAGAATTGTCTTGCAGGAGGGCTTCTTGACGCTTGAGCGTGAAATTGTCCTCTACCCCTTTCTTAGCTTCCTTGACCTCCTCTGCCTCTACCCTGACCTCACTGGCCTCCTTGAACTCCTTTCCCTTTATTCTCCCCCTTTATGTCAGCATCAAGGGTTCGAATGTCTGCAGAAAGTCGATTTACTCCTTGGACAAGCTCGTTTAGTTGGCTTTGTGTTTGAGCAATGTCCTCTTGACTTTCCTTGATCTGCACTTTAGATCTAGCTTCTTTGTTTCGGAGGGCAGTGAGAACAATGTCAGTCTGCTGTTCCTGATTTATATAAGCTTTCTGGAATTCTTTGACTGAAGCTTTCAAGTTGATGATGTTCTCCAGCATAAGTTTATTTTGTACTTCTTGATTTTTCTGCATTTCAAGAACAGCCTCTCTTTGCTTGGTGGCTATCTGGAAGTGAATCTCATCTATGTCATTCATGCTTTTAAGAATTTCCTTGATAATTTCCCTCAGCTTCTTTGTATGCTCAGCGATTAGAGTGCCGGGATATTATTTGCAATAGTGATCATTTGATTCAGCCGGAGATGAATGAGGTCTGAGTGAGTTTTTAGGCTTTCTTCTATGTTCTTGACCATGTTCTTGGACGCTTCCTTCAAGTCATCTTTTGTGGGAAGATTTGGGAGAGTATCATTGGTTTGAGGATTGTTGAATGGAGGGGATGTTTTCTGGGATTGATCTTGCAGGGAGTAGAGAGCAAGATCAAGACTAAAATAGTGATTGGAGGAGGAGGATGGTATGTCTGATGGAGGGGCCTGAGTTTCGATGTTTGGAATATGTGGTTCTACGATTTCTATTTGGGACTCTACGATGGGGCTAGAGTCAGGGATCGTAGAGATGGTGGTTTGTGGGAGCAAAATGAAGTTGACTGCATTTGGTTCCTCAGTTACAGAATTTTGGGATTCTGCAACTGGAAAATGATTTAGTGGATGAAGTATCACTTCCAACCATCGTGGGAATTCATAAAAATGGCTAAATGAGGATGATGGCAAGTGATTAACTCTGAAGAGGGTTGGGATAGACAGTACCTCAGGTTTATCCTTTAAGGAAGAGTTGTTGGTAAGTAACTTCTTGGCAAAGTTGAATCTTCCTGGGAATCCATGAGCTAGTATTGAGATGGCCGGATACTCTTTGAAACTCCAGAACATGTGGTTCCAAGAGTTTAGGATTTGGGCCTGATGATATGGCATCATGGGTAGGTAAGAGAACATCTAATTATAGAGATAGCTTTTATACCCATCTTTGCCCACACCAGTGATCTCAAGGTCATCATCATCTTCTTCCACTTCTCTGTTCTCGTTGGATGATTCCATTATCTCAATGGCCTCTTGATGTTCATGCACTGGTTCTTCTTCATTACTGGCAGGGACCTCTTCTTCTGCCATGGAGATATCATGAGGCTCCCCTTCAACTTGATCATCTTCTTGTAAGCTCAAAAACTCCCCCTCAGCTAGAGCTTTTTCTAGAGCTTCAGGCACCTCCCCCTTAGCTGGTGTATTCTCTATCATGAGAATTTCAGGGATCTCCCCCTTAGCTAGAGAATTGTCCTCTTGACTTGCTCTGGACAGTTCCTCCTTGGCAACCACAATCTTTGTTTCCTTCTTGAGCACTTTTTCATTTTCAAGGATGTATTTCTTAATCAGCTTTCTCCTTGATTTTCTAGGCTGAGCCACAGCCTCAGGACTTTCTTGAACCTAAGTTTTGTCCTGTTCAACAGCCACTATGCTTGATGCAACTACTTCCTTGCCTGACATGCTTGGTCTGATCTCTACGAACAGTAGAAACTCTACGATTGAGGAGACTGATGGCCTTTTGGACTTATGACCAACTTTGTTCTCCTTCAGGATCTGGGATATGGTAGCTTGATCCTCATCTTCTTCATCTTGCTGCTGCTTTCTTCTTAGCATCCTCAGAGTCTCTATATCAGAGAACTCTACAGGTATATATCAGTGGTAGATACTTGAGGTTCTTCTACCAGTCTGGCCTTTAGCTTCCTCTTGCCCTTACTTTTTCTAGTAAGGACAGAGGGTTCTACTTTGTTTGTTTCTTCTTCTTCTTCGATTTCCCTGATAACAGACATATTTCCTGGAAGGCCTGAGTCCTTCAGATCACCAGTTCTTCCACTAGACTCGGTCATCATTCGAACATACTCAGCTGGGTTCCTCTTCTAATTTTCAAATAGTTTCTGGGTCATTCGTCTGTTTGGGTTGATAGCTTCTCCTTCTTCGTCCCCAATTTTGTCACCCAGGGCAGACTGTAGAATGATACTTATGAATTGCCCGTATAGCATCTTTTGAGGGCTTTTTGACTTCTTTGAGTTGGTAATCCACTTTCCAATCCATTCAAGCAATATGGCTCCATAGTTGAGTTGTATTCCATAACTCATGGCAGTCATGAGCTTGAGTTGTACTTCATTCACAGAGTCATGACCTGAGCTTTTGCAGTATATACATTTCCTAACAATATCGGCTAGAAATTCATACCTTTGTGGGAACTCCTTCTTCTTGTACCCTTTAACAGAAGGGAGTTTCTTGTGATGCATTCTTCTAAGTCCCTCTTGGAAGTCTACGATATCTATGAATGGATGCCCTTCATTTTTGAGACCTAGGGTGAGGTTGATGTCTTCGGCCTTCAGTCTGATTTCCACTTCCCTTACTCTCGTAGTGATGGTGTCATTTTTAAACGCACCATTCCTGTAGAATTCTTTCACTAACTTGGGATAGATCAATGTGTCTGTGCTCAAGGCCTCTTCGAGACCCGTCTTCTTCAGTAGCGCCAGAGTCTTGTGAAATTTAGGTTGAGCTGTTTTTAACTCGTCAAAATAGAGTCTGTAGCCGGAGATTACACTGGAAGTCGCCATTGATTTTCTTACTGGTAGTGAGAGTTGACTGAGCTTTCTTCTGATTTAGGGTTTCTGCTTTGAGAGAGGATGAGAGAGAGATAATCTTTTGAACTTCTGATTTCAAAATTATGATTTTAATTTGTACTTGTAACTTCCCCTCTCTCCCTTTTGCTTAGTGGGACAGGTGTCAACTTTTGCTTGGCTCTACGATTTTAACTGATAAGGATTGTACTGATTTTCCCTTGGCTCCTACAGAGCTGAGGTGTCCTTAGGGAGGACTACGATCGTTGAGGTAGTTTTGTGATCGTTGAGTGCTTTGGATTTGTCGAGTCTGAGCTACGATCGTCGGGTCTGTCCAGTATTCGTCGTATCTGATCTACGATCGTCGAGTCTGTTCAACATTCATCGTGTCTGAGCCACGATCGTCGAGTCTGTCCAGCATTCGTCGTGTTTGAGCTACGATCGTCGAGTCTGTTCAGCATCCGTCGTGTCTGATCTACGATCGTTGAGTCTGTTCAGCATTCGTCGTGTCTGATCTACGATCGTCGAGTCTGACCGGATCCTTGTGATGAGTTTTTGACATAGCATTCTTTTAATGTAACTCAGGAAGGGCCAACCTCTTAGAGTGAGTCAAGGGTTAGTTTTGTTCCTGAGGCGCTTATCAGAGGGATTGCTATGTTTTGAAGCTTATCATCACAGGATGCATTCTTGCTTTGTTCATAGGGCTTTTGTCATCGTTGAGTCTGCACTACAATGGTTGAGTCTTTGCTACGATCGTTGAGGTACTTTTTTCTCTTCAGCTCTACGATCGTGGACTTCCCTTTATCATGTTTATAATTTTGAGTTTAGCCTTTGTATCTGTTATGGTTAGCACAATCTAGAGCATATATTATATGGTTGTAGATTTAGCATGCCTAGCTCACTTATTAACTTATTAAATCTGGATTCATCTAGAGGTTTTGTAAAAACATCACCAAGTTGATTGTCAGTAGGGATATATTGTAAAGATATAGTTCCATTTTGCACATGATCCCTAATGAAGTGATACCTTATTTCTATATGCTTTGTCCTAGAATGTATAACAGGACTATGAGTTATTGCTATGGCACTTGTTGTATCACAGTAAATGGGAATAGATTTGAAATAAACCCATGGTCAGCTAGTTGATTTTTCATCCATAGGATCTGAGCACAGTAGCTGCCGGCAGCAATGTATTCAGCTTCTGTAGTTTAAGTAGACAATGAGTTTTGCTTTTTGCTCAACCAGGACACAAGTCTGTTTCCTAGCAATTGACAGGTACCACTGGTACTCTTTCTATCTATTTTGCATCCTGTAAAATCAGCATCTGTGTATCCTGTTAATTCAAATGAGAATTCCTTGGGGTACCAAAGCCCCAAGTAAGGTGTACCCTTGAGATACCTGAAGATCATCTTTACAGCAGATAAATTCAACCAACGGTAAATGATCGTCCCAATTTCCCTTGAAATCCATAATACATGCTCTGAGCATATCCTCTAGTGTCTGGATGGTTCTCTCACTTTATCCGTCTGTTTGAGGATGGTACGCTGTGCTCATTCTTAACCTTGTTCCCAAACATTCTTGTAATCGCTTCCAGAAATTGATGTGAAACGTGGATCTCTGTCTGATACAAAGGACACGGGTACACCGTGTCGTGAAATAATTTCCTTCACGTATAGTTTTGCCAACCGATCCAGGTTAAATCTAATCTTGATTGGTAAGAAGTGTGCCGACTTTGTCAGTCAATCAACAATCATCCAAACGCCGTCATAACCTTGCTGAGTCTTTGGAAGACCTAACACAAAATCCATTGTGATATACTCCCATTTCCATTCCGGTATCTCTAACTGTTGCAATAATCCGCTTGGCCTTTGGTGCTCATCTTTAACTTTCTGACACGTTAAGCATTTTGCCACACACTCAGCCACATCCTTCTTCATATTTGGTCACCAAAACTGATGTCTAAGATCCTGGTACATTTTCGTACTTTCAGGGTGAATCGAATATCTTGAGTTGTGAGCTTCACTAAGAACTTCTACTTTAACTTTCGGTACTGGCAGAACCCAAATTCTCCATTCGATTTCGAATTTGCTTTCCTCCCCTTCATATACTTTTTGTTTTATTTTTTCGCATTCTTCATCCTGAAGTTGTGCATTCTTCACTTTATCTACTAACGTTGAATCGTTTCTTATCTAGAATAACTTCTCGTCGAATTTTATCGGATATTTAATTTCCAATTCCATCTTATTAGCCATTTTCAACACTAACTTCTCCTGAGCTGTCAACATCATTAACTTCCCTCGTTCCTTCTTGCTTAAAGCATCAGCAACAACACTCGCCTTTCCGGGATGATAGAAAATCTCGCAGTCATAGTCTTTGTTCAGCTTCAACCATCTTCTTTGCCTCATATTCAAATCTTTTTGTGTAAATATATACTTCAGACTTTTATGGTCAGTATATATCTCACACCTTTCTCCTTAAAGATAATGTCTCCAAATCTTCAGGGCAAACACCACCGCAGCCAACTCTAAGTCATGAGTCGGATACCCTTTTTCATAATCTTTTAATTGACGTGATGCACACGCAATAAGTATGTCGTTCTACATAAGCACACAGCCTAGTCCTTTATGCGATGTGCCACTATACACCACAAAATTCCCAGTATCATCAGGCAATGACAACACAGATGCTGTACTTAACTTCTTCTTCAATTCACAAAAACTTTCCTCATACTTCTCCGTCCAAACAAACTTAACCGCCTTCCTGGTTAAATTCGTCAATGGGGTCGCGATTTTAAAAAAATCTTGAATAAAACGCCTATAGTAACTTGCCAACCCTAAGAAACTCCTTATCTCTGACGGTGTCTTCGGCTGATCCCAGTTTACTATAGCTTCAACTTTCAATGGATCTACCAAAATTTTGTCTTTATCAATAACATGCCCGAGAATCTGTACGTGTTCCAACCAAAATTCACATTTTAAAAATTTTGGGTACAACTTCTCTTTCCGCAATGTCTCCAACGTCACTCTTAAGTGTTCAACATGTTCTTCCTTGGTCTTAGAATACACCAGAATATCATCAATTAATATCACCACAAATTTATCTAAGAAAGGTTTAAGCACCCGGTTCATCAAATCCATGAACGCTGCAGGAGCATTGGTTAAACCAAATGACATAACCAGAAACTCGTAATGACCATACCGAGTTCTGAATGCCGTCTTTGGAACGTCTTCTGGCCTCACCTTCAGCTGATGATAACCACTCCTCAAGTTTATCTTTGAAAAATATCTCGCACCCTTCCGTTGATCAAACAGGTCGTCGATTCTTGGTAACAGACAATTATTTTTAATCGTGACCTTATTCAATTCTCTGTAATCAATGTAGAGCCGCATCGATCCATCTTTCATCTTAACAAATAACACTGGCGCTCCCCATGGTGATACACTCGGCTGGATATACTTTTTGTCGAGCAATTCTTGCAGTTGCACCATCAACTCTTTCATTTCTACTGGGGCCATTCGGTATGGTGCCATAAATATCGGGTCTGTTCCTGGTACTAAATCAATCACGAACTCGATTTGTCGATCTGGCAGAAGACCCAACAAATCATCTGGAAATACGTCTGCAAAATCTTTTATAATTGGTATCTCTTCTAACATCGCACTCTTCTTCTGTGTATCGATTAT
The DNA here is from genome assembly GCA_016801055.1 of Panax notoginseng. Classification (NCBI taxonomy): domain Eukaryota; kingdom Viridiplantae; phylum Streptophyta; class Magnoliopsida; order Apiales; family Araliaceae; genus Panax; species Panax notoginseng. Next base: position 99,330,957 of record CM029017.1, on the reverse strand, counting down.
ATAGGCTAAGTATCCTACACATCCTTATTCTAACAACTTCTTGGCTTGCATCATCGCCAGACAACTTGCTTGTCGAGGTGATTTACTGCCATAGAACACAACCTTTGACGGAGTCATAAGGTTAACACACTTCCTTTGGCAATCAATTACTGCTCCGTAATTGAATAACCAATCCATTCCCATTATAACATCAAACTCACCTAGTCTAATTGGTATTAAGTCTACCCTCATCTCTTGACCCTTTATAACCACTCTACAATTCTTATATATGAGCCTAACAGGAATCACTTCCCTATTTGCAATCTCAATGCTCAAAGGATAATCTAATTCTTCCTGAGGCAAATCAAAGTTTTGAGCAAACACATCGGATATAAATGAACAAGTAGCACCCGAATCAAACAGTACATAAGCATTAATACCATTAATCGGAATGATACCTGACACCACATCCTTAGACTGAACAGCATCCTGCACGGTCATATTGAAAGTTCTCGCGGTAGGTCGGCTTGACTGTATTGGTCTAGTGATAGTCAATGCACCACCACCGTTGTTGTTTCCCATTCCTCCACTTGCACTCCCCGCTGACTTTTTAGGACAATCACGAGCCATGTGATCCGTTGACCCATAGGTAAAACATGCTCCTTTCTTTGGGCTAAAACAGTTCGGTGCAATGTGTCCCTCCTGACCACAGTTGAAACACACCCGCTTTCCCTTCAAACACACCCCCGTATGGTTCTTTCCACAAGTAGCACAAGCTTCAAACTTTTTCTTTTGTTGACTTCCCTGCTATCCTCCCGTAGTCAAATTCTCATTCCACTTCCTCTTCTGATTATTACTTCTGACATTACTCCCACCAGCCTTATTCTCATTATCATTCTTCCTCTTCTTCTGTTCTTGATTGTACTTGGTCAAGGCATCGCTTCCACCTTCCATGATAATTTTCTTTTCCAGTACAGCTGCAAATGTATTTAACTGGAACATTGAAGCCTTACTGTACAGCCAGGGTTTCAATCCTTGTTTGAACCTTCTCGCCTGACGCTCATCCGTATTGACTTGATAAGTAGCAAACCTTCCAACTCGTTAAACTTCGCAGCATATTCTGGCACCGTCATGTTTCCTTGCTTCGACTCTAGAAATTGCACCTCCAACTGATTCTGAGAACTCACTGGAAAGTACATTTCGAAAAACATTTCCTTAAATCTATCCCACATTATCACTCCTTGTCCCCCACGAACCTTATTTGCTTGCCACCAGTAGCTAGCTTCGGACTTCAGCATGAACATCGCGAATGTAGTCTTTTGATCTTCGTTAACTCTAGCAACGTCAAACACTTTCTCCATTTCCATGATCCTGGTTTTGGCTTCCACTAGATTCATAAACCCTTGAAACTCTGGAGGTCAAACTGCTTTGAATTCCTTAAAAGTCGTAACTTGAGCTTACAGTTGATTCGCAAGTGCTCACGTCAACAAAGCTACCAACTGTTAAACTGGATTAGCGTTGGCCTCATCGTTATTGTTAGTAGGCCCCATAGGAGGTGCTTGTTGACGTGGTTGTCTTCTTCTAGGAGTCATTTTCTGTTAGAATATACGCTTATTAGTTCCTCACTCAACTTCTTGAGTATTTGAAGTTTAACTTAAACATTCTAAGATTAAAGATATAACACATAACATTTCAGATAAACTTTGATATTTTATTCATTCATAATGTTTTAAAACATACTAAAAATAGCATAACCGCTAAAAACATCCACTTTCCTGAACTAGACAAGTCTCAGGATTACATACTCATAATATCCCTTTATTTATCTCAAAATAAGGGATTCACAATTTATTTATTCACATAATTAACCACATATTATTATCATCACTCTTATTTTCTATCTACGCATATTAAGACGTCGAGAGGCTTCTTTTCGCTCGTCTTCCATGATGCGATATGCCGTCCTACGATCCATCACGAACCACGACGAGTCTTCAAATTGAGGCGGGTAATAAAAGACTCGATCCTGGGCCCTATCAATCGCAGAATTAAAAGCATGATCCATTTCGTTCATTTTGGCCTTCTTTACTTGGACTTTAGCCTCAGCACGGTCTGCACGTTGAGTCGCCTTCATCCAAGCGTCCTCTACTCTTGTATGCTTATCTGATTCCTCTTTGAAGTCATCTTTCATCTTCTCCATGTCAGTCTTCATCTTCTCGTTCACTGCCATCAGATCTTCATACTGACCCTTAGTATGAACTAAATCCCATTCTGTGTTTCCAAGTTTTGAGTCAAGTTCCTGAATCTCCACATCCTTCTATTCCAACGCAACGTGATGCATCTCAACCATCTCTTTCAGCTCCTCAACATTATCCTGTAACTCTATGTTACGGTCATACAGAGCGTCATACCTCTCGGCTGATATGGAGTTTGATGGAAACTCCACATGATCCTGTTCCTCATCATCCTCCTCTATCTCCTCATGACTATCCTCCTCGGGATCGGTCACAGGCTCATCCTCCTGGATCAACTGTTCCCGCACTACATGAATATCCTGGGGTTCGTCATCTCTAGGTACCTGAGGTATCACCTCCCTAGCTGGACTGGATCCTCTTTCGTCAAACATCCTGACAACAAAATATTTTAAATTTTACTTAACATTATAGATACTCGCAAGCACATAAGTTATTAACACATAGCACATAATGTCATTTATTGTTTAGTTTCAATTGCTGCCTTAATCCATTCCTTAAAACCCGATAAGAGTTAAACACTATGTTTTCTGTTTCCTTAAAGGCTGCTTCCTAAGGTTTTCCCCACCTAAGGTTCATAACCTAAGGCTTTGATACCAACCTGTGACACCCCCAAAGCCAGGTACTTCATTCCCACAGGATTTAGTGCTCACTTATAAAAACTATTGCATCTAACTACCCATAATCAAATGATAAAGACATAATTTAAATAACTTAAACAATAATCTTTTCCATTAAAGGGCTACATCATAATCTCAAAATAAATCCTAGGTAATCTAACCTTAAAATTATTACATCAGTTTGTGGATTACATCATATATTAAAACAAGTCTTTAACATAATTCATTAAAATAAAGTTCTCAAAAGTCTTCAACACTTGGACATCTTGTCCTTTCCTTTGCTAGTAGATGGCTCATCGACTTTCTTTACTTTAGCCACAGTGTTAAATACAAGAGTGAGCAAACAAACGCTCACTAATATAGAAAGTAGTAATGATAGAAACATGAGAGTGAACAACGAAATTTGAATAATAAAGAACATGTTTTACAAATCAAAATAGAAAACAAGTTCGAACTTTAATTATCTGAGGGTCTTAAGACCACGAACTATGTCTCTGGTATTTAGGTATTATTACCTTAACATTAACAGTCATTAAACTATACAGACTCTTCTTAACGTACTTAGGGGGATCATCCCTTTGTACCATGTATTGTGCACAAACATCTAAACGTTACACGTACAAAATCTCCTATGTTAGGGTTGTTCGTCTCAGTTTGAATTTAGAATTTCCGCACTAAAGAAAGTTTAGTTTGGAGCTAGCTTATCAGTGTTTCTAGAATTTTATAACACTATTCAATTCCCATTAATAGAGGTTTAATACAAGAATGTATAACTTGAACAAGGCTATCAAAGTCAAAGATCAGATATCAACAATATATACTTGAATACACATGATATACATGCAAAGTTCTATATCCAAAAGAGTTAGAACAATCTCATTTGAATCGATGTATTAGAACAATATATGCGTTGAATAATAACATCAAGGCTTAGAAAAGGAAAAACTCGCTTGAGGTAACGGATTAGGTTACAAGAGATTGTACAAACATATTCAAGATAGATTAGGCTTGTTCAATTTTAAGAACTTGTACAATAATGATTTAGGAATGGGAATATGCATTCAATTATGAAAAGAATGAAGTTAGAAAGTTTGCTCAAATGTAAAGAGTTAAGGTTTAGGAACTTGTCTTGTTTGTAAGATACACAAGTGTAAAATAATCTCCAATTACCCTACACACATCATTACAATCGCAACAATAATAACTTAATCCTCTTGATTATAGGCTAGCACAAGATGGTGAATCTCTTCTTTCTCTTGGCAAACTCACATAGATTACTCTCTCTCAATTTCTCACTCTCAGTACTCTACAATTCTCTTTTCCTCTGTTTTTCTATGTTAACAAGCCTTAGGAAAAATAAGACTCATAGCCCACATATATTGACTCCCACGTTCGTCTGGTAAAAACACAAAAAGGCTCGCGTCAGTTAGAATAAGCCAAGGACCACAAGGCCTTGTTTAGCTAACACTTTATTCCCTAAACTAATTTATTTTAATATTATTATATTATATAGTTTCATGTCACACCATTAATTTAGTTAATTTAAATAACTTTAGTTTGGTTAATTTTAAATAACTTATAATAATAATAAAATTCTTATTATCATTATACCTTATAATTAATAAATAATTATATATCTAATTCAATTAATAAATCAGAAACATCACTTTATTTAATTTATTTAGTTCCTTTAAATTAAACAATTCATTTAATTTAATTATTTTCTTAAATATTAAGCAATTTATTTAATTTAATTATTTCCTTAAATTAAATCCTTCAGATAATTTATTAATACTCAATTCAATTAACATTAATCAATTTAGTTACTAAATTAATTCACCATAACTCATCCATTATTTATTTTCCTTAATAAATAAATTATTTAAAATATTTATTTAACCAATAAATATTTAAATTAAATTACAAATTTCTCAATCGTTACATCATTCCCTCCTTAAAAGGATTCTGTCCCAGAATCACATCTCGACAAATTCATTCGTCACATTCTTCCCTCCTTAACAAGATTATGTCCCCAGAATCGTTATACAAGATCAAGCAAACAACTGAGAATAATTCTTCATCATAACGCTTTCAAGTTCCCACATAGCTTCCTCAGTATTGTGCTTCCTCCAGATTACCTTAACAGAAGGTATCACCTTATTCCTCAGTACTTGCTCTTTTCCGTCAACAATTTGAACAAGGACTTCTTCATATGTTAAGTCTTTCTCAAACTGTAAGGGCTCATATTCTATAACATGTTTATAGTCAGGCTTATATGGTCTCAACACCGAGATGTGGAAAACATTATGGATATGTACCAATTCTGGAGGTAAAGCTACCTCGTATGCCACTTCACCCACACGTCGAAGTACTTCAAAAGGACCTATAAATCAAGGCTTAATTTCCCTTTTTTGCCAAATCAAATTTTCCCCTTCCAGGGAGATACTTTCAAGAATACATAACTACCAGCATCGAATTCCCAATTTTGTTGGTGTTGATCGGCATATTTCTTCTGTCTATCTTGTGCAGCTATCAATCTTGCTCGAATCACCTTGATGATTTCGACGGTTTGTTATACCAACTCTGGACCCAATAGTTGAGGTTCACCTACCTCATCCCAGCATAACAGAGTTCTGTATTTCCTGTCGTATAACACTTCATAAGGCGGCATGCCAATACTCGCGTGATAACTATTATTATAGGAAAATTCAACCAACGGTAAATGATCGTCCCAATTTTCCTTGAAATCCATAATGCATGCTTTGAGCATATCCTCTAGTGTCTGGATGGTTCTCTCACTTTGTCTGTCTGTTTGAGGATGGTACGCTGTGCTCATTCTTAACTATGTTCCCAAACATTCTTGTAATTGCTTCTAGAAATTTGATGTGAAACATGGTTCTCTGTCTGATACAATGGACACAGGTACACCATGCCGTGAAACAATTTCCTTCACGTATAGTTTGGCCAACTGATCCAGGTAAAATCTAATCTTGATTGGTAAGAAGTGTTCCAACTTCGTCAGTCGATCAACAATCACCCAAACGACGTCATAACCTTGCTGAGTCGTTGGAAAACCTACCACAAAATCTATTGTGATATGCTCCCATTTCCATTCTGGTATCTCTAATTGTTGCAATAATCTGCTTGGCCTTTGGTGTTTAGCTTTAACTTTCTGACACGTTAAGCATTTTGCTACACACTCAGCCACATCCTTCTTCATATTTGGCCACCAAAAATGATATCTAAGATCACGGTACATTTTCGTACTTCCAGGGTGAATCAAATATCTTGAGTTGTGAGCTTCACTCAAAACTTCTTCTTTAACTACCGGTATTGGCAGAACCCAAATTCTCCCTTCAAATCAAAGTAACCCTTCCGAATTGATTTTGAATTTGCTTTCCTCCCCTTCAGATACTTTTTATTTTATTTTTTTTACATTCTTCATCCTGAAGTTGTGCATTCTTCACTTTATCTACCAGTGTTGAATTGTTTCCTATCTGGAATAACTTCTCGTTGGATTTTGTCGGATATTTAATTTCCAATTCCATCTTAGCCATTTCCGATACTAACTTCTCCTGAGTTATCAACATCATTAACTTTTCTCGTCCATTCCTACTTAAAGCATCAGCAACAACATTCACCTTTCCGGGATGATAGAAAATCTCGCAGTCATAGTCTTTAATCAGCTTCAACCATCTTCTTTGCCTCATATTCAAATCTTTTTGTGTAAATATATACTTCAGACTTTTATGGTCAGTATATATCTCACACCTTTCTCCTTAAAGATCATGTCTCCAAATCTTCATGGCAAACACCACCGCAGCATACTCTAAGTCATGAGTCGAATACCTTTTTTCATAATCTTTTAATTGACGTGATGCATACGCAATAACTCTGTCATTCTGCATAAGCACACAACTTAGTCCTTTATGCGATGCGTCACTATACACCACAAAATTCCATGTATCGTAAGGTAATGATAACACAGGTGTTATACTTAACTTCTTCTTCAATTCGTGAAAACTTTCTCACACTTCTTCGTCCATACAAACTTAACCACCTTCCTGGTTAAATTCGTCAATGTGGTCGCGATTTTGGAAAAATCTTGAATAAAACGCCTATAGTAACCTGCCAACCCTAAGAAACTCCTTATCTCTGACGGTGTATTCGGCTGATTCTAGTTTACTACAGCTTCAACTTTCGATGGATCTACCAAAATTTTGTCTTTATCAATAACATGCCCGAGAAACTGTACGCGTTCCAACCAAGATTCACATTTTGAAAATTTTACGTATAACTTTTCTATCCGCAATGTCTTCAATGACACTCTTAAGTGTTCAACATGTTCTTCCTTGGTCTTAGAATACACCAAGATATCATCAATAAACACCACCACAAATTTATCTAAGAATGGTTTAAGCACCCTGTTCATCAAATCCATGAACGTTGCAGGTGCATTGGTTAAACCAAATGACATAACCAGAAACTCGTAATGACCATACCGAGTTCTGAATGCCATCTTTGGTACGTCTTCTAGCCTCACCTTTAACTGATGATAACCACTCCTCAAGTCTATCTTTGAAAAATATCTTGCACCCTTCTGTTGATCAAATATGTCATCGATTCTTGGTAACGGATAATTATTTTTAATCGTGACCCTATTCAATTCTCTGTAATCAATGCAGAGCCTCATCGATCCATTTTTCATCTCAACGAATACCACTGGCGCTCCCCATGGCGATACGCTCGACTAGATATACTTCTTGTCGAGTAATTCTTGTAGTTGCACCATCAACTCTTTCATCTCTATCGGGGCCATTCGGTATGGTGCCAAAGATACCGGGCCTGTTCCTAGTACTAAATTAATCATGAACTCGATTTGTCGATCTGGCGGAAGACCCGACAAATCATCCAGAAATACGTCTGCAAAATCTTTTATAATCGGTATCTCTTGTAACTTCGCACTCTTCTTCTGTGTATCGACTATGTAGGCTAAGTATCATATACATCCTTGTCTTAACAACTTATTGGCTTGCATCACCGTCAGACAACTTGCTTGTCGAGGTGATTTGCTGCCATAGAACACAACCATTGACGGAGTCATAAGGTTAACACACTTCCTTTGGCAATCAATTACTACTCCGTAATTGAATAACCAATCGATTCCTAATATAACATCAAACTCACCTAGTCTAATTGGTATTAAGTCTACCCTCATCTCTTGACCCTTTATAACCACTCTATAATTCTTATATATGAACCTAACAGGAATCACTTCCCTATTTGCAATCTCTATGCTCAAAGTATAATCTAATTCTTCCTGAGGCAAATTTAAGTTTTGAGCAAACACATCGGATATAAATGAACAAGTAGCATCCGAATCAAATAGTACATAAGCATTAATACCATTAATCAGAATGATACCTGACACTACATCCTTAGACTGAACAGCATCCTGTACGATCATATTGAAAGTTCTCGTAGTAGGTCGGCTTGACTGTATTGGTCCAGTGATAGTCAATGCACCACCACCGTTGTTGTTTCCCTTTCCTCCACTTGCACTCCCCGCTGACTTTTTAGGACAATCACGAACCATGTGATCCTTTGAACCGCATATAAAACATGCTCCTTTCTTTGGGCTAAAATAGTTCGGTGCAATGTGTCCCTCCTAACCATAGTTGAAACACACCCGCTTTCCCTTCAAACACACCCCGTATGGTTCTTTCCACAAGTAGCACAAGCTTTAAACTTTTTCTCCTGCTGACTTCCCTGATGTCCTCCCGAAGTCGAATTCTCGTTCCACTTCCTATTCTGATTGTTACTTTCGACATTACTCCCATCAGCCTTATTCTCATTATCATTCTTCCTCTTCTTCTGTTCTTGATTATACTTGGTCAAGGAATCGCTTCCACCTTCAACGATAATTGCCTTTTCCAGTACAGCCGCAAATGTATTTAACTGGAACATTGAAACCTTGTTGTACAACCAGGGTTTCAATCCTTGTTCGAACCTTCTCGCCTTACGCTCATCCGTATTGACTTGATAACTGGTTAACCTTGCCAACTCGTTAAACTTCGCAGCATATTCTGGCACCGCCATGGTTCCTTGCTTCAACTCTAGAAATTGCACCTCCAACTGATTCTGAGAACTCGCTGGAAAGTACATTTTGAAAAACATTTCCTTAAATCTATCCCACATTATCACTCCTTGTCCCCCACGAACCTTATTTGCTTGCCACTAGTAGCTAGCTTCGGACTTCAGCATGAACGTCACGAATGCAGTCTTTTGATCTTCGTTAACTCTAGCAACGTCAAACACTTTCTCCATTTCCATGATCTAGGTTTGGGCTTCCACTGGATTCATAGACCCTTGAAACTCTGGCGGTCCAACCGCTTTGAATTCCTTGAAAGTCGTTACTTGAGCTTGCTGTTGATTCGCAAGTGCTCACGTCAATAAAGCTACCAACTGTTAAACCGGATTAGCGTTGGCCTCATTGTTATTATTAGTAGACCCCTTAGGAGGTGCTTGTTGATGTGCTTGTCTTCTTCCAGGAGGCATTTTCTGTTAGAATATACGCTTATTAGTTCCTCACTCAACTTCTTGAGTATTTGAAGTTTAACTTAAACATTCTAAGATTAAAGCTATAACAAATAACATTTCAAATAAACTTTGATATTTTATTCATTCATAATGTTTTAAAACGTACTAAAAATTGCATAATCGCTAAAAACATCCACTTTCCTGAACTAGATAAGTTTCAGGATTACATACTCATACTATCCCTTTATTTATCTCAAAATAAGGGATTCATTATTTATTTATTCACATAATTAACCACATATTATTATCATCACTCTTATTTTCTATCTATGCATATTAAGACGTCGAGAGGCTTCTCTGCGCTCCTCTTCCGCCGTCCTATGATCCATCACGAACCACGACAAGTCTTCAAACTGAGGCGGGTAATAAAAGACTCAATCCTGGGCCCTATCAATCACAGAATTAAAAGCATGATCCATTTCGTTCATTTTGGCCTTCTTCACTTGGACTTTAGCCTCAACACGATTTGCACGTTGAGTCGCCTTCATCCAAGCGTTGTCTGCTCTTATACGCTTATTTGATTCCTCTTAGAAGTTATCTTTCATCTTCTCCATGTCAGTCTTCATCTTCTCGTTCACTACCATCAGATCTTCATTGTAACGCCCCCAAAATTGGTCCATTCCATCCAACCTATTTTGAGTCGCCAAATACATGGTACAGAAAACAACTACAACTTTATTACAACAAATGTCGTGCAAAATACAACAACACATATGCTGTGAGTTTGGATACAAATATATACCAAATGTGACTCATGTCCCAACCGTGGACAGCACCTCACAATGACACCTTACATAAAGGTATAGTCAAAAACTGTTTTAAAAATTAGAATCTTTGGGAAGTGCTTAAGGAAACCTTCGTACATGGGAGGCCATGCTTCTAGGTTATGATAGATATCATATGGCCACAGAATTATCCTTGGTTGACCCAATAGACCCCAAAGAAAAACAAGAAGATTACTGTCATATTCTTTCCAATGGTGAGTCTTCTCTTGATATATCATTATCTCCACTGTATTTAATCGTGAATTATACTTCAAACAAACACCAAGATTATATAGGTAGTGCTCGTAAATATACCCAGCAAGTGGATGAGCACATCCCTGTTTTATGATGACACGAGGTTGTACGTCATTAGACATCTTGTATGATAGTGGCAAAATACCCTTCTAACGTTGGGTTCGTTTCACCCTAAATGATTCACCAAATATAACTACTAAATGATGACCACCGTTCTATTCTCCTATTACCCCAGCTCGACCTAGCTACAGTCTTATTACCTGAAAGGAATTGTGAAACAGAAGGGTGAGCACAACTAGCCCAGTAAAGAATATCATGACTAAAGATAAATAAGTTATCAATAGCCTTCAACAGAATTAAATCAGAGATTTAGAACATATGGTAGATGATAAAAATTTCAACCATAGTTGCAGCGGAACGAGCAATCCATTAGAAGAGTCAAATAGACTACCAAGTCTATTATCTTCTCCATGTTAAAAATCCACCAACAATGTTTTATCCCTGTAACATCAATCAGCAATTCTGGTCCACAATCATATGAATAACTCATAATCATAATTGTAGTTCTAAATTCCTCGTCTCATCGAGGACGAAGATAATTTTCATCACCTATCTTTACCTGAAACATCAAAGATCATGATTACACCAAATTACATTTCATGTTCATAATCATACTAATAACTTCATCTTTGCACTACGGTCAAAGATATTCATTTGTATCACCAGTTGGTCATGTTCATCTCAACACATGTTCATCTTTGCACTACTAGTCAAAGATATTCAACAATATGTCATCTTTGCACTACGGGCCAAAGATATTCATCAATAATTCATCTTTGCACTACAGGCCAAAGATATTCCTCAACAGTTCATATTTGCACTACAGGCCAAATATATTCATATTTCAAAGAAATATATAATCATTTTAGAACTTATATAAACAATAATTATAACCATGTCGATCAATTCACCTTTGCACTTAAGCTAAAGATATTCAATTATAAATTCAATGGTCATGATCATACCAGTCACAATTCAACTTTTCCACTACTGGCCAAAGAGAACTCTAGTCATGATCATACCAATAATCTACCCATCTTTACACTTAAGTGAAAGAGAATATCATCATTAGGGTTATAAAAATGTTATATATGATAATAAAAATAATATAATCAATATATAGTTTAATCTCTAGAGTAATATTCATAAATCAACTATAATTTGGTTAGAAAAAGAAATCAATTTTTTTGTTATGAATAGTAACCGTGAATAGTAACTCATGAATAGTAAACTCGACATGAAAAAGGTAGAAATTTCACAATAATATACATACCAATATTTCGATATAATGATATTGAAAGAATAATATTTCTTAAGCTTATAAACAATTTATTTAAATTGTTTACACTTTACTAATTAATGCATTTAATCATCATAAAATGCCAACTCTTAAGATTTCATCATCAATAACCAAAACCCTCATCAAAAATCTGCATATACCTCATATAGGATTCTCAAGCCATAAAATCCTATTTTTCAATTTTCTTACTTCACATAACATATTTAATTCATTTTCTCATAACTAGTCTATTTTCATGAAAAATAGCAAATCAGTTCCAAAAATATTTCTTTTCTGGAATTTAGCATAATATCGTCCCATATTGAACATATATTTTTCTTATAATTTTTAAAATTCATTTACTATTTTTCATATGGCCAAAACCGCCGAATATTTAGACATTTATCATAAATTGTACTTTTATCCAAAAATTCTGAAATTCACAAAGTACACTGATATTATATAGATATACTTCCAATAAAATTTTCATCAATTTTGGAGTTAACCACAAGGAGTTATAAGCGGTTACTTTTAAAATAGTCTTTTCTCATAAAATTCATAACTCTTAATCTATACATCCAAAAATCACCATTTTTGGATACAATCAATAAAACTCATCAAAATATCATTTTAAATTTTTTCAGAATTTTCTAAAGGTTGGAAAAAGTACGAACTGAAAAACATAACAACCCTTAAAATCCATTATTATCCCTTACTATCCCTTACCTCAAAAGTGCAGTATTTCTGACTCGAATGCAAAACCGAAGGAAACTTGCACTGAATAGCAACTCTTAAAGTATCTAAATACTCACAAAATATGTTTCATAATATAGAGAGAGAAAGAGACAAAGCTTATGTTTCTGGTGTGATTTTCAATTCTAACTTAGCCCTCTATTTATAGAAAAATGTTAGCACGCCGAAGCAGACTTAACCTGCAACCTGATGGCTTTACCTGCTACTATTCCCACCCACCACATTTGAATAAAATCTCAACACATTTCTTCACCAACCAAGAGTGGGGCCCACCAATTCTAGAATTTTCTACCAAAATGATTAACTCCGAAAATTCAATAATTTCTGAACCAGTCATCTCGTTAAATTCATAACAACTCATACGTTCATTTTTAACGGTTCAAAATTTGTGGACATATACTGAACTCATATATGTATAACATATCCAAAAATGACAACGATCCAACGGTCGGATTAAATACTATAACTCACACAATAAAGCTGTAAGAACACCTGTTTGATTTTTAATACCTCCAATCCGACAAAATACAGATAAAATACCTCAACATTAATTCCTTCATTTATAACCACATAAATAAATCCATCCTTTATATCCACATCAAATAAATATTTCCTTATCATATAAATCAATAATTAATTATTCACAAATAATAATATAGAATCACATTTATGACAACCATACCGTTCCTAGGAAAGAGGGGGCTTTCCAATAAGAATTTCTCCTTACTGGCGCGCAATTAGGTGACCAAACCTCTCCTTAGACAGAACTTTCTAGACATTGTCAATAATGTTATCTAATAATATTATTCAAATAATATAAATTATTGATCTGATAATGGGAAATACTGTGCAGTGACAATTATTGAACAACAATAATATAAAATTTTAACGTAGCAATTATTGAATCAATAAAATAAAATATTGAACAGTAATTACTGAGTAGTGCCTTCTTACGTAAGAATCAATAATTTCAAAAATACTGTGCAATATTGTGCGTTACTGTGCAATAACGCGTATTACTGTATTTTAACCACCGGGTATTCCAACAGTGTTAACAGTAACAACTACGCCGTTATTTGTAAAAACTAAAATTTGTCGTTTTCTTCATCCGACAGTTATTCTGTTATGGAGCCCACAAATGGCTGCGCCGTCGTATGAATATTCCCCGACAGAAAGAATATTCCACGACCAAACGAATATTCCCCGACAACAATGAATATTTTATTACCACTTGCGTATTTTTGAAAAAAAATTCATATATCACCCTTAACTTTAACTTTTATCAATTTAACCATTTACTGAATAGTAACTATAAGAAAAATTGAATATTGTTATTTCATAAAATTCGGGGTCTTACATTCATGACCCTTAGTATGAACTAAATCCTATTCTGTGTTTCCAAGTTTTGAGTCAAGTTCCTGAATCTCCACATCCTTCTGTTCCAATGCAACGCGATGCATCTCAACCATCTCCTTCAGCTCCTCAACATTATCTTGTAACTCTATGTTACAGTCATACAGAGCGTCATACATCTTGATTGATACGGAGTTTAGTGGAAACTCCACAAGATCCTCTTCCTCATCATCATCCTCTGTCTCCTCATGACTATCCTCCTCGGGATCGGTTACAGGCTCATCCTCTTGGATTAACTATTCCCGCACTACATGAATATCCCGGGGTTCGTTATCTCTAGGTACCTGAGGTATCACCTCCCTAGCTAGACTGGATTCCTTCGTCAGACATCCTGACAACAAAATATTTTAAGTTTTACTTCACATTAAAGATACTCGCGAGTACATAAGTTATTAACACATAGCACATAATGTCTTTTATTGTTTAGTTTCAATGGATGCCTTAATCCATTCCTTGAATCCCGATAAGAGTTAAACACCTCTATGTTTTCTGTTTCCTTAAAGGCTACTTCCTAAGGTTTTCCCCACCTAAGGTTCATAACCTAAGGCTTTGATACCAACCTGTGACACCCCCAAATCCAGGTACTTCATTCCCACAGGATTTGGTGCTCACTTATAAAAACTATTACCTCTAACTACCCATAATCAAAGGATAAAGACATAGTTTAAATAACTTAAACAATAATCTTTCCCATTAACGGGCTGCATTATAATCTCAAAATAAATCCCAGGTAATCTAACCTTAAAATTATTACATCAGTTTGTGGATTACATCATATATTAAAACACGTCTTTAACATAATTCATTAAAATAAAATTCTCATAAGTCTTCAACACATGGACATCTTGCCCTTTCCTTTGCTAGTAGATGGCTCATCGACTTTCTCTACTTTAGCTGCAGTGTTAAATGCAAGAGTGAGCAAACAAACGCTCACTGATATAGAAAGTAGTAATGATAGCAACATGAGAGTGAACAACGAAATCTGAATAATAAAGAACATGTTTTACGAATCAAAATAGAAAACGAGTTCGAACTTTAATTATCTGAGGGTCTTAAGACAACGAATTATGTCTCTGGTATTTAGGTATTATTACCTTAACCTTAACAGTCATTAGACTATACAGACTCTTCTTAACGTACTTAGGGGGATCATCCCTTTGTACCATGTATTGTGCACAAACATCTAAACGTTACACGTACAAAATCCCCTATGTTAGGGTTGTTCGTCTCACTTTAAATTTAGAATTTCTGCACTAAAGAAAGTTTAGTTTGGAGCTAGCTTATCAGTGTTTCTAGAATTTTAGAACACTATTCAATTTCCATCAATAGATGTTTAATACAAGAATGTATAACTTGAACAAGGCTATCAAAGTCAAAGATCAGATATCAACAATATATACTTGAATACACATGATATACATGCAAAGTGCTATATCCAAAATAGTTAGAACAATTTTATTTGAATTGATGTATTAGAACAATATATGCGTTGAATAATAACATCAAGGCTTAGAAAAGTAAAAACTCACTCGAGGTAACAGATTAGGTTACAAGAGCTTGTACAAACATATTCAAGATAGATTAGACTTGCTCAATTTTAAGAAAGTGTACAATAATGATTTAGGAATGGGAATATGCATTCAATTATGAAAAGAATGAAGTTAGAAAGTTTACTCAGATGTAAAGAGTTAAGGTTTAGGAACTTGCCTTGTTTGTAAGATACAAAAGTGTAAAATAATCTCCAATTACCCTACACACATCATTACAATCGGAACAACAATTAGTTGTATGAATATCAACACTATGGGTACTAAACCATCATTTAGGTCATAACCCTAGCCAAGCACCTAACCATTTAGGTTAACATACTTAACGCCTCTGAAATCACACATTAATCAACATAAACTTTATCGTTTATCTACAACTTTTGAAAACTTCACTTTTAGTTTCATTTTATAGCTTACTTAAATAATTACTTAAAATCTTCACACTTTGAATTACAACATCTTACAATCTGTTATAATAGTTCACTTTATGATTTAATATCCTTAACATTCATACTAAACTAACACAAGTCCGTTGTGCATGACCTGCAAATAAGCAGACTTCACTGTCACAGTTCATGGTGTGGCACAGCTGCGCCACATTTATGCCTAGAACCGGCGCAGCTGCGCCATTTTTGACCTTGGCACCAGCACAGCTGCGCTGGTGCTCGACTCCAAAAACTCAGCACGCAGTTGTGCCGTTTCTGACTGTGGTGACGGTGCAGCTACGCCACACACCAGACAGAAACAGAAACGCAGCAACAGTGTTCCGTTTTTAGCCCAACTAACACAAATTTCACCATCAAAACAGTAAAATTAGCACATCTAATTGATATAAAACTAACATATACATGTTTCTTCACATATTCATCGACTTAGAACAACTAAACATCAAATTAAACTAATTTAATTTCTTAAATTTCAGGTTTTCATATAAAAACTCAATTTTTGACACCTTTAGCGAATTCGATCACCACAAATTCGTGTTTTAACTAATTGACACGATTCCAACAACGCCGCTTTCGTTTCTTAACATACAAACATATTCTAACTTCAAATTGCAGATTCTAACACATTAAGCATGAAATTTTGTACTTTCTAAAGCCATAACATATGAACATAAACACTGATATATATAATCTTCTGCTACAACATAATTCCCACGAATTTGATACTCAAACAACCCTCATATATGGTAATTAATAGATTCTACAACATAATACACACCATATACACAACGCTTGAACAACAAATCCACAAAAAACCAATTTACAAAGAACTTAGATAAAACTAAAACTTAGAAATTTAGGAATGAATTATACCTTAATCCTCTTGATTATAGGCTAGCACAAGATGGTGAATCTCTTATTTCTCTTGGCAAACTCATAGAGATTACTCTCTCTTAATTTCTCACTCTCAATACTATGCAATTCTCTCTTCCTCTATTTTTCTATGTTAACAAGCCTTAGGAAAAATAAGACACGTAACCCACGTATACTGACTGTGACACCTCCAAAATAGGTATACATCACCCATCTTGAGTCGTCAAATACATGGTACAAAATTCAAATACAACTTAATTATACAACAGTCGTGTAAAATACGACAAAACATAATCTATGAGTTTTAATAAGAATATTGTCATCTAGACAATATCCACACTCAATGGAGTCCTCATTATATTTATTGTCACACTATTTAACAGAATAGTGAGGACTACTAATGATATCATCTAGATCGTCACTCCGTTTCCCGACTAGTCCCAGCTACGTTCTCATTTTCTGAACAGAACAGTGAAAGAAAGGGTGAGCTCAACTAGCCCAGTAAGAAATATTATGACTAAGATAATGCAGAATAAATTATCATTAGCCTTCAACTGTGTTAAACTGATAAAATATAATAAACATCAAGTTTAACTGCAGCGGAACAAACAATCCATTAGAAGAGTCACGTAGAGAATAAAATCTACTATTTTCTATAATATAAAAGGTTTTTTATCACTTTTATCGCTGAGACTCAGCTTAATAAATAAACCATATCATCCCTGCCCTACGGCCAAGGATATTCATTAGTATCACGACCACAAATTATCCATGCACTATGGGCCAAGGATATTCGTGTATTCATCAATGGTCATGATCATGCCAACAACTGTCCATCAATGCACTACGGCCAATGAGGACTTTTACCACATCATTTGTAACATTACGGTCATGATTATACTGAATAATCCCTGGTCATAATCATACCAAGTCCATCTATGCACTACAGGTCACAGATGACTTTCAACCTAATATAAACATGAGGATGATGACAATGATATAAGAATTCAATAAAACAAGTTTAAGAATTAATTTATCCAGGAACCAATAACGTCCAAATTGTCAACATGATACCTCTTTGTGGAGTAGAATTTAAGAATGCTCAGAAGAATATTTTCATGAAAATATACTAGATGAAGCGCAAATATCAAATATATTCCACTAATTTCATGGAGTATAAAAGCCAAAACTTTAACAAACTGAATATAATAACTAATGGAATAACAAAAGAATTCACCAAGCATGCGATAGACCGCACAAACAGGTTATTCCAACAGAATAATAAATAATAGAACCAGGTCATGCGTAAACGCACAGATAGGATATTCCAACAGAATAATAAATAATGGAACTAGGTCATGCGTAAAGCACAGACAGGATGTTCCAACAAAATGATAAATAATGAAACCAGGTCATGCATAAAGCACAGACAGGATATTCCAACAAAATGATAAAGAATGGAATAATAGAAGAACTTCACCAAGTATAGAGTAGTCTGCATATACAGGTTATTCTAACAGAATAATAAAGAATGGAATAACAGAAGTTCTCTCAATGAATACAAAAGAAATAATACCCTTTACCTTAGAAAAACTGGATACTGGAATAGTGAGGTAGCAAACTTCTCTTCTTCTTTCTCTCTATAATTTCTCTCTATAATAATTGCTCTAAAGCTTTTGTGAATTGGTGAGAAATGAAGGAACAATGAGCTTCTATTTATAGAAAAATATAGTTTCGATAATTGCACGTTTTGGGGCTCGAAATATTACAGTATAATACCTTCCTCTTTTTCTACATTTTGAATTTAGTCCTGCAAGTATTATCAAACTTGCACCACCTCCCCTGATAGTAAATAATGCGAATTAATAGTTCACTCGTGTGACTCAATAGTATAATCATATGAAAAAACTAATTACAGTATAGTACCTTCAACTATACCTCCATTTTTAATTTAATCATGCAAGTATTATCAATCTTGCACCACTTCCCCTAATAGTACATGAATGTGAATCAATATTACACACATATGAATAAATAGTTATAAGCATATGAAATAATAGCAATTAATTGCTTATTTATCCGATTAATTACCCAATTGGTCAATATAACCCCCTAGACATCAATTATTATCGAAATAAATGTCGATTTTTACTAACACTAATAATCCCAAAACAATAGAACTATCGATTTCATCTTTAATCAACACAACTTATTCATCATTAATATTATAACTCACAATATTTAATAACCAGGTCGTTCCCAAGAAAGAGGGGGCTTTTCGATAAGGATTTTTCCTTATTAGCGCGCAATTAGGTGACCAAACCTCTCATTGCTAGAACTTCTAGACATTGTCAATATTGCAAATAATAATATGAATAACTTTGTCGTCTCAATTATTGATTTAATAATAATAAATATTATGCAGATGATACTGTGACAATAATTGAATCAATAATATGAGAGATATGATGCAGCAATTACTGTTGTAATAATTGAGTAAAATTGAGTGACTTCTCACATAAGTATCAATAATCAATAATGTGTGCTACTATGCAACCATGCGTATTACTGTACTTTTACTACCGGGTAGTTCAATAGGTTTAACGGTAACACTTTCGCCATTATTTTTATAAAAATATAATTCTGTCATTTTCTAAATACGACAATACTTCCGTTGTGGGGTCCACCAATGATTGTATTGTCATACGAATATTTCCTGTTAAAACGAACATTCCCCGACCAATCGAATATTATATAACCACTTGCTTACTTTGTAAAATTTGTAAATATTACCCACAACTATAATATTATATCAAATTCACACCATAATATTCAAAAATATATTTTGAGAAAATTATTCTTTATTCATAAAAGTTGGGGTCTTACACCGACTCCCACGTTCGTCCGGTAAAAACACAAAAAGGCTCGCATCAGTCAGAATAAGCCAAGGGCCACAAGGCCTTGTTTGGCTAACACTTTATTCTCTAAACTAATTTATTTTAATATTATTATATTATATAGTTTCATGTCACACCATTAATTTAGTTAATTTTAAATAACTTATAATAATAATAAAAAAATTCTTATTATCATTATACCTTATAATTAATAAATAATTATATATCTAATTTAATTAATAAATCAGAAACATCACTTTATTTAATTTATTTATTTCCTTTAAATTAAACAATTCATTTAATTTAATTATTTTCTTAAATATTAAGCAATTTATTTAATTTAATTATTTCCTTAAATTAAATCCTTCAGATAAATTATCAATACTCAATTCAATTAACATTAATCAATTTAGTTACTAAATTAATTCACCACAACTCATCCATTATTTGTTTTCCTCAATAAATAAATTATTTAAAATATTTATTTAACTCAATAAATATTTAAATTAAATTACAAATTTCTCAATCGTTACATTGGAAAAAAATCTTTCAAAGGAATCGAATGAACGACTATTCTAGATAGAAGTTGGTCCAACTTTAGTGGACAATGTGAAGAATGCTCAACTATAGGATGAAGAATGCAGAAAAATAAAGGAAGGACTGAACGAAGGTAAAGAGGTGAAATACAAGATTGATACCGAAGAATTACTGAGGTTCGAGGGAAAAATTTGGGTTCCAGCAGTACCCGAAATTAAAGACGAAATCTTGACCGAAGCACATAACACAAGATACTCGATTCATCTAGGAATTACGAATATGTATCAGGATTTACGATGACATTTTTGGTGGCCGAACATGAAAAGAGATGTTGCAGAATGTGTCGCGAAATGCTTGACATGTCAAACAGTCAAGACCGAGCATCAAAGACCAAGAAGATTGCTTCAACCGTTGGAAATACCGAAATGAAAGTGGGAACACATCACAATAGATTTTGTGGTGGGTGTTCCAACTACTCAGAGAGGATGTGATGCAATTTGGGTGATTGTGGATAGACTGACAAAATCAGCACACTTTTTGCCAATAAAAATTAGGTTCAATCTTGATCAGTTGGCAAGGTTGTATGCTAAAGAGATCGTTTTGAGACATGGAGTGCCAGTGTCAGATAGAGATCCCGATTCACGTCAAACTTCTGGAAGAGACTACAAGAATGTATGGGAACACAGTTGCGAATGAGCACGGCATACCATATACAAATCGATGGCCAAAGCAAACGAACAATCCAGACATTAGAAGATATGCTGAGAGCGTGCATCATGGACTTCAAAGGGAGCTGGGATGAACATTTACCGTTGGTGGAATTTGCCTACAACAACAGTTACCACACGAGTTAATAAATAAAACTTAATTTTCTTTATAAATATTATTCGAAATAGTAAGGTGTTAAATGGATAAAAAAAGAGTTAAAGTTAATGGTGATATGTGCAAATTATAAGAAATAAAAAGTATGTCGGGAAATATTCTTTATGTCGGAGAATATTCAGTAAAGTACGACAACACCGAAACTTATCATTTGTGGACCCCACAATGAAATAATTGTCGGATACAAAAAAAAGACAGAAATAACATTTTTAATAAAAATTATCGATAGAACTATTACCTTTAATTGTTAAAATACATGGTAATAAATGAGCAGTAGTACGCGGTACTCCATAGTAGCACACGATATTCCACATTAACACACGATATTGAATAATATTTCGTATTATTGAATCAATAATTGTCACAATAGTAATTGCATAGTATTTCATATTATTGAACTAATAATTATCACAATAGTAATTGAACAATATTTCATATTATTGAGCCAATAATTGTCATAGTAACAACTAAACAGTATTTCATATTATTGACTCAATAATTGTCAGAATAGTAAATGCACAGTATTTCACATTATTGAACCAATAATTATCACCGTAACAAGGAAAGTAATGGAAAGTTACGTAATTAAAAGTCATGAGTATTAAATAGTTAGATAAACTCATTATTTGAAGAACATTGATATCTGTGATATTAATATATTAAGACAATAGTGCAAAAGATGGATAATAAAATAATAATTGTGAGTAATAAAGAAAAATATAATTTGAAAATGTGAAACGTGTGGATAACTAATATGTGGTAGATTAAAGATAATCTTGAAATGTGAAAATGTGAAATGTGTGGATAACTAATATGTGGTAGATTAAAGATAATCTTGAAACGGGAAACATGTAGATAACTAATATTTCGTAAATTAAAAATAATCTTGAAATACAAAACGTGTGGATAATTGATGAATGATATAAATTAGCGATAATATGTGTGACGCCCCCAGAATAGGTATACAACACCCATTCTGAGTCGCCAAATACATGGTACAGAAAGCAAACTACAACTTCAATAATACAATTGTCGTGCAAAATACGACAACACATACTGTGAGTTTAAATACAAATATTGTCTTCTAGACAATATCCACACTCAAATAAATCCTCATTACAATTATTCAAACACTATTTTACAGAAATAGTGAGGACTGCTAATACATCTTTCTAGAACCATCACTTCATACCCCGACTAGATCCTGCTATGTTCTCACCTCCTGAGAAGAAAAATGGAACAAAAAGGAAAAGGGTGAGCTCAACTAGCCCAGTAAAGAATATTATGACTAAGATAATATACAACAAATTATCGTTAGTCTTCAACAGGGAAAAATCTGATAAAATATAATCGACAACAAGTTTTAGATCAACAACTGCAGCGGAAACAGCAAACCATTAGAAGAGTCAAGTAGAGAAAGAATTCTACTATCTTCTAAGATTTAAAAGTCCATCATCAATATTTTATCCCTGTAACATCAATTAATAATCATCTTTAACCAAATATTCATCTTTGCACTACAGGCCAAAGATATTCATTTGTATCATCAGTCGGTCATGTTCATCTCAACACCTGTTCATCTTTGCACTACAGGCCAAAGATATTCATCAAGTAATTATACATCTTTGCACTACAGGCCAAAGATATTCAGTAATATCATCATTTAGGACTGAGGATGATGAAAAATATCTTAAAGAGAACGAATCCAATGAGACAGAAGGACAAATAGTAGGGATTCGTATAACAGTTTATCCAAGATCAATAATACTTCATAATAATCAATTGTGAAGCAGAATTCAAAAATAAAGATCAAAACATGGATACAATCAAAGATAGTAACCATAATAGACATCTTGGACAAAAAGGGAAAATTTTATTTTTCGGTGAATAGTGCCGTATTCGTGAATAGTACCGTATACGTGAATAGTGTCGTATACGTGAATAGTAACCCCGACACAAAAAGTTCCAAATTTGATAAAAACTCATATCAATATTTCAGCATAATGATATTGAAGAAAATAATATCATTAAGAAGAAAATAATATCCCTTACCTCAAAATATCAGTACTTCTGGTCGGAATACCGGTATAAGGCTGAAAGAAACTTGCTCTGATGAATAGAAACTCTCAAAGTATCTAAATACTCACAAAATACACTCAATAATCTAGAGAGAGAAAACTTGTTTCTGGTGTAATTTTCAATTCTAACTTAGCCCTCTATTTATAGGAAAATTTTGGTAGGTTTGACCTGCAACCTGATGGCTTTACCTGCTACTATTCCCACCCACCACATTTGAAATATAATTCAGCACATTTCTTCACCAACCACAAGTGGGGCCCACCAATTCTAGAATTTTCCACCAAAATGATAAACTCCGAAAATTCAACAATTTCTGAACCAGTCATCTTGTAAAATTCGTAATAAATCATACGTTCATTTTTAACGGTTCAAAATTTGTGGACATATACTCAACTTATATATGTATAACATATCCAAAAATTACCACGATCCAACGGTCGGATTAAAAATTATAACCCCCGCAAAATATCTCAAAAACCCTGATTTTTAATACCTCCATTCCGACAAAAATACTGATAAAAACCTCAACATTAACTCCTTCATTTTTAACCACAAAAATATATCCCTCATTTATATCCACATAAAATAAATATTTCCTTATCATATGAATCAATAATTAATTATTCACAAATAATATTACAGAATCACATTTATGACAACCAGGCCGTTCCCAGGAAAGAGGGGGCTTTCCAATAAGGATTTCTCCTTACTGGCGCGCAATTAGATGACCAAACCTCTCCTTAGACAGAACTTTCTAGACATTGCCAATAATGTTATCTAATAATATTATTCAAATAATATGAATTATTGATCTGATAAATGAAAATACTGTGCAGCAACAATTATTGAAACAACAATAATATAAAATATCAACGCAGCAATTATTGAATCAATAAAATAAAATATTGAATAATAACTACTGTAACAATTATTGAGTAGTGCCTTCTTACGTAAGAATCAATAATTGGTGCAATACCGTGTGCTACTGTATTTTAACCACCGGGTATTCCAACAGTATTAACGGTAACAACTACGCCGTTATTTATAAACAACTTATACTTGTCGTTTTCTTCATCCAATCGCTTTCCGTTATGGGGCCCACACAAGGCTGCGTCGTCGTACGAATATTCCCCGACAGCAAGAATATTCCACGACCAACCGAATATTCACCGACCAAAAATAAATATTTTATAACCACTTGCTTATTTTGCAAAATTTGCACATTTCACCCATAACCAAAGTATTATATCAAATTAACCCCTTATTATTCACAATAATATTTAGAGAAAATTTGATTTTATTCATTAATAAGTTGGGGTCTTACAACCTCCCCTCCTTATGAAATTTCGTCCTCGAAATTGACGTACGTACCTGATGTTTCAAAAAGGTGAGGATACCTCGCTTTCATTTCTGATTCCAACTCCCAGGTCATTTCTTCAATAGCATGGTTTCTCCACAAAACCTTAACTTGTGGTATAACCTTCGTGCGTAGGACATGCTCTTTCCTATCCAAGATCTTAACAGGTACCTCCTCGTACGTTAAATCTTCAGCTATCTCGTCTGGTTCTAACTCAATAATGTGGTTCGGGTCTTTAACATATTTACGAAGCATAGATATGTGAAAAACATTATGAACACGAGACATGCTTGGAGGTAATGCGAGTCTATATGCCACATTTCCTATTCGCTCAAGAATCTCAAATGGACCAACAAATCTTGGATTGAGCTTTCCTCTCTTCCCAAATCTTGTAACTCCCTTCCATGGTGCAACACGTAACAATACATGATCCCCAATATTAAATTCCACGTCCTTCCGATGAAGATCCGCATAACTCTTTTGTCGATCCTGTGCCGTTTGTATACGTTGTCGAATCGTTTGGATCTTCTCTGTAGTAATGCGTACCAATTCTGGTCCCAACAATGTTGCTTCACCCACCTCGTCCCAGCATACTGGAGAACGACATTTTCTTCCATACAACGCCTCAAATGGAGCCATACCTATGCTCGCCTGATAACTGTTGTTGTAGGAGAATTCCACCAATGGTAGGTACTTATCCCAACTCCCTTTGAGATCTAAGACACAAAGTCTTAATAGATCTTCAAGAGTTTGAATAGTCCTCTCTGATTGTCCGTCCGTTTGAGGATGGTATGCTGAACTGAATCGTAAATCCGTGCCCATAGCTTTCTGCAAGCTAACCCAAAATCGTGAAGTGAATCTTGGGTCACGATCCGAAACTATGGATACTGGCATGCCATGCAATCTCACAATCTCGTTCACGTACATACTAGCAAGACGTTCAAGGGAATAAGTCTCACGTATCGGCAAGAAATGAGCGGACTTGGTTAATCTATCAACAATAACCCAAATCGCATCTATGCCTTGAGAAACCTTGGGAAGACCTGTAACAAAATCCATAGTAATGTGTTCCCACTTCCATTTCGGAATCTCAAGTGGTTGCAATGGACCCTTTGGTACTTGATGCTCCGCTTTTACACGTTGACAAGTTAAACATCTCGAGATAAACTCCGCGATCTCTCTTTTCATATTGCTCCACCAAAATGTATGTCGAAGATCGTGATACATTTTGGTACTCCCAGGATGGATTGCAAACGGTGTGTTGTGTGCCTCCATCATTATTCTATGCTTCAAGTCAAAATCGTTAGGAACACAAAGTCTGGAGTTGACTCGAAGTATTCCTTCTTCATCGATTCTTGCTTCTGGAATAGCACCTTCTTGCACTTTCTTCTTCATACGCATCAGCTCTATATCCGTAGCTTGAGCAGCTTTAACTTTATCGATTAAAGTCGGTTCTACTCGTATATTTGATATCATCATGTGGGTACTTGGAGCCTTCATCTCTATCTCCATCCTTTGCAAGTCATACAAAATGGGCCTTTGTGTTAAAAACATTGCACTCGTACCCGCATATGATCTTCTACTCAATGCGTCAGCTACTACGTTTGCTTTTCCAGGATGGTATTGGATGGTATGATCGTAATCTTTCAACAGCTCAAGCCAACGTCGTTGCCGCATGTTGAGTTCCTTTTGGGTGAAGAAATATTTGAGGCTTTTATGATCTGTATAGATCTCCACTTTCTCCCCATACAGGTAGTGTCTCCAGATCTTCAACGCAAAAACGACTGCTGCCAACTCCAAATCATGAGTAGGATAATTCCTCTCATATTCTTTGAGTTGTCGTGAGGCATAGGCTATGACTTTCCCATGTTGCATGAGAACACATCCTAACCCTTTGCCTGAAGCATCGCTGTAGATAACAAATCCATCCGAACCAGATGGTATTGTCAAACAGGTGCCGAAATGAGTCTCCTCTTGAGTTCTTGGAAACTCTTCTCGCATTCCTCACTCCATACGAATTTTGTATCTTTCCGAGTCAGCTGAGTTAACGGAGTAGCGATTCGAGAAAATCCTTCCACAAATCTCCGATAATAACCAGCTAAGCCCAGAAAGCTACGTACTTCGGTTACCGACTTCGGTTGCTCCCAACTTTGTATGGCTTCAATCTTCGCCGGGTCGACAGATACTCCATGTTTTGACACCACGTGCCCAAGGAATGCTACTTCCTCAAGCCAGAACTCGCATTTCTTCAGTTTGGCATATAGCTTGTTTTCACGAAGCCTTTGCAGTACCAGCTTCAAATGGCGCTCATGATCTTCACGGCTTTTGGAATAGATGAGGATGTCATCAATAAAGACAACAACGAACTGATCCAAATATTCTTTGAATACACGGTTCATCATATCCATGAAGGCAGCAGGAGCATTAGTCAATCCAAAAGACATTACTAAGAATTCATAATGCCCGTACCGAGTTCTGAAGGCAGTCTTTGGAATATCCTCAGTTTTAATCTTCAGCTGATGATATCCAGAACGAAGATCGATCTTTGAAAAGAATTGTGCTCCTTGCAACTGGTCAAACAGGTCATCAATGCGAGGTAGCGGATACCTATTCTTGATGGTGACATGGTTCAATTCTCGATAGTCAATACAAAGTCGCATACTCCCGTCTTTCTTCTTTACGAATAAAACAGGAGCACCCCAAGGAGACGTACTAGGACGAATAAAACCGATGTCCAACAACTCCTGTAGTTGGACTTTTAACTCCTGAAGTTCAATAGGAGCCATTCGATATGGGGTTTTAGAAATGGGCTTTGTACCGGGTTCAAGGTCAATAAAGAATTCAATTTCTCGTTCCGGGGGTAGACCGGGAAGTTCTTCAGGAAATACATCGGAAAATTCTCTAACAATAGAAATATTATTCAAATCTGACTTGTCTTTGTTCAAATCCATAACATGGGCTAAGAAAGCTTGACATCCGTTTTTCAATAAACGAATAGCTTTGTGGCTTGATATGACAGTGACTGATTTTAGTGGTTTAGTAGTTTGAATTCGTATGACAGGTTGGTTAGGAATATGAAAACTAACAACCTTACGAAAACAATCAATTTTAGCATGATGAGTGGTTAACCAATCAATTCCTAAAATCACATCAAAAGCAAGTATCTTTAAAGAGATAAGATCAACAGGTAATGTGATAGTGCCAACTTGGATCATGCAAGATTTATAAACTGTAGATGTAACGAAGGTTTCACCCAACGGAGTTTCAACAGATAAGTTAAAGTCCAATTTCTCCGGAGTCAAGTTTAAACGTTGAGCACAAGCAGGAGAGATAAAAGAATGGGTAGAACCGGTATCTAGTAAAGTATAAACTTCGCAAGAATTCAAGATTAGCTTACCCGTGATCACCTCGTTCGGGTTTCTCGCGTTTTGGCCAGTAACGACAAACGCCCTTCCAGGAACCGCTGATTTCGACTTATCCGGGATAACTTTTGGAGTCACCATCCCCGCTGAACTTGGTTTTGCTACAGAACACTCTCGAGCTATATGACCTTCCTTTCCACAGTTATAACATACCTTGGATTGTTGTGGGCAGTTTGGGCTGATATGTCCCTCTTTCCCACATTTGTAACATACGACCGGTGGTCGTTCTCCTCCCCTAGAAACAGTTGATGTTTGTGCTGACGTCTTCACGTTATCATTGTTGTACCTTCTCTTCTTGAAATCTCCTCCCGACTCGCTCCTTCTATTATCACGACCACGATTACCACCAGAGTGGTTACCGCTTTTGTCCGAATGTTTTCCTCCCTGCTGGTTTTCATTGCTTCGATGACTGCCGCCACCGGTATGACCCTGGTTGTGGTCCCTCGGTTGCACATACTCATTATCTCGCTCTAATAATTGAGCCCTGTTTACAACATCTGAATATAAAGAAAATTTATGAGAGATAAGATATTGCCGAATCTCGGGTTTTAGACCTCTCAGAAACATCCTTGTCATTCGTTCCTCATTTTCGACCAAATGAGGTGCAAACCTGGATAACTCTGCAAACTTCGCCTCGTACTGGGACACCGTCATGTTGTTTTGTTCCAGTCTAATAAACTCAACCTCCTTCATATGACGAATACTTTCAGGAAAGTACTTGTCATTGAACAGTTTTTGAAATGTTTCCCAGGACATGTTGAGTGCGTCAGGCTGGGTACGCTTCACAGACTCCCACCAGTAGTCTGCCTCACCGCGGAACATAAATGTGGCGAATGGAACCTTCTGTTCCTCCGTGCATCCCAAGACATCAAATATCTTGGTAATTTGCTTGACCCACGTTTCCGCCATGATCGGATCCGGCTTTCCCTTAAATTCTGGTGGTCCCAATTCTTTGAACTGCTTAGCTGTGACAAACCGCGCGTTGTTATCATTTCCACCCGTATTCTGCACACGAGTCTCCCTCGTCTGATTTTGCATGAACTGCAAAAAGCTCCTAAACATTCCATCATTCATCGTTTGCTCGGTAACGTTGTTTACAGGAGGAATATTGCCTTCCTGTTGCACGTTCCCCTGGGTAGTGATCAAAGGTGTCTCCACGGTCTGATTTACTCCATTATTAACGTTCTCAGCTGCCATTCTTAAATACTGCCATAAAACAAGGGTTAATAGTCATGTCATATATTATCCCTATACTCTGACCGACCAAATAAACACCAAATAAACTTAGTCAGGTCATACTAGCGAAGGAATTCCCCGTCTCTCCCCTCCTAGTTCTTGTCTCACATCTCAGCCAGGGATCATATCCCTAAGCTCTGATACCAACTGTGACGCCCCCAGAATAGGTATACAACACCCATTCTGAGTCGCCAAATACATGGTACAGAAAGCAAACTACAACTTCAATAATACAATTGTCGTGCAAAATACGACAACACATACTGTGAGTTTAAATACAAATATTGTCTTCTAGACAATATCCACACTCAAATAAATCCTCATTACAATTATTCAAACACTATTTTACAGAAATAGTGAGGACTGCTAATACATCTTTCTAGAACCATCACTCCATACCCCGACTAGATCCTGCTATGTTCTCACCTCCTGAGAAGAAAAATGGAACAAAAAGGAAAAGGGTGAGCTCAACTAGCCCAGTAAAGAATATTATGACTAAGATAATATACAACAAATTATCGTTAGTCTTCAACAGGGAAAAATCTGATAAAATATAATCGACAACAAGTTTTAGATCAACAACTGCAGCGGAAACAACAAACCATTAGAAGAGTCAAGTAGAGAAAGAATTCTACTATCTTCTAAGATTTAAAAGTCCATCATCAATATTTTATCCCTGTAACATCAATTAATAATCATCTTTAACCAAATATTCATCTTTGCACTACAGGCCAAAGATATTCATTTGTATCATCAGTCGGTCATGTTCATCTCAACACCTGTTCATCTTTGCACTACAGGCCAAAGATATTCATCAAGTAATTATACATCTTTGCACTACAGGCCAAAGATATTCAGTAATATCATCATTTAGGACTGAGGATGATGAAAAATATCTTAAAGAGAACGAATCCAATGAGACAGAAGGACAAATAGTAGGGATTCGTATAACAGTTTATCCAAGATCAATAATACTTCATAATAATCAATTGTGAAGCAGAATTCAAAAATAAAGATCAAAACATGGATACAATCAAAGATAGTAACCATAATAGACATCTTGGACAAAAAGGGAAAATTTTATTTTTCGGTGAATAGTGCCGTATTCGTGAATAGTGCCGTATACGTGAATAGTGTCGTATACGTGAATAGTAACCCCGACACAAAAAGTTCCAAATTTGATAAAAACTCATATCAATATTTCAGCATAATGATATTGAAGAAAATAATATCATTAAGAAGAAAATAATATCCCTTACCTCAAAATATCAGTACTTCTGGTCGGAATACCGGTATAAGGCTGAAAGAAACTTGCTCTGATGAATAGAAACTCTCAAAGTATCTAAATACTCACAAAATACACTCAATAATCTAGAGAGAGAAAGAGAGAAAACTTGTTTCTGGTGTGATTTTCAATTCTAACTTAGCCCTCTATTTATAGGAAAATTTTGGTAGGTTTGACCTGCAACCTGATGGCTTTACCTGCTACTATTCCCACCCACCACATTTGAAATATAATTCAGCACATTTCTTCACCAACCACAAGTGGGGCCCACCAATTCTAGAATTTTCCACCAAAATGATAAACTCCGAAAATTCAACAATTTCTGAACCAGTCATCTTGTAAAATTCGTAATAAATCATACGTTCATTTTTAACGGTTCAAAATTTGTGGACATATACTCAACTTATATATGTATAACATATCCAAAAATTACCACGATCCAACGGTCGGATTAAAAATTATAACCCACGCAAACTATCTCAAAAACCCTGATTTTTAATACCTCCATTCCGACAAAAATACTGACAAAAACCTCAACATTAACTCCTTCATTTTTAACCACAAAAATATATCCCTCATTTATATCCACATAAAATAAATATTTCCTTATCATATGAATCAATAATTAATTATTCACAAATAATATTACAGAATCACATTTATGACAACCAGGCCGTTCCCAGGAAAGAGGGGGCTTTCCAATAAGGATTTCTCCTTACTGGCGCGCAATTAGATGACCAAACCTCTCCTTAGACAGAACTTTCTAGACATTGCCAATAATGTTATCTAATAATATTATTCAAATAATATGAATTATTGATCTGATAAATGAAAATACTGTGCAGCAACAATTATTGAAACAACAATAATATAAAATATCAACGCAGCAATTATTGAATCAATAAAATAAAATATTGAATAATAACTACTGTAACAATTATTGAGTAGTGCCTTCTTACGTAAGAATCAATAATTGGTGCAATACCGTGTGCTACTGTATTTTAACCACCGGGTATTCCAACAGTATTAACGGTAACAACTACGCCGTTATTTATAAACAACTTATACTTGTCGTTTTCTTCATCCAATCGCTTTCCGTTATGGGGCCCACACAAGGCTGCGTCGTCGTACGAATATTCCCCGACAGCAAGAATATTCCACGACCAACCGAATATTCACCGACCAAAAATAAATATTTTATAACCACTTGCTTATTTTGCAAAATTTGCACATTTCACCCATAACCAAAGTATTATATCAAATTAACCCCTTATTATTCACAATAATATTTAGAGAAAATTTGATTTTATTCATTAATAAGTTGGGGTCTTACAATATGGAAATGTGAAACATGTAGATAAATGACGAATGATATAAATTAAAGATAATCTTGAAATGTGATAAGTGTGGCTAAGTGATGTGTGATAGATGTTGGTTAAGTTTTGGCTATAAATTGGGGGCTTAATATAAGGAGTTTCATAACTTTCTTGTTTATCCTTCATTTCACTCTCTAAAAATTATTTAGTGTAAGTGTCTCTCTAAGTGTGCTAAGGTTACTTTAAGTGTTGGTGAAGTAAGAGTGTAATAATTGTTCAGGTGAGTTTTTCTATAAAAGTTGCACAAGCATCAACACATTCATCACACATTGTTTACAACTCTTCCTTTAGAAGATTTATTTTGAAAAGCATTTGGAAGATTGTTTTGAAATATTACTTTATTCATTCAAAAACTATTTTTGTGACGCCCTCAAAATAGGTATACATCACTCATTATGAGTCACCAAATACATGGTGTAACAATCTAAAATTTTAAATATTTATTGAACTATATAAATATTTAATGGATGTGTTTATTGTTGAAGATATATTTAATTTGATTTGATTTGATTGGTTAATTATTTGTTAAGTAAATAATTAAGGAGTTAATAAAAGTAATTGTTATGAGATAACATATTAATTTAATTTAATAATTAAATTAGAGAGTTTATAAGGATTAAATAAATTATTATATTTTAATATGAATTTATAATTAAAATGATGTGTTAGTTGATTAAATAAAATTATAATTATAAAAAAATTATAATTTTATTGTATTAATTCATGTGTTAAAGTAATTTAATAAATTGGTATTAGAATTTAATTAAATTGATTATTAAAAATTTAATTAAATAAAAGTGTGACAAATAACTTTACTATAAAGCAGTTATAAAAATAAATTAAGAGAGTTTAATTTAGTTTTACCAAACAAGGCTTATATTAAGCCTTTATTTTAAATGTGTTTTACCAAACAAGGTATAAGGATTAATTGATTAATTTTAATTATGTTAGCCAAATAAGCCTTATGGCTTTTGATTTTCAAAAAATTTGATAACTGATATCAGTTATACCTATATTTATATTATATAATTAATATATATTATTATCTATACGTTATATTCTACTACGTATGTTAGAATAGAGAAGAAAGATTCAGAAGAAGAAAAAGAAGAGAAGAAAAAAAATTGAGAGAATTCTAGAGAGTTTTGAGAGAAGAATTGGGGAAAAGAAAGTTTGTTGATCAAAGGGAAGGTTGTCATCTTCTCAAACAAATGTATCATCTTAATTCTTTTATTTTTAAAGTTTTAGTTTTTCTCTTCTATAAATTCTCTGTAAAATCTTTGTGAAGAAAAAATTGTTTGTTGTATATGGCTTTATATGATAAATTATTTGTTATAAAATTGTGTTCATAAGTTTATAGATGAATTAATTCATGTATGTATGTAATTTGTGAAGAAAACCATATTACAGTGAGTTTATATGAATATATATGAATGTGGCTTAGTTTAAAGTAAAATTAAGATTTAATTAGTTGTTTAATATATATATATATATATATATATATATATATATATATATATATATATATATATATATATATATATATATATTGACTATGATTTTGAAAGTAGATGAATAAACTAAAACAAAGTAGTTTGAATTAATTATTTTAGTTGAAAAACAAAGCTACAGTGATGATTTTTACTAAAAATGTCAAAAAGTGAAGTTTTATCAAAAATAGTGAAATTTAATGTTTTAAATTCGTTGTTTATGTTGTTTTATGGGTAGAACCATGTTAAGAGTCTTTGAATTATGTTTATATGAAGTCTCTGTATGAATTACATGTTAATTAGGTTGTTAGAAAGTAGCTTATATGCCAAATTGGCTTTTGTTCATGCTGTTGTCGAGGCTGGTCACCGAGGTCTGTAGTTTTGCACCGCAGCGCGGCCCAGCAGTGTAATTGTCATGCCAAAGCACCAACCGTTAACCTGCATCTCGCGCAGCAGCGCCACGCCGCAGCGCCGGCCGACAATGTAAACTAATGCGCTGCAACGCAAGTTAGTACAATTGTCAGACAGTGTGATTTATTTACATAAAGTCTAAAAAAGTTGTTATGTGTTAATAGTAGGACTGTTAAATTATGATTTCAGTATTTCTATACCAAGAATGAACATGTTTTTAACGATTAACTAGTTTTATTACTAATGTAATTTGATTATGTGATTAAAAATCAAATCTTACATAATGAATATACTTAGTTATGTATATAATGTGGTAGTGACTAATTATGTCATGATGACATATATATAGGGTATTATGATTTGAGTTGTTACGGTTTTGCCTACAAGAAAGGCAAGTTCTCTAATCTATTGTTTCGTTGAGCAAATTATTATTTCTAATTCGATTACATTACACAAGTTTTCTAACTCTACACTTTTGTTGAGCTAGTTGTTTATTATTGAGCAAGTTCTTGTATCTAGTTTGTTTGGGATGATACAAGTTTTCTAATTCTAAACTTTCATTGAATTAGTGTTCTTATTACATTGTGCAAGTTTACTTATCCTATTTCAATTATATTGAGCAAGTTATTCTTATTTTTAACTTGCTTCGTTAAGTAAATTTATCGTAGTATGCACGCTCAATGCTCAATTCTAAATAAGATCTTAACCTTAGCTTAACGTTGTTCAAGCAAGGTAGGTTATATTATTCAATATGTATGTTGTTAGATTATTCCTAAAGCATGACCTTAATTTACAATGTCGATTCAGTTATGATTATTCCATAGCATAACGTTATTAATTTTATTCAACTAATCCTTAGTTGATGTTCGTTGAATTCCAAATTACCTTGAAATGTATCCAAACCAAACTTACTTTGGTGCGGACTTGTACTCTAAATACTGAGATAAACAACCCTAAAATTAGGGGATAATTTATGCTCAGCGTTGAAATGTTTGTGCACAATACATTGTACAAAGGGCTGATCCCTCTAAGTACGAGAAGTCCCTATAGTCGTATGACTGTTAAAGTTTAAGTTGAAAGATTACTTATAACTATGCGCATAGTTCGTGGTCTTAGGACCCTCAGTTATATATTTCAGAATGTTGATAGAACATATTGTTCATTTCTATTGAGCCTCTTATTTGGCAGTTGTTGTAAAGATTTTTATTCATTGTTGTTTCATGTGAGCTTTGTTTGCTCACTCTTGCTTATATATAACTATTACAACTAAGGATGAGAAGGTCGATGTACCTAGCACCAGTATGGGAAAGGGAAAGATGAACAAGTATTGAAGACTTGTAACATACTGATATTTCATTATCAGACTTTATTTTAATGATTGTAATGAACTTTTTTAAATTCCGCATTTGAATGATTGTATTTAAAGGTTAGACAACCTGGAAGATTTTTTATTAATGTAATCATTTAATGGGAATGTTTTATTATTCAATTTTATTATGATTGGGTAGTTAGATATGAATGTTTTTATGAAGTGAACATCAAATCATGTGGGAATGAAGTACCTGGATTTGGGGTGTCACACATGGTACATAATACAAATACAAACTTCACTTATACAAAATGACAAAGCGTCGCTGAGAGTTTTTACACGAATATTGTCCAATAGACATTATTCAAACTCAAAAAGGAGCCCTCATTACATTTATTATCACACTAAATAGTGAGGACTACTAAAACAACCATCACAGACCGACACTCCATTCCCCGACTAGTCCCGGCTACGTTCTCATTTCTTGAAGAGAACAATGAACGCAAAAGGGTGAGCTCAACTAGCCTAGTAAGAAATATTATGACTAAGATAATGCAAAATAAATTATCGTTAGCCTTCAACAGTGTTAAACTGATAAAATACAATAAACATCAAGTTTAACTGCAGTAGAATAAGCAATCCATTAGAAGAGTCAAGTAGAGCATGATATCTACTATCTTCTATGATTTAAATGTTTATCATCAATTTTATCGCTAAGACTCAGTTAAATAAATAAACCACAATATTGAATCATCCCTGCACTACAGGCCAATGATATTCATTAGTATCACGACCACGAATTATCCATGCACTACGGACCAACGATATTCGTGTTTTCACTAATGGTCATGATCATACCAACAACTGTCCATCAATGCACTACAGGCCAATGATGACTTTTACCACATCATTTGTAACATTACGGGTCATGATTATACCGAATAATCCCTGGTCATAATCATACCAATCAACAGTCCATCTATGCACTACGGCCAAAGATGACTTCGTTACAATATAAGCATGAGGATGATGACAATGATATATGAATTCAATTAAATGAAAGAAAAGGATAAATTTTAAAGATTTATAATTCAATTTATCCATAATTCAATTCAAGCCGAGCACTTAATAAAATGGAAGTGTAAAAGGTCTCAATTACTATTGAGCACAAGGGTTTGAAAAACCTCTTTTATAAAACATCACTACCATATCTTGATTAAAATTGAATTTTTACGTAAATTCAAACTCTGTGTATATAGGTGCGAACGAGGCCTCGAACTACTTCCAAAATAAACAGCACATTGACCACACAAACACACATTCAGTCACCGTGGTAACACAGATTTCGGGAGGTGCCTAACACATTCCCTCCACATAATCAAGTCCCGGACCCTAACGAATCTCAGTTTCACCGACCCGTTTAGCAGTGTCACATCACAGAGTTAATGTGCAAACCTTTTCTCGGTTGTGCTGGTACAACCATTTAAAAAACCAACTGGCGACTCTTAACAGTCCATCGTCGACATTAAACATGTCAGACCTTTTTCACTTATTTTTTCAAATAAATCTCACCTAAAATGAGAACACCAAAGAACAAGTAACAGAAAGGGACAACTAAAAATCCGACATCGACAGGTGGCGACTGTGCTGGGGACTCCAGTAAGAGGACTTAAGACGCTATTCCAATCTTTTCAAAACTGTTGTCTGCTTATGTGTGGATGTTGTATTTACATTTATGATGAATGTATATGAATGCATTTACTTATTGCACTTAGTGCTTCGCACCATATCTGCTTGTGATATTAGTGCTTCGCACATGTCATCATTTTCATACGGTGAGACGCGATGTATGTGAATGTATGTTGTGTGGTCCCTCCACTAGGAGGCTATCTTGTCGGTGTTTGATTATTGGACTCGTAGGAAGACTAATTCCAACGAGGCTCAGGAAAGGCACTATTGGGTTTCGGCATAGAAACGCAGCGGAAATAAACCAATTAAAGGCAATTCCGAAACCCTAAAACAGGATCCATACGAAAAATTCAATTAATTCAGAGGTTGGAAATTATACCGATTGTTAAGGCTAGAATCGATGCGGTCGAATCTCCAACGCAATTCAAACGAACTGCGTCTCTACGGTATCCACACGAACGCTCCACACGAATCGTCCTACGATCTGCAGAAGAAGGAAATGCGGTACTAGCCACCAAGGATGAGGATTTTTTAAAACTGTTTTCTCTCTAGTCTCTCTCTAAGAGTGGCTAGGGTTTTGGTTAATGAATAATACCTAAAATGGTTGCTACATATCATATATATAGCGATTAGAAGGAATTATTCAAAACCTAATTTAAAAAAATCCGAATTTTTATATATATATATATATATATATATATATATATATGTATGTATGTATGTATGTATATATATCTTAATTAAGTCTTACTTAATTAATATACCTATATATAAATTATCCTATTAATTTAAATTCGTAATTTAAATACTATCAATCATATTGACATATTTAATTCCTTATAATTTAAATTAATTCCCTTTTAATTATGTTCTATGTGTGTGACCCTATAGGTTATTATTACGTTGGCAATAATTTTAAAATCATATTATAAATTATAAACAGTGAGCGGCATCTAGTAATGCATCACTGCTACCCAAGTAATAATAAGATCGATGATTCGATACAACCTTTTAGTGACCAATGTTACAATATAATTTAATCCTTTTAACCTTAATATCCTAGATTAAACTCGAGTCATGGAATGTGTCATACTCTTCATAATTTAATCTGAGTTTTTCTTGATCAATGAGTAAACTATATGAAACAAATCACTATTTGAGCATGGCCATGCATTTCATAGTCCTACTCAATCAAGAGGCCTATGGATATCACCCCTAATACATAGGAGGGTTAAATTCCATCTAGATCACTCATATTCCTCACACGATTCATGATGTACCCAATAATCACCTTTATATTCCACCCTATTAAAGGTGACATTTGATGATATCAAAGTACATAAATTCCCGTGAAGAAATATAGTGATTTCAGGTCGGAGGACCATTACATCATCGTCACTATGAGAATTGCTAATGACACTTCGCATAATGCTCCACATAGAATTCTCATGGTGGGTCTGTCCAATATATCGTTCTCTAACATGTACCTATGCATTGACTTAATATCTCTTATATTTATGACCAATGAGATTTGGTCATCAATCAATCCACATACTAGTCTTAATGCATTATTGTTGTCCCATCAACAATGATACTCGACTAGGGATATTTAAGAACAATGATACTAATTGTAAATATATAATCTCATGTTCAAGTCACATACTTGAAACTATATAATTTGTATCAATATTCTAAGAATTTTTATTATGTTAACATTTATATAACGCAGTAAATAAAACCATAATAAAATCATTCATTTATTCAATCAAATATAATATCAAAACGTTAAGCAGTTATATCAAATAATTGGCCTCTAGGGCATAAACTCTAACAAGCACCACCCAAATTCGCTCCAGTTAAAAGACCAGATTAACTTCCCGTTGAGTAAATCGCAATGATTTGGGAACCTTCATGCCAAAAAGCCGCGAGAGTAACCTAAGATAGGCCAGCCTCTGATAAACCCAACACGGAGGAAAGTCTCTTCATGCTTTTCATTACTTGTAAAGTCAATTACTTGTAATTTCATTCCATATTCATCTCCATGTAATGAGAAATATGAAGAAATGTGTACATACATGTTTAAATTAACATTCTACCATGTATTACAAATAGCTAACATCCTTTTTGCAGGATGAAATTCCTAAAACGGATATACTTACATAGCATGTTAATATTTACACATTCCCTAAAGACTAAACTATGCAAGTCTTTCGTAGAGAAACCATCGGACCTACTACCCGGTCAAAATCCAAAAAGGCCGCGAGCCTACAGTCAATTATGTCATCATCTGACCAAACTGACCTTAATCCAGTTTCTCACAAAGAATTCAACGGATTAAGCAAACAAATCACAGATTTTGTTGTTCTGCTTAAAGAACTGCACTAGTCTAATCAGGGTCCAAAGATACCCATACATGATGAATCCTCTACACAAGGGGGAACTCAAGCCATTACGATACATGAACTGCAGTTGGATACGACCAACAAAATTCATGATGCTACCCATCTCACAGGAGATCCAGACACCGGTGACATCAGAAAGAAAGTCCTTCAAATGGAAGAAACCCTTCATGCTATCAAAGGAATTGGAGCACACAGGAGTGCTTCATATGCTGACCTATATATATTCCCTGGTGTTCATTATCTAGAAAAGTTTAAAACTGTTGACTTCAAAAAATATGACGAGTTAGGAGATCCTTAAACATATCTGAAGGTGTTTATTGGAGAACTCGGTTCTTATGCAGTGGACGAGAAGCTCAGGATGCAGCAGTTCCAAAAGAGTTTGATTGGAAAAACCCGTTCGTGGTATGCCAGATTGGATAACTCAAAGATCCATAGTTGGGAAAAGCTAGCACACACCTTCCTCACACAATATAGCTTCCAGTCTCATATGGCTCCTAACCGGTACCAGATTACTAAGGTCAAGAAATAGTCCAACGAGTCTTTCAGAGAGTATGCCTAGAGGTGGAGGCGCCTTGCTGCTTAGGTTATTCCTTCCATGACAGAATTAGAAATGGTCATAACCTTCATAGACATACAAGAAGCTCTTTTCTATGAAAGAGTATTAGCCGGCATCGGTAAACCATTTTCTAAAATGATCAAACACGGGGAGATGGCTGAGATGGGATTGAAGTCAGGAAATATTCAAGACCTAGCTGCCCTTAAAGTTGAAGCTGAGCACATGCACTCCGAAAATTATGGAAATAACCCCCGGAGGGTCCATAAAAAGAAAGAGGAGGATGTTTCCCTGATACTATAGGGTCGAAAAGGTAATTAGAACATGCCTATCCAGAGGAGAAATTATACTCCCTTTCAAGCATAGTCTTCAAACCCTCCAATATCGAAAGGTGGAGAAATTAAACGCCCTCGAGTGTTCACACCCTTAGGGGACTCACTCAAGAATATTCTCACTCTTATGACAACGCAGAAGAAAATCACGCATCTTCTTCCACCAGATAGCCCTAATGGAAGGGGTTTCAATGCTGCTCGAAAATGTGCTTATCATGCCGGGGCACCTGGACATTATACTCAAGATTGTTGGGCCTTGAAACACAAAATCCAAGACCTGATAGACAACGAGAAAATCGTGGTCACCAAACCAGATCAACCTCACGTTCAAGACAACCCTCTTCCTCAACATAAAGAGGAAGAAGTCAACATGATTAATTGGAGCAATGGACAGAGTTCTAATTTTAATGACGATTCATCTCAGACCACCAAATATGGTGTTGACAAGTAGGATTATGCCAAGTTCCAGTTCGCAATGGAACGTAAGATGAAAGCTTTGTGCGAGCAAATTGAACAATTGGCCAAACTGGTGATCTATCAGCATCGGGTTACACGCCAGTTAGTCAGCCAGGAACATGCTAGTCTCCTTCCTCTTGTCATGAATATTCCCTCATCACCTTCAGAAAATGAAATGTTGGAGGACAAAGGGACAAAGTGACAAAGAGAGCGAATGCCAAAGCCCGTCGGGATTTTGCCAATAGAAGGGAATTTATATATCTGGGCCAACCTATGGAGGAAATCCTTCAGGTGCTAATCAATGAAGGAAGGATCACTTGCCTTCTACCTCCAATCAATCCCTGTTCAGGACGATACAATTCTGATGGAGTATGTCAATATCACTCTCATTCTCGCGTTTACAACACAGAAGAATGATGGGCACTCCGCCACTTTATTCAGAATCTAATTGGCAGTGGTGTCCTGCAACTAGCAGATGATGATACCGTGCTACGGGAGAGTGAGAATACCTGTCCTACTAAGTAGAAGGGATTGGTAGTAGTTATATATGTTGAGGCCGATGACACTGGTAAACCACTCACTATACCAGCAATTTAACTCAGAGGAAGCAACAATCCTTTGAAAGTGGCCTCTCCAGAGCCAATCAATTTACCATGCAAAGCACAATATCCTATTGTCAGCTTGCACAAAGTTCCATGGAATTATGGAGAAGGTGAAGGATCCAACTCGCATACAATTGCTACAGTGTCGAAGGAGAATCCACTGTATCTTCCCTAACGGGTGATGAAGTATACCATCAAATCAAAGGGGAAAATACCCATGGAGAAGATTAAAAAATTCCTCCGCACTATAGGTCATAACAAAGCCAAGGTGGTTTTAAGCTTAAGAGAAGCTCCACACCAAATTTCAATCATGGAGTTGGTTTTATATTTCGAGGATCACAGGAAAAATCTTGATAAAGGTTTTAGAAGAAGCCTACTGACCGACATCAGTGGATACGGACAAATTTCAGCACTTGGTTGATCACATTTTTAACAACAATGTGATATCCTTCACTGATGATGACATACCGCCCGAAGGGACCGGTCATTGCAAGCCGTTACACATTGTGGTCTTATCCTCCGGGTATATGATGGATGGAGTCTTGATAGATGGAGGTTCATCTCTAAATATCTGTCCATACGCTACATTATTGAAGATGAATGTCAATCTCAACCGAATCCAGAGCAGCCATACGGTTATCAAAGCTTTTGATGGAGCCCGCCGGAATTCGGTCGGAGTAATTGAGTTGCCAATCGAAATTGGTCCCTATACATTATGTGCATCTTTTCACGTACTCAAGATAGATTCAAGATACAACCTACTCTTGGGAAGACCGTGGATTCATATGGCTGGGGTAGTCCCCTCCACTCTTCATCAGCAACTAAAATACATTATCAACAATAGCCAAGTCATGATCAACGCTGAACCAGAGTGTCCTCAACATGGGGACATGTCATTCATCAATGCTAATGTAAATGTTGAACCAATCAATTTTTATGCCTTGGAAGTAAGCAATACCCAATACTATGCAATTGGAACGCCATTTCTCGAACCCAAAATTTCTACCGAGGTAATGTCGGCTACTCAAGAAATGATGTCATTGGGTCATCAGCCGGGACAAGGGCTGGGTAAAGATCACCAGGGTATCAAGCACAACCTCCGGTAAAGGTGCCAACCAATGTAATGGCTATGCTATTTCCCAAGTCGGTATCGGTGAAGGTGAAAGAAGTCTTTGTTCCAGATCTCGCAGTGGAAAAGGTGGAACGAAGAATCAAGCAATATATAGTCAGAATGATATCGGGCATACGCATCATCGTTCATGATGAACATACAAACAGATACACCCCAGACGATGATTTCCCAGACGTAATGGCCATCATTCGGGAAGAGGAGGATGATGACAACCCCTCCATCACTGTAGTCCACCCGGACTTTGCCCTTGCCAATTGGAGCAGCACTCCTTGCATTGGTCGAGAAGGGTAAAATGGGCAGGAACTCTTTCTTCCATGTAGATATTATAACTGCTTACTTTTCTGTACAGTACCAGCAGTTTATTTTGTCAGTATATGCTAACACTGTGTATGATCAAAACGTTTCATATATACTAAGTGAAGACATATTTTGTTTCAGGGCCCTGAATTTAGATGTGTCTGTACTTGCTGATACGGTGCCTCTTCTCCACAAGGATTGTACCTTTGATGTAGAGATGAATTCAGCCTTGATGGAAATATACAAGGACATTGAGGTGCCTCCAGAAATTCAAGAATGGGTCAAAGACAAACCTAAACCCAACCATGATCAAACCACTTCCTTCAATCTCGAAATCTTAAAAAACCCTAGGTTAATCCAGATTGGTTCAGACCTTATCCCAAATAAGAGGAATGACATGGTTATGCTACTAACCCAATTCCACTGACATTGTCCTTCGTCGCCTTCCCATTAAAGAGGGATTCAAGCCAGTCAAGTAGAAGCTCAGGCGATTAAAACCTGAGTGGAGTTTAAAGGTGAAAGAAGAAATTGTGAAATAATTTCAAGTTGGCATCATCATGGTGTCCACATATCCTGAGTAGATATCAAACATCGTTCCCATACCTAAACATGGAGGAAAGGTGCGAGTTTGCGTGGATTATCGGGACTTGAACAAAGCTTGCCTTAAAGATAGCTTTCCCGTGCCATTTATCCACATTCTCATTGACAATACTGCTCAATATTGCATGTACTCCTTTGCTGATTGCTTTACGGGGTACCATCAGATCATGGTTACTGAGGAAGATCGTT
Source organism: Panax notoginseng (assembly GCA_016801055.1). Taxonomy (NCBI): domain Eukaryota; kingdom Viridiplantae; phylum Streptophyta; class Magnoliopsida; order Apiales; family Araliaceae; genus Panax; species Panax notoginseng. The sequence continues at coordinate 99,287,583 of CM029017.1, read as the reverse complement.
AGAAAGCTGCTTTCATCACACCTTGGGGAACCTTTTGCTATAGATGGTTGTCATTTGGCCTCATCAATGTCGGAGCCACCTATCAGCGAGCTATGATAGATCTTTTCCATGACTTATTGCACAAAGAGATAGAGATCTACGTGAATGACATCATTGTCAAATCTCAGAAGGAGGAAGACCACTTAGACCATCTCAAGAAGCTATTCAACGTGTTACGTAAGTACAAGTTGAAGTTGAATCCAGCCAAGTGCGCCTTTGGCGTTAAATCAGGCAAGTTGATAGGATTTCTAGTCAACCACAAAGGGATTGAGCTGGATCCCACTAAAATCCAAGACATCATGGAAATATCCATTCCTCAGACAGAGAAGGAAATACGAGGATTTTTGGGAAGAATCAACTTCATTAGCAGGTTCATTTCTCAACTCACCGCAACCTGTGAGCCAATCTTCAAGCTTTTAAGGAAGAATTCCTCCATGAAATGGAATGATGATTGCCAAAAGGCCTTCCTTACAATCAAAGAGCAGCTAGTCAAAGCTCCCGTTTTGGTAACACCCAAGGATGATGTTCCCATGTTCATGTACCTATCCATCAGTGACAATACCATGGGCTGCATGCTGGGACAGAAAGACTATAGAGGCCAAGAACGAGCTATCTATTACCTCAGAAAAAGATTCACCATCAGTGAACATAAGTAAACTCTGATTGAGAAGACTTGTTGTGCTTTAGCATGGATGTCCATGAGGTTATAGCATTACCTCCATGGTCACACAACACACCTCATATCCCGTATGGATCCTCTCAAGTACGTTTTCAATAAACCCATGTTAAATTGTCGGCTGTCTAGATGGCAGTTGATCATACAACAATTTGACATCGTCTACGTGACTCAAAAGTCCATCAAATGTCAAGGAATTGCGGATCAACTGGCAGCCACAACTTCAAGGAACTTTAAACCCTTGGAGACATACTTCCCTGATAAAGGGGTAATGATAGTTCAGCAACACCATCAGTACGATATACGCCAAACATGGAAGATGTATTTTGATGGAGCTATTAATATGGAAGGTTCTGGAGCTGGAGTTGTTCTAATATCCAGTACGGGGGAGCAGTATCCCGTCGCCGTCAAATTACAGTTTGTTAGCACCAAAAACACAGCTGAGTATGAAGGCTGTCTCATGGGGCTAAAACTTTCCCTTTCAATGGGCATTATGCAGTTAACTGTCTTTGGGGATTCGGAGTTAGTTGTCAGACAATCCACGGGAATCTATCAAACCAAAGAGCTACATTTGCTGCCTTACCATCGGTAAGTTTTACAGATGGTTTTGGAGTTCAAAGAAATCTCCTTTCTACACATTCCTCGTAATAGGAATCACTTTGCAGACGCATTAGCAACTTTGGCCTCCTTGATTCACATACCTGACAAGGGACACTTGTCAAGCATCACAATTGCCCTGCACAAGGCACCAGCCTATGGGAATTACATTGGAGAAGTATCGAATGAGCTACCTCCCATCCAACATCCTTGGTATCGCCATATTAAGGAGTACCTACGAGATGGATCTACACCCGCTGAGGCAAGCTCGACCGAGAAAAGGCGAATCCATCGACTTGCTATGAAATTCTATCTGAGCGAAGATGCTCTCTATAAGAGAGATACATGACAAGGTCTCCTCAGATGTTTATACAAAGATCAAGCGCAAAGGCTTATGGATGACATCCATGGTGGAGTCTGTGGCCCACACATGAGTGGCCCCTTCCTTGTCAAGAAGATCCTCAGGATAGGACATTATTGGCTCTCTCAAAGTTAACTTCAATGACCACGTCAGGAGATGTTATCAATGCCAAGTTCATGGGAATGCCATCCATGCCCTTCCATGGGAACTCCATCATATGAGTTCACCTTGGCCTTTCTCAATGTGGGGAATGGACATTATTGGGCCCATTGAGCCTAAAGCCAGTAATGGACATCGATTTATCTTCACCATGATCGACTACTTCACCAAGTGGGTAGAAACAGCCTCCTTCCCCAGAGTTACCAAAGAAGTCATCATTGCTTTCATTAGAAATAATGTCATTTGTCGATAGGGACAACCAGAGGTGATTGTATCAGACAATGCTAAGAACCCCAATAACAAAATGATGAAGGAATTATGCAGTAAATTCCACATCAAACATCTTAACTCTGTCATCTACCGTCCGAAGATGAATGGTGATGTTGAAGCGGCTAACAAAAATATTAAGAAGATTGTGCAAAAGATGTCTGCCAACCACAAAGGGTGGCCTGACCTATTGCCTCTTACTCTGTTAGCCTACAAACCTCAATGCACACTTCCACTGGGGCTACCCCCTACACATTAACTTATGGAATGGAAGCAGTGCTCCCCATAGAAGTAGAGATGGAATCTCTCAGAGTGTTGATACACACTCAGCTGGGTGAAGACCAATGGGTACAAGACAGGTATCACCAATTGTCTCTAATAGACGAAAGGTGAATCGTGGCTATCTTCCATGGTCAGTTATATCAACAAAGGATCGTCAGATCCTACAACAGAAAAGTCCGGCTATAGTAGTTTAAAAAAACATGACTTGGTTTTGAAGAAGATCATTGACAACCAAAATCAATCTAAAGAAAAATTTGCTCCTAACTGGGAAGGCCCATTTGTTGTCAAGGAAATATTAACAGAAGGCGCTCTTAGATTGCAAGAAGTGGACGGCGATGAATTTTCACAACTCATCAACTCGGACGCCGTGAAATGGTACTATGTCTGAAGTTACCATTAAGCAAATATCCTGGTGTTGGATCATCAGATCACTAGTCATTCCGGTTCTTTAACCCTTTACCACATACAACTCTTTTCCACACTTGGCCCCTTAGGGAAACATACTTTTCAAGCCAGCAGCCTGGCTTCACTGCGCTCATACAACTTAGATCATCCCACTACGGATTAAACCTCTCACGTTTGCAGTTTGGCTACCCATACATGGGATCAAACTTTTTGTACCTGCAGTTTATCCTCAACTTAGGATCAAACTTTCTCCTCCCCGCAGTCTGACCTACACATGGGATCACGCTTTTTAACTCGCCCTGAGGGGCGAACTATGCCGACCTGATCTCCTCTTCAATAGGAGTACGTAGGCAACCATTTCATATGGCTCGGTCGCAATAAAACAAAAACAACAAAAACATTTCTACCCCCTTTCCTTACAAAAACAAAAACAACAAAAACATTCCTACACCCTTTCTACCATACAGCGTTGAACCTCTTACACCAGGTTCGAACTATGCAGACCTGATCTCCTCTTCAATAGGAGTACATAGGCAGCCATTCATGTTTCGGTCTCACCCCCTACCAAAACATAAACACTTGTCACCTGGTACTGGGATCATCCTTCAATCCACCACATTTCATTGGCTTCAGACCTAAGGGATGGAATTACCTGAACTCATTCCAAATAGGAGATTCGGCGACCATGTAAGCTGCGGTTGTACCTTGAAGAGCAACACCAATCCATAAGAGATGGAATTAACTAGGCTCCTCCTGAATAAGGGTACTGGCGACCATCTGTACTGCGGTAAATCTCAGAGAGGAAAGCCACACTCTTCTCCATATTTCCATATAGAAACCAGTCCCAAGACACCAAAGATGGTAGGGATACACATAGATCAATGATCCATTCTGAACTATCCAGAGACAACTCCATGTCCATCTATCAAGGAAGAGTTCAGAATACATCAAGATCACAAGCCCTAAAGAAACAGGCAAAATATCAAGCAAGTATCAGAGCATATCTAAAAGGAAAGTGATCAAAAATATATTTCCTTTCCATATATATAATGTTGTTTGATATACACAATGTAAACTGTACATGACAAAATGGCTATGCTAGTCTATGTAGAAAAATACCAGCCCATCTACAAGTTAGGGTATATGCGAGCTAACAAGCCCAACATGGCATCCCTTTCAAAAGGAAGAACGAAGTTGTGGTCTCCTGTACCAGAGTATCCACACGACCCAACAGATCTACAGCCATCTGCATGGTGACCATATGATCATCAATGTAAGCGCTCATCTCTGAAATCATGCCAATGGTAAAGGACCTCACTGCAATACTATCTGTGACGGCTACATCCCAGGCAGATATGCCACTATCCCGCTCAACTATCACTGCATCTCTGGCTGATCTGGCCTCACCTGCTCAGTGACAGCGACATCTCTACAGGCTAATGCCTCGTCTATCTCTAACATAGTTGCGTCTCTACCATCAAGGGAAGTCAACATCAAGGCTCTAGCCTGGTCTCTCTCGAAGGTCATTAGATGAAGACTCTGCTCAAAGTACTGTGCTGAATGCTGAATCACAATAGTACTAGTACTAGGAGAATCTAAAAGAGATGCTGGCAACCCAGCAACTAGCTCCTCCTCGATGTAGGAATCAATGTCCTCTATGGGCTCCACATCGTCTGAATCATTACTCGGCAATGTGGATACTACCGCAGCCGATGCAGTCTCTGTCTCCATCCAGGCGGAATACTCTGCGGAACAACTTGGATGACTAACAGAAAAAGTAGCTATGTCACGCTGATCCCAACAATATATACAGGGGATCGGTCCTCTGCTGAAAGGTAACGAGAAGCTAAGCGATGTCCCAACGCCCCCTCGAAAGGATGAAAATCTTGGAACTGGTCAAACTGCGACATCACGGCCAGCAGGTGGTAGGTAGTCATGCCCCTCAAACCAGCTAGAGGGAGATAGTCCATTCCCATAGCATAAGTAATGAATCTATAGGGTGAGCTAAGCCTTGTGCACGGCAGGATGCCAAACAGATCTCTGATATCCGCCAGGAACATAAACTAAGACGTAGCGTCCGTACAATTCGATGGCTGAAAGGAGTATGACATGGCTATATCATGGGTGAAACAATACCCATGCCATCTGAAAGTGTTAAATGGTCTCAAGTGTGGCATAAACCATATGTATAGCATGACCTAGCTGCCCGTAAATACTCATGTCGGATAAGTGCAGCAGTATGTAGCCGACCTTAAAGTCTCTGCTATAACCAACGGTATGATGATACGACCCTCCCTGAGAGCTTTCACTACCATGATGACTCTAATGTCTATCTCATCCATGTACCGTGGCATATAGACATATGATAATACGCACAATAGCAGTACATCCACCCTGGCTAGACGCCAATGATCCTCCGATGTGGTGAAATCCCTGGAATATCGTGTGTAACAATCCTCAGAGCCAAATCTGTCAAACAAAAAATGCTGGGATATAACGTGGCTAGATGTAAGCTCATTCTGCACCACCCTATGCCTCAATCCAGTGAGGGTCATGAACCATCGACTCATGTCCCCCAAAGTCATGCATGCAAGGTCTGTCTAGCGGCAGCATCGTCAATTGTGTATACTCCTTCGAAGTGGGAGTCAACTCCTGGGTCCCAAATCGAAAAACCTGCCTCTCCGATACCCAGTGCTCCAGCATGCCATTAATGAATTCTTTGGGAACCTAAAACATCAACAGGGACATAGTATGCTGCAACAAGTGATCTACGATCACCCTGTCTGATGGTGACATGCTATCATACCACGATCGCATACCAGATGCCACCAATAATGGTGGGTATGATCAATACAGCTAACTGTCGAAGAAGACATCTGTACGGGCCGTATAATAAGACCATCCAGGGGTCAATGCTAAATATCTCTGGACATACATACATATGCATAACATGATACATGCATTACATATAATAGATGGCAATATGATATAGGGAATGAAAAATTATGCATACATTCCTAAGTATATCAACATCTAATACATCATCTCTGTAGAACTAAAAATACAGGGAAATAAGGCACAGACGCCCTACTACTAACAGAGGCCTATCAAAAGATATAGCGAGAATGGGGCATAGCCACCCAATAGCTAACAGAGGCCTATCAAAAGAGGTAACGAGAATACACATCAGAAGAAGATAATAGTGTCAATATCTACATCATCAATCCTGTCCACCTGATGTAACTCCTCCTGAGTCACTAGATCTCTATCAACAGGGATGTCAGGCCTACACAAAGGAGGATCTGCGCCGGTAAAACCAAATGGGTCATCTGAGGGGCCAGCGCCTGAGCTGGAAGGATTAAACGAATCTGCCTCTGTCGAATCTCTGCCCAAATGCCAGATAAAGAAATATGCCTGGTCTAGTCGCCGAGTCAAACTATCAATATGTGTCACATGAGTCAGATCTCAGATGTAGGCTAGCCAATCCGTCATTATCACGGATCCTGGAACCATATCCCCCATGAACTGAGAGGCGCGGGACTGGGCTCCAATAGTGCGAGGGAACCACCAGCGCTGGAATATCTCCTAAGTGCAGGGACCCTCTGATAGTGCAAAGTCGTCAACCTCCAACAATGGGATATTAGTGACGGGTGACTGCGATACAGGCTAATAACGCCTGGCAGGAGGTAAGATCGGCATACTAATCTCCCCGTGGTGCTCCTAATAGCACGCTCTCCTAAATAGAGCTCCCATCCTCCATCTGTAAAGAGAGGAACTCTCCGGGTGGAAATCACATACTCGACGCCAGTCGGGTACCTGTAACGACCCCAAAATTCATACAATTTAATTATTAACTTCGGTCATGAATAACACATCTACCTTCTGATTTTACATCATTATTCGGTATTTAAACTTTATATAATGTGGAATAATTTAAACTTTTATGTCTTCTTACTTTAATTCCCTGAATCAAAACCTTTATTATCTACATGTCTTTGAATCAATCTTATTTTATGATCCGCTTTATCACTGTTATTATATAAAATTTTACATTTCAATCCGATAATATTTACATATCAGATAACTCTAACATTAGCTTTACAACTCAACATAAAACTATACATCATAAAACATTTAGTATATCTCATGAATCTTAATCATGGTATAAAGAAATAACAACTTTAGCTAAAATATTAATCTTCGTGTATTATTTCTGATCCACGTCACTCAAGTAGCACATAGTGTTACCTTCAATCCTTAACATCCAAAAATTGTTATTTGCAAGGTTGAGCTCGACAGCCTAGCAAAATCTAACAGTTTTCATGCATCACGTAACACATAATAACATGCACAACATATATCTTGTAAACATTGGACTAACATAACATACATGTTACAGTTCATATAACAAGTATAAAGATTAAGTTCCTTACTCAATCAGCATGCTTTACTCAATCAAAGTAGTCATAAGTTAACTTTAACATTTCATACATTCAACATATATATAACACATCATGCTCTTTGCAATAAATATTTAAAACAATCAAATTCATATAGCAAATAGAAACTGAAAGACTTGCCTTGATCGTTGTTTACCAATAACAGTTTAACAGCTTACAGATATCTGCACTTCACGTGTCCTACACAATTATATAATCATACACATCAACTATTAGTCACATAGCAACACATAGTAGTTGTAATGTAAACTTTAATCTACGCCTCATAACCCTTCCTATCGTAAATACACAATGTTCAATTTGACTGTGTTAACTTTCAACTTATATCTCACCATATTTCATTTTTGAAGTTCATTCAAGTGTTTAAGTCTTGTTAGGACTACTTATTGGTTTTATATTAACACTATTCAATATCTTACAATATTCATTTCATTTGATTTAAAACACTTTTACGTTCATTATCACTTATCACGGCGTTTCGACGTTAATTTTAAGAATCATTATACTTCATAATATTCATTTTCTATAACTTAGAATAACATCTTTTATCGTCAAGAGCACTACACTTGCATACGTGCATGCCCGACGCCCTCTGATTGTCCCTGAAAACATAATAGTTCCAAAAATGACCATTTTGACCCCTGTTCTCAACCTCAAATTGAAAACTTAAAAAATAAAAGTTGTAGGTCTATTCGTCCTCGTTCGGGATCATCTTGAATCACCTCAATCGGAGTTCGTATGAAAAAGTTATGCCTATTTTACTAAAACAGGTCAAAATAGTCACACCTGACATACTTTGGGCGCAGCTGCACCCAATTAAGCCTTGGGCACAGCGCAACTATGACCTAGAGCACAGCTGCGCCCGAAATGACTTAGGACACACTGCAGCTGCGCCCGTTAGCATAAATGAGACTTGAAGCTACTGTTCTTCGCGATTTTTGACCCTTTTTCTCCTACTAATCTTCATAACTTGAGTTATACACATCCAAATTAGTTCGTTTTCGATTCTATGGATTCGTAATTCATAGAACTACAACATACTAGAATTCTAACAATTTATAAAAACATTAACCAACCTAAAATTTTATCCAAAACACATGTTCATACTCTATTTTCATGTTTTAACACATTTAGCGAATTCGATCACCACGGCTTCGTTTCTTAACCAATTAACACGATTTAAACTACGTCGCTTTCGTTTCTTAACATACTAACATATTCTAACATCAAATAATAGATTATAGCACATATTAAGCATGAAATTTTATACTTTCTAAAGCCATTTTTGAACAAAAACATTGTTATTTACTTTTCTCCTTAAAAACACAAATTTCATGTATTTGAACACCAACATAGACTTATAGAGGATAACTAACAAATTTAGCAAGAGAATACATACATATAAACAACATCTTCTACAACAATTCAACCAAAACCTAATTTCCAAAAAATAGAAAATTACAAAAACCAAATATTAGAATTAGGGGTAAATTATACCTTAACCCTTTGATGTTAACAAGGTTCTAGCAAATCCTTCTCAATCCCACTCCTTCTCCAACTCTCAATTCTTTGTATTCTTTCTCTCTACCTCTTTGTTCTTCTTAGTTAGCCATTAGGAGAAATAAGACGCCTAATATAACTGATAGAGCCTCACCTCCCACTTACTTATCAGTTAAAGAAAATAAATGACGTCAGTTGAATAAGCCAAAGGCCACAAGGCTTTGTTTGGCTAAGCACATAACTCCCTAACTAGATTATTTTAATAATCTTATATTATGTAGTTTTTATTTGTCACCTCTACCACCAATTTAAATAGCTTACCATAATAATAATTATAATTATAATTTTTATTATAATTACTCTGATGATTAATAAATAATTATAAATCTAATTTAATTAATAAATTAGATTTAAACATTACTTTATTTAATTTATTTATTCCCTTTAATATTAAACAATTCATTTAATTTAATTAATTCATTAAATTAAATCTTCATAGAATCAAATTTTCCTTTACTTTAATTTATTTATCATACACACGTAACTAAATTATTATACCACAATTTCATAAATTATTTATTTTTCTCAATAAATAAATTATTTAAATTTTTTATTTAATTCAATAAATATTTAAAATAATTACCAAATTCATTTAATTTCTTCAATAGTTAACTTAACTATTAAACCTCACTTTCCCAATATATGATATATATATATATATATATATATATATATATATATATATATATATATATATATATATATATATATATATATATCTTCACACTAGATTACATATTTCAAAATATATAACACGTATATATACATACTCAAACTCAAAATATCTCATAATAAGAATTTTAACTATTAAATTCTTATTTTAATAACTTATAAAAATTCGAGTTGTCACATCTTTCCCCCCTTATAAGGATTCCGTCCTCGGAATCAATGAAACCCCCCTTACTCGGTTTTCACCAAATCTCTTTTCAAAATTTATCATTGAATAACTTCAACAAATTACCTTAATATAGGTTTTATATTCCTACTCTATTCATAATAAATTCTTGTAAGTTTTATTTCATAACCTTTACTTAGACTCAATTATATTTGAGTATTACATATTTTTTGACTCGTTCATTATCTTTCTCTAAGGATCATTATCATATATTATATTCTCAAACTCTCAGGACATTACATTCACCCCTTCTTCTAAGAATTTCATCCTTAAAATTTTTTTTTACTTACTAATATTCTTTCATTCCATTTATCAAAATAGATTTTATGTTAATATCTATTTATTCATTAGGTTCTACAAAAAATTTCTTTTCCTAAGAGTCTTTCTAAGATCATCGTATTCCTCACCTCATCCTCTTTTAAGAGTTTCACATTTCTCTTCTTTCTGGAATTTCATTTCTTTCTTGAAATTATTATGTTTTGCTTAATTTTCTCATCCTTTCCACTTTCACCTTTCAGAATAACAAGAATCTTCCACAATTGCTCAATTATTGGGATGCGATATGAATAACAGGAATTTAAAAGATTCCAAATCATACTGAGGGGTCATAAGACCTTAAACTGCGTCCCTAGGTTATCAAGTATCTCAACTTGAACCTTTAACAGTCACAAGACTATACGGACCTTGAACTTTTCTCCAGGTTTAACAGTGCATCACCACTGTTAACCATCTTTAACAGAATGTTTAGCAATCACACAGACTAAAAATACTCTCTCCAAGTACTCTAGGTGATCAGCCTATCGTACCCCTAAGTCATGCACATCGTATTACATCTTAACATCGTAACGACTATATGCGTTACTTTCGGAACCATTGTCTCCGACAACATGTCCCCTTTTACAGGGTTGTTCACCTCAGCTTTTCAACATCTGAATCTGTACCAAAACAATTTGGTTTGGAATAACTTCTCAAGAAACGCTTGAATTTCATGAACATCTTTCAATATTCGTCTAGCTGAATCAAATAGCATAGACTTCTACAACAATTCAGACATCAATCGAAATATACATATACATATATATATATATATATATATATATATATATATTCTCATATCTTAAAAAAACTCAAAAGTCTTTTTATGACGTCATGATACAGCACTGTATTTACAGTCCGTTTGAGGATTTCGTCATTTGGTGATTATATCATACTACATCATACTATAGTGGCCCGATGATCCTTAGATCACATCCAACACTACGTAATACTACAATGATGACTCCATCATTTTTATCATCTCTGCACCAGGTTCCATGATGCATTGATGATATATAAAAAAAATATTTTGATATATTTCAAATCATTTTTGTCTAGCCGAAGCAATTAGCATAGACATACGAATAACGGTATTGTTTTTAAAACTCATTGGTTTAATCATTTGATCCAATATTTTTCAAGAAAATAAAAGTGCAAACATTAGCACGACGTCAATAAATTTCAAAAGTCTAGCAAAGCTAGAAGATTTGGAATATCTAAGTATCCATCAACTTTAATCTTTACTTCATTACTTCGTTACTTAACCATTCTATCAATCTTCAACTTCTTCAATGCTCTTTATACTATAACCATTTTCTACCCAAAATAGTTCATCAAACTTACCGCACATTGGAAGTTCAAGAACTTGCCACAATAATATGAGTTTAAGAACTTATCCTAGTCAGACCATAGGCGTCCATTCGCTGAGGGGTTCAAAACATACCATATTATTATGAGTCACGAACTTACCATGTGTGTGACAACTCCAAAATAGGTCCATTCCATCCAACCTATTCTGAGTCGCCAAATACATGGTACAGAAAATAACTACAACTTTATTACAACAATTGTCGTGCAAAATACAACAACACATATGCTGTGAGTTTGGATACAAATATATACCAAATGTGACTCATGTCCCAACCGTGGACAACACCTCACAATGACACCTTACATAAAGGTATAGTCAAAAACTGTTTTAGAAATTAGAATCTCTGGGAAGTGCTCAAAGAAACCTTCGTACATGGGAGGCCATGCTTCTAGGTTATGATAGATATCATATGGCCACAGAATTATCCTTGGTTGACCCAATAGACCCCAAAGAAAAATAAGAAGATTACTATCATATTCTTCCCAATGGGGAGTCTTCTCTTTACATATCATTATCTCCACTGTCTCTAATTGAGAATTATACTTCAAACAAACACCAAGATTATATAGGTAGTGCTCGTAAATATACTCAGCAAGTGGATGAGCACATTCATGTCTTATGATGACATGAGGTTGTATATCATTAGACATCTTGTATGATAGTGGCAAAACACCCTTTCAACGTTGGGTTCGCCTCACCCTATTTGATTCACCAAATATAACTACTAAATGATGTACACAACACTTTTTTATACTGCTTAGGGGGAACCTCCACAGCTAGCGACCATCGTTCTATTTTCCCGTTACCCTCGCTCGACCCAGCTACACTCTTATTACCTGAAAGGAATTGTGAAACAAAAGGGTGAGCACAACTAGCCCAGTAAAGAATATCATGACTAAAGATAATTAAATTATCAATAACCTTCATCAATAAAAAATCAGAGATTTTGAACATATGGTAGATGATAAAAATTTTAACCATAGTTGCAGCGGAACAAGCAATCAATTAGAAGAGTTAAATAGACTACAAAGGCTATTATCTTCTCCATGTTAAAAATCCACCAACAATATTTTATCCTTGTAACATCAATCAACAATTCTGGTCCACAATCATATAAATAACTCATAATCATAATTGTAGTTCTAAATTCCTCTTCTCATCCAGGACGAATATAATTTTTATCACCTATCTTTACCTGAAACATCAAAGATCATGGTTACACCGAATCACATTTCTTATTCATAATTATACTAATAACTTCATCTTTGCACTACGGCCAAAGATATTCATTTCTATCACCAGTTGGTCATGTTCATCTCAACACATGTTCATCTTTGCACTACTGGCAAAAGATATTCAACAACATGTCATCTTTGCACTACGGGCCAAAAATATTCATCAACAATTCATCTTTGCACTACTGGCCAAAGATATTCAACCACATGTCATCTTTGCACTATGGGCCAAAGATATTTATCAACAATTCATATTTGTACTACAGGCCAAATATATTAATATCTCAAAGAAATATATAATCATTTCAGAATTTATATAAACAATAATTATAACCATGTTGATCAATTCACCTTTGCACTTAAGCTAAAGATATTCAATTATAAATTTAATAGTCATGATCATACCAGTCAATAATTCAACTTTGCACTACTGGCTAAAGGGAACCCATAGTCATGATCATACCAAAAATCTACACATCTTTACACTCAAGTCAAAGAGAAATATCATCATTAGGGTTATAAAAATGTTATATATGATAATAAAATCAATATAATCAACATATAGATTTAATCTCAAGAGTAATATTCATAAATCAACAATAATTTGGTCAGAAAAAGAAACCAATTTTATCGTGAATAATAACGCATGAATAGTAACTCGTGAATTATAACTCGTGAATAGTAACTCGACATGAAAAAGGTAGAAATTCTACAATAAAATCCATACCAATATTTCGGTATAATGATATTGAAAATATTTTTTAAGTTTATAAACAATTTATTTTAATTGTTTACACTTTACTAAATAATGCATTTAATCATCCTAAAATGTCAAACTCATAAGATCTCATCACTAATAACCAAAAACCCTCATCAAAAATTTGCATATACCTCATATAGGATACTCAAGCCATAAAATCCTATTTTTCAATTTTCTTACTTCACATAACATATTTAATTCATTTACTCATAACTAGTCCATTTTCATAAAAAAATACCAAATCAGTTCTAAAAATATTTTTTTTCTGGGATTTAGCAGAATATAGTCCCATATTGAACACATATTTTTCTCATAATTTTTAAAACTCATTTACTTTTTTTCATATGGCCAAAACCGCTGAATATTTAGACATTTATCATAAATTGTACTTTTATCCAAAAATTCCAAAATTCACAGAGTAAACTGATATTATATAGATATACTTTCAATAAAAAAAATTTCAATTTTGGAGTTAACCACAAGGAGTTATAAGCGGTTACTTTTAAAATAGTCTTTTCTCATAAAATTCATAACTCTTAATCTATAAATTCAAAAATCACTATTTTTGAACACAATCAATAAAACTCATCAAAATATCATTTCAAATTTTTCAGAATTTTTTTAAGGTCGGAAGAAGTACGAACTAAAAAATATAATAACCCTTAAAATCTCATACCTCAAAAGAGCAGTATTTCTGACTTGAATATTGGATATAACGCTGAGCAACACTCAAGATATCAAAATACTCACAAAAATATGCTTGATAATATAGAGAGAAAGAAAACTTGTTTCTGGTGTGTTTTTCAATTCTAACTTAAGCACCTATTTATAGGAAAATGCTAGAACGCCAAAGAAGACTAAAATAATAAATTAATATTATTTATTCTCTATTTTCTACACACCAACCATCAGCAATCAAAGCATGCCCAGGCTGGAAAAAAAATCTCAGCAGCCCACATGTGTTCAACAACCAAAGTGGGTCCCACCCATAAATTAATAAAAGTTATTTTATTTTTCAAAACTTCAATAATTCATAAAAAATAGCCATTTTATCAGAAAATTCGAATCTCGCAATTTTGTATAGGAAATTCAATTCTCTACAACTTTGCAGAAGAAAGTTTTTCCAAATTCCAAACAGAAATTGACCGAAATCCATAAGTGGGCGATTTTACAGGCTATAATCAAATTTTAGTCAAGAAATGGGGTCCATCGACACACAAAATATGTGTTAATCATTTAATACAATAAAAATACTCTTCCTCCTCATATACTCATATATCCCACATTCATTATAAAACTATCACCATTATTATATTATTAAATATAAAAAAAAAATTTATCAGAAAAGATAAAATATCATTTTTCAACAATTTTCACTTTAAAAATTTTCTCCATCTATATCCACATAAAATTAATATTTTTCTCATCATATAAATCAATAATTAATTATTCACAAATAATATTACAGAATCACAGTACTGATAACCAGGCTGTTCCCAGGAAAGAGGGGGCTTTCCAATAAGAATTTCTCCTTACTGGCGCGCAATTAGATGACCAAACCTCTCCTTAGACAGAACTTTCTAGACATTGCCAATAATGCTATCTAATAATATTATTCAAATAATATGAATTATTAATCTGATAATGGAGATGATGTGCACCAACAATTATTAAAACAACAATAATATAAAATATCAACGCAACAATTATTGAATTAATAAAATAAAATATTGAACAGTAATTACTGTAACAATTATTGAGTAGTGCCTTCTTACGTAAGGATCAATAATTGTGTAAAACCATGTGCTACTGTGCAAACACGCGTATTACTGTATTTTAACCACGGGGTATTCCAACAGTGTTAACGGTAACAACTATGTCGTTATTTATAAAAACTCAATTTTGTCGTTATCTTCATCTGACAGTTATTCTGTTATGGGGCCCACAAATGACTGCGCCGTCGTACGGATATTCCCGATAAAAAGAATATTCCACGACCAAACTAATATTCCCCGACAACAATGAATATTTTATAGCCACTTGCGTATTTTGAAAAAAAAAATTCATATATCACCATTAACTTAAACTTTTACCAATTTAACCATTTACTGAATAGTAATTATAAGAAAAATTGAATACTTTTATTTCATAAAATTCGGGGTCTTACAATCTCCCCTCCTTATGAAATTTCGTCCCCGAAATTTACGTACCTGATATTTCGAAAAGTTGAGAATACATTGTTTTCATTTTAGATTCTATCTCCCGGGTCATCATGATTTCTCCACTGCTCATCTACCGTGATAACTTCATTTGGGTTCCTCACTTGTTGGGAAATCATGACAACCGCTCTCCCTTGAACTACTCGGCTTTGACTTGTTTGGGACAACATTTGGCGTCATCACTACCGTTAGAATATACTTTTCTATAGGGCATATTCCTCCCTCAACTGCCTCGTCGTACTCCTGATTCATGATCTGAATCATCAGTCTTCGATCCATATCGAATTCAGGTTAACCACTCTATACAGGGTAATTCAAAACTTGATGTTGGGTTCTCCCAATTACTTTCCAAAAAGAGAAATTCATATCATCTATTTTTGCCTTCGTAGATCGGACATCTCTTTCCACAATATCCACGTGTCGTGCGGCTTTTGCCCATGCATCACTTATTCTCACTCGTTCAGTTTTTTCTTCTTTCAACTTAGATTCCATCTTTATCATCTTAAACTCTGCTAAAGAATGCTTCTGTTCAAGCATCACATATCAGGTAACACAAGCTTGAATTGTTGCATCCTTTTGCACCACGACCGCCTGTCGTTCTTCAGCCTGCTCTTTTAACTCATGAATACGATTTTGAAATTCTACATTTTGATCATATAATACCTCTAATAAATTCTCCTCAGGTGCTTCTTATTCCTCACTCTCAGCTGCTACCTCTACGACTAGCTCGGGTACAACTATCAATTCTTCACTCACCACATGGATTTCTCTAATTCCTTCTTCGCCTGACATCACATTATCCTGGTTAGTGATTAGAGGTAGCCCCACGGTCTCATTCACTCCATTGTTAACATTCTCAGCAGCCATTCTTAAATACTGCCATAAAACAAGGGTTAATTAAACAAATTAACATATCACATAATATCCCGATATTATGACTGACCAACAAATAAGCTTAGGTAGGACATACTAGCGAAGGATTTACTCATCTCTCCCATCCTAGTTATATTCCCCGATCTCCGCCAGAGACCATATCCCTAAGCTCTGATACCAACTGTGACAACCCCAAAATAGGTTCATTCCATCCAACCTATTCTGAGTCGCCAAATACATGGTACAGAAAATAACTACAACTTTATTACACCAATTGTCGTGCAAAATACAACAACACATATGCTGTGAGTTTGGATACAATTATATACCAAATGTGACTCATGTCCCAACCGTGGACAACACCTCACACTGACACCTTACATAAAGGTATAGTCAAAAACTATTTTAGAAATTAAAATCTTTGGAAAGTGCTCAAAGAAACCTTCGTACATGGGAGGCCATGCTTCTAGGTTATGATAGATATCATATGGCCACAGAATTATCCTTAGTTGACCCAATAGACCCCAAAGAAAAACGAGAAGATTACTATCATATTCTTCCCAATGGGGAGTCTTCTCTTGACATATCATTATCTCCACTGTCTCTAATTGAGAATTATACTTCAAACAAACAACAAGATTATATAGGTAGTGCTCGTAAATATATTCAGCAAGTAGATGAGCACATCCTTGTCTTATGATGACACGAGGTTGTATATCATTAGACATCTTGTATGATAGTGGCAAAATACCCTTTCAACATTGGGTTCGCCTCACCCTATTTGATTAACCAAATATAACTACTAAATGATGTATACAACACTTTTCTATACTGCTTAAGGGGAACCTCCACAGCTAGAGACCACCGTTCTATTTTTCCGTTACCCTCGCTCGACCTAGCTACACTCTTATTACCTAAAAAGAATTGTGAAACAAAAGGGTGAGCACAACTAGCCCAGTAAGAATATCATGACTAAAGATAATTAAATTATCAATAGCCTTCATCAATAATAAATCAGAGATTTACAACATATAGTAGATGATAAAAATTTCAACCATAGTTGTAGCGGAACAAGCAATCAATTAGAAGAGTCAAATAGACTACAAAGTCTATTATCTTCTCCATGTTAAAAATCCACCAACAATATTTTATCCCTGTAACATCAATCAACAATTCCTGTCCACAATCACATGTATAACTCATAATCATAATTGTAGTTCTAAATTCCTCTTCTCATCCAGAACAAAGATAATTTTCATCACTTGTCTTTACCTGAAACATCAAAGATCATGGTTATACCAAATCACAGTTCCTGTTCATAATCATACTAATAATTTCATCTTTGCACTACGGGCCAAAGATATTCATCAACAACTCATCTTTGCACTACAGGCCAAAGATATTCCTCAACAGCTCATATTTGCACTGCAAGCCAAATATATTATTATCTCAAAGAAATATATAATCATTTCAGAATTTATATAACCAATAATTATAACCACGTTAATCAATTCACCTTTGCACTTAAGCTAAAGATATTCAATAACAATTCATCTTTGCACTATAGGCCAAAGATATTCAATAATTGTTCATCTTTGCACTACGGCCAAAGATATTCCTTAACAATTCATCTTTGCACTATAGGCCAAAGATATTCAATAACTGTTCATCTTTACACTCAAGTAAAAGAGAAATTCAACATCAGGGTTATAAAAATGTTATATATGATAATAAAAATAATATGATCAACATATAGTTTTAATCTCAAGAGTAATATTCATAAATCAACTATAATTTGGTTAGAAAAAAAAATTAATTTTATCATGAATAGTAACTCGTGAATAGTAACCCATGAATAGTAACCCATGAATAGTAACTCGTGAATAGTAACTCATAAATAGTAACTCGTGAATAGTAACTCATGAATAATAACTCGTGAATAGTAACTCATGAATAGTAACTCGTGAATAGTAACTCATGAATAGTAACTCATGAATAGTAACTCATGAATAGTAACCCCGACATGAAAAGTTCCAAATTTAATAAAAAGTTCAGATCAATACTTCGACATAATGATATTGGAGAAAATAATATCATTTAAGAAGAAATAACATCCCTTACTATCCCTTACTATCTCTTACTATCCCTTACCTCAAAAGAGCAGTACTTCTGACTGGAATAACGCTGAACGAACTTGCACCGTATAGCAACACTCAAAGTATCAAAATACTCACAAGAATACGCTCAATATATCGAGAGAGAAATAGAGAGAAAACTTCAGTTTTTGGTGTGATTTTCAATTCTAACCTAAGCACCTATTTATAGGAAATTGCTTAGAACACCAAAGTAGAAAATTGAATATAATAATATAATTATAACCAAATTTTCCTTAGCCCGCCACATCAAAAACAAATTTTCCACACAAATGCACCAAAAATGAAAAACATGTTTTAAACAATTTTTGTAACAAAAATCAATTCAGACTCAATAATTCGGAACTTCAATAATTCATAATAAATAGCCCTTTTATCAGAAAATTCGAATCTCGCGAGTTTTTATAGGAAATTCAATTCTCTACAACTTTGCAGAAGAAAGTTTTCCTAAATTCCAAACAAAAATTGACCGAAATTCACAAACCGACGATTTTACAGTCTATAATAAATTTTCGGTCAAGAATTGTGTCCACCAACACACAAAATATGTGTTAAACATTTAATCCAACAAAAATACTCTTCCTCCTCATTTATTCATATATCCCACATTCATTGTAAAAATATCACCATTAATATATTATTAAAATAATATATTTAAATGAATTATTTTATCAGAAAAAAAATAAAATATTAATTTTCAACAATTGTCACATTAAAATTTTTCTCCATCTATATCCACATAAAATTAATATTTTTCTCATCATATAAATCAATAATTAATTATACACAAATAATATTACAGAACCACAGTACTGGCAACCAGGCCGTTCCCAAGAAAGAGGGGGCTTTCCAATAAGGATCTCTTCCTTACTGGCGCGCAATTAGATGACCAAACCTCTCCTTAGATAGAACTTTCTAGACATTGCCAATAATGTTATCTAATAATATTATTCAGATAATATGAATTATTGCTCCGATAATAGAAAATACTGTGTAGTGACAATTATTAAAATAACAGTAATATAAAATATCAACGCAGCAATTATTGAATCAATAAAATAAAATATTGAACAATAATTACTGTAAAAATTATTGAGTAATGCCTTCTTACGTAAAAATCAATAATTGGTGCAATACCGTGTGCTACTGTGCAACAACGCGTATTATTTTGTTTTAACCACCGGGTATTCCAACAGTGTTAACGGTAACAACTACGCCGTTAATTATAAACAACTTACTCTTGTCGTTTTCTTCATCCAATCGCTTTCCGTTATGGGGCCCACAAAAGACTGCGCCGTCGTACAAATATTCTCCGACAGTAAGAATATTCCACGACCAAGCGAATATTCCCCGACAACAATGAATATTTTATAACCACTTGTGTATTTCGAAAAAAATTTATATATCACCCTTAACTTTAACATTTATCAATTTAACCATTTACTAAATAATAATTATAAGAAAAATTGAATACTTTTATTTCATAAAATTCGGGGTCTTACAATCTCCCCTCCTTATGAAATTTCGTCCTCGAAATTTACGTACCTGGTATTTCAAAGAGTTGAGAATACCTTGCTTTCATTTCAGATTCCATCTTTCCTGTCATCATGATTTCTCCATTGCTCATCTCCTGTATTTCAGATATCATTCTAGAATACAGCTTCAAAACAAGGGTTAATTGAACAAATTAACATATCACATAATATCCCGATATTATGACTGACCAACAAATAAGCTTAGGTAGGACACACTAGCGAAGGATTTACTCGTCTCTCTCCTCCTAGTCCTATTCCCCGATCTCCGCCAGAGATCATATCCCTAAGCTCTGATACCAAATGTGACTATCATGGTGCTTCAACCACAGCACCTCACAATGGTACCTATCAGTTTGCCACCGCAGAACGGCGTCCCCTACGGAGAGTCTGGCTTCGGTGCATCCCCCATCAACAGGAAGTCACCAGCGAGAGGCTCGGGGCTCTTTACTTATAGCTCTGATACCAAATATAACGCCCCCAAAATAGGTCCATTCCACCCAACCTATTCTGAGTCGCCAAATACATGGTACAGATAACAACTATAACTTTATTACAACAATTGTCGTGCGAAATACAACAACACATATGCTATGAGTTTGGGTACAAATATATACCAACTGTGACTCATGTCCCAACCTTGGATAGCACGTCACAATGACACATTACATAAAGGTATAGTCAAAAATTGTTTTAGAAATTAGAATCTTTGGGAAGTGCTCAAGGAAACCCTCGTACATGGGAGGCCATGCTTCTAGGTTATGAAAGATATCATATGGCCACAGAATTATCCTTGGTTGACCCAATAGACCCCAAAATATCTATAGACCACCGTTTTATTCCCTTGTTATCCCTCGCTCGACCCAGTTACACTTTTATTACCTGAAAGGAATTGTGAAACAGAAGGGTGAGCACAACTAGCCCACTAAAGAATATCATGACTAAAGATAAATAAGTTATCAATAGCCTTCAACAGAATTAAATCAGAGATTTAGAACATATGGTAGATGATAAAACTTTTCAACCATAGTTGCAGCGGAACGAGCAATCCATTAGAAGAGTCAAATAGACCATAAAGTCTATTATCTTCTCCTTGTTAAAAGTCCACCAACAATGTTTTATCCCTGTAACATCAATCAACAATTCCTGTCCACAATCACATGTATAACTCATAATCATAATTGTAGTTCTAAATTCCTCTTCTCATCCAGAACAAAGATAATTTTCATCACTTGTCTTTACCTGAAACATCAAATATCATGGTTATACCAAATCACAGTTCCTGTTCATAATCATACTAATAATTTCATCTTTGCACTACGGGCCAAAGATATTCATCAACAACTCATCTTTGCACTACAGGCCAAAGATATTCCTCAACAGCTCATATTTGCACTACAAGCCAAATATATTATTATCTCAAAGAAATATATAATCATTTCAGAATTTATATAACCAATAATTATAACCATGTTAATCAATTCACCTTTGCACTTAAGCTAAAGATATTCAATAACAATTCATCTTTGCACTATAGGCCAAAGATATTCAATAACTGTTCATCTTTGCACTACGGCCAAAGATATTCCTTAACAGTTCATCTTTGCACTATAGGCCAAAGATATTCAATAATTGTTCATCTTTACACTCAAGTAAAAGAGAAATTCAACATCAGGGTTATAAAAATGTTATATATGATAATAAAAATAATATGATCAACATATAGTTTTAATCTCAAGAGTAATATTCATAAATCAACTATAATTTGGTTAGAAAAAAAAACAAATTTTATCATGAATAGTAACTCGTGAATAGTAACCCAAGAATAGTAACCCATGAATAGTAACTCGTGAATAGTAACTCATAAATAGTAACTCGTGAATAGTAACTCATGAATAATAACTCGTGAATAGTAACTCATGAATAGTAACTCGTGAATAGTAACTCATGAATAGTAACTCATGAATAGTAACCCCGACATGAAAAGTTCCAAATTTGATAAAAAGTTCAGATCAATACTTCGGCATAATGATATTGGAGAAAATAATATCATTTAAGAAGAAATAACATCCCTTACTATCCCTTACTATCTCTTCCTATCCCTTACCTCAAAAGAGCAGTACTTCTGACTGGAATAACGCTGAACGAACTTGTACCGTATAGCAACACTCAAAGTATCAAAATACTCACAAGAATACGCTCAATATATCGAGAGAGAAATAGAGAGAAAACTTCAGTTTTTGGTGTGATTTTCAGTTCTAACCTAAGCACCTATTTATAGGAAATTGCTTAGAACACCAAAGTAGAAAATTGAATATAATAATATATTTATAACCAAATTTTCCTTAGCCCACCACATCAAAAACAAATTTTCCACACAAATGCACCAAAAATGAAAAACATGTTTTAAACAATTTTTGTAACAAAAATCAATTCAGACTCAATAATTCGGAACTTCAATAATTCATAATAAATAGCCCTTTTATCAAAAAATTTGAATCTCGCGTGTTTTTATAGAAAATTCAATTCTCTACAACTTTGCAGAAGAAAGTTTTCCTAAATTCCAAACAGAAATTGACCGAAATTCACAAACCGACGATTTTACAGTCTATAATAAATTTTCAGTCAAGAATTGTGTCCACCAACACACAAAACATGTGTTAAACATTTAATCCAACAAAAATACTCTTCCTCCTCATTTATTCATATATCCCACATTCATTGTAAAAATATCACCATTAATATATTATTAAAATAATATATTTAAATAAATTATTTTATCAAAAAAAATAAAATATTAATTTTCAACAATTGTCACATTAAAATTTTTCTCCATCTATATCCACATAAAATTAATATTTTTCTCATCATATAAATCAATAATTAATTATACACAAATAATATTACAGAACCACAGTACTGGCAACCAGGCCGTTCCCAAGAAAGAGGGGGCTTTCCAATAAGGATCTCTTCCTTACTGGCGCGCAATTAGATGACCAAACCTCTCCTTAGACAGAACTTTCTAGACATTGCCAATAATGTTACCTAATAATATTATTCAGATAATATGAATTATTGCTCCGATAATAGAAAATACTGTGTAGTGGCAATTATTAAAATAACAGTAATATAAAATATCAACGCAGCAATTATTGAATCAATAAAATAAAATACTGAACAGTAATTACTGTAAAAATTATTGAGTAATGCCTTCTTACGTAAAAATCAATAATTGGTGCAATACCGTGTACTACTGTGCAACAACGCGTATTATTTTATTTTAACCACCGGGTATTCCAACAGTGTTAACGGTAACAACTACGCCGTTAATTATAAACAACTTACTCTTGTCGTTTTCTTCATCCAATCGCTTTCCGTTATGGGGCCCACAAAAGACTGCGCCGTCGTACGAATATTCTCCGACAGTAAGAATATTCCACGACCAAGCGAATATTCCCCGAATTTTATGAAATAAAAGTATTCAATTTTTCTTATAATTACTATTCAGTAAATGGTTAAATTGATAAATGTTAAAGTTAAGGGTGATATATGAAATTTTTTTTAAAATACACAAGTGGTTATAAAATATTCATTGTTGTCGGGGAATATTCGTTTGGACGTGAAATATTCTTTCTGTCGGGGAATATTCGTACGACGGCGCAACTTTTTGTGGGTCCCATAACAGAATAACTGTCGGGTGAAGAAAATGACAAATTTGAGTTTTTACAAATAACGGCGTAGTTGTTACCGTTAACACTGTTGGAATACACAGTGATTAAAATAAAGTAATACGCGTTATTGCACAGTAGCACACGGTATTGCACAGTAATTTTAAAATTATTGATTCTTACGTAAGAAAGCACTACTCAATAATTGTTACAGTAATTACTGTTTAATATTTTATTTTATTGATTCAATAATTGCTACGTTGAAATTTTATATTACTGTTGTTTAATAATTGTCACTGCACAGTATTTCCCATTATCAGATCAATAATTCATATTATTTGAATAATATTATTAGATAACATTATTGGCAATGTCTAGAAAGTTCTGTCTAAGGAGAGGTTTGGTCACCTAATTGTGCGCCAGTAAGGAAAAATTCTTATTGGAAAGCTCCCTCTTTCCTGGGAACGGCCTGGTTATCATAAATGTGATTCTGTAATATTATTTGTGAATAATTAATTATTGATTCATCTGATAAGGAAATATTTATTTTATGTGGATATAAATGAGGGATATATTTTTGTGGCTAAAAATGAAGGAGTTAATGTTGAGGTGTTTTATTTGTATTTTTGTCGGAATGGAGGTATTAAAAATTAGGATTTTTGAGATATTTTGCGGGGGTTATAATTTTTAATCCGACCGTTGGATCGTGGTAATATTTGGATATGTTATACATATATAAGTTGAGTATATGTCCACACATTTTGAACCGTTGAAAATGAACGTATGATTTGTTATGAATTTTACAAGATGTCTGGTTCAGAAATTGTTGAATTTTTGGAGTTTATCATTTTGATAAAAAATTCTAGAATTGGTGGGCCCCACTTGTGGTTGGTGAAAAAATGTGCTTAATTATATTTCAAATGTGGTGGGTGAAAATAGTAACAGGTAAAGTCATCAGGTTGTAGGTCAAGTCTACTAAAATTTTCCTATAAATAGAGGGCTAAGTTAGAATTGAAAATCACACCAGAAACAAGTTTTCTCTCTTTCTCTCTCTAGATTATTGAGTGTATTTTGATAAATATTTAGATACTTTGTGAGTTTCTATTTATCAGTGCAAGTTTCCTTCGGCTTTACATACCGATTAGAAGTACTGCTCTTTTGAGGTAAGGGATTGTAAGGAATTTTAAGGGTTGTTATGTTTTTCAGTTTCGTAATTTTTCTGACCTTCAAAAATTCTGGAAAAATTTGAAATGATATTTTGATGAGTTTTATTGATTGTGTCCAAAAATGGTGATTTTTGGATGTATAGATTGAGAGTTATGAATTTTATGAGAAAAGACTATTTTAAAAGTAACCGCTTATAATTTCTTGTGGTTAACTCCAAAATTGATGAAATTTTTATTGAGAGTACATGTATATGATAGGAGTATACTCTGTGAATTTCAGAATTTTTAGATAAAAGTACAATTTTTGATAAATGTCTAAATATTCGGCTATTTTGGCTATATGAAAAATAGTAAATGACTTTTAAAAATTCTGAGAAAAATATATGTTCACTATGGGACTATATTATGCTAAATCCCAGAAAAAAAATATTTTTGGAACTGATTTGGTATTTTTCATGAAAATAGTCTAGTTATGAGTAAATGAATTAAATATGTTTTGTGAAGTAAGAAAATTAGAAAATATGATTTTATGGCTTGAGAATCCTATATGAGGTATATGCAGATTTTTGATGAGAATTTTTGGTTATTGGTGATGAAATCTTATGAGTTTGGCATTTTAGGATGATTAAATGCATTATTTAGTAAAGTATAAACAATTAAAATAAATTGTTTATAAGCTTAAGAAATATTATTCTTTCAATATCATTATACCGAAATATTGGTATGTATTTTATTGTGTAATTTCTATATTTTTGTGTCGAGTTTACTATTCATGAGTTACTATTCACGACAAAATTGGTTTTTTTTTCTGACCAAATTATAGTTGGTTTACGAATATTACTCTTGAGATTAAATCTATATGTTGATTATATTAATTTTTTATTATATATAACATTTTTATAACCCTAATGATGATATTTCTCTTTAACTTGAGTATAAAGATGGATAGATTTCTGGTATGATCATGACTATGAGTTCTCTTTGGCCAGTAGTGCAAAGTTGAATTGTTGACTGGTATGATCATGACCGTTAAATTTATAAGTGAATATCTTTAACTTAAGTGCAAAGGTGAATTGATCAACATGGTTATAATTATTGTTTATATAAATTCTGAAATGATTATATATTTCTTTGAGATATTAATATATTTGGCCTGTAGTGCAAATATGAACTGTTGATGAATATATTTGGTCGTAGTGCAAATATGAACTATTGAGGAATATCTTTGGCATGTAGTGCAAAGATGAATTGTTGATGAATATCTTTGGCCCGTAGTGCAAAGATGACATGTTGTTGAATATCTTTGGCCAGTAGTGCAAAGATGAACAGATGTTGAGATAAACATGACCAACTGGTGATACAAATGAATATCTTTGACCGTAGTGCAAAGATGAAGTTATTAGTATGATTATGAACAGGAACTGTGATTTGGTATAACTATAATATTTGATGTTTCAGGTAAAGATAGGTGATGAAAATTATCTTCGTCCTGGATGAGAAGAGGAATTTAGAACTACAATTATGATTATGAGTTATTCATATGATTGTGGACCAGAATTGTTGATTAATGTTACAGAGATAAAATATTGTTGGTGGATTTTTAACATGGAGAAGATAATAGACTTTGTAGTCTATTTGACTCTTCTTATGGATTGCTCGTTTCGCTGCAATTATGGTTGAAATTTTTATCATTTACCATATGTTCTAAATCTCTGATTTATTATTGATGAAGGCTATTGATAATTTAATAATCTTTAGTCATGATATTCTTTACTGAGCTAGTTGTGCTCACCCTTTTGCTTCACAATTCCTTTCAGGTAATAAGAGTGTACCTGGGTCGAGCGGGGGTAACAAGGGAATAGAACGGTGGTCATCATTTAGTAGTTATATTTGGTGAATCAAATAGGGTGAGGCGAACCCAACGTTGGAAGGGTGTTTTGCCACTATCATACAAGATGTCTAATGATATACAATCTCGTGTTATCATAAGACATGATTGTGCTCATCCACTTGCTAAGTATATCTACGAGCACTACCTATATAATCTTGGTGTTTGTTTGAAGTATAATTCACGATTAAAGACAGTGGAGATAATGATAAGTCAAGAGAAGACTCACCATTGGGAAGAATATGATAGTAATCTTCTCGTTTTTCTTTGGGGTCTATTGGGTCAACCAAGGATAATTCTGTGGCCGTATGATATCTATCATAACCTAGACGCATGGCCTCCCATGTACGAAGGTTTCCTTGAGCACTTCCCAAAGATTCTAATTTCTAAAACAGTTTTTGACTATACGTTTATGTAAGGTGTCATTGTGAGGTGATGTCCACGGTTGGAACATGAGTCACATTTGGTATATATTTGTATCCAAACTCACAGCATATGTGTTGTTATATTTTACACGATAATTGTTGTAATAAAGTTACAGTTATTTTATGTACCATGTATTTGGCGACTCAGAATGGGTTGGATGGAATGGACCTATTTTGGGGTTGTCACATTTGGTATCAGAGCTTAGGATATGATCTATGGCGGAGATCGGGGAATACAACTAGGCGGGAAGAGATGAGTAAATCCTTCGCTAGTATGTCCTACCTAAGCTTATTTGTTGGTCAGTCATAATATTGGGATATTATGTGATATGTTAATTTGTTAAATTAACCCTTGTTTTGAAGCTGTATTCTAGAATGATATTTGAAATACAGGAGATGAAAAATGGAAAAATTATGATGACAGGGAAGATGGAATCTGAAATGAAAGGAAGGTATTCTCAACTCTTCGAAATACCAAGTACGTAAATTTCGGGGACGAAATTTCATAAGGAGGGGAGATTGTAAGACCCCGAATTTTATGAAATAAAAGTATTCAATTTTTCTTATAATTACTATTCAATAAATGGTTAAATTGATAAATGTTAAACTTAAGGGTGATATATGAATTTTTTTTTCAAAATACACAAGTGGTTATAAAATATTCATTGTTGTCGGGGAATATTCATTTGGTCGTGAAATATTCTTTCTGTCGGGGAATATTTGTACGACGGCGCAACTATTTGTGGGCCCCATAACAGAATAACTGTCGGGTGAAAAAAATGACAAATTTGAATTTTTACAAATAACAACGTAGTTGTTACCGTTAACACTGTTGGAATACACAGTGATTAAAATAAAGTAATACGCGTTATTGCACAATAGTACACGGTATTGCACAGTATGTTTAAAACTATTGATTCTTACGTAAGAAGGCACTACTCAATAATTGTTACAGTAATTACTGTTTAATATTTTATTTTATTGATTCAATAATTGCTATGTTGAAATTTTATATTATTGTTGTTCAATAATTGTCACTGCACAGTATTTCCCATTATCAGTTCAATAATTCATATTATTTGAATAATATTATTAGATAACATTATTGGCAATGTCTAGAAAGTTCTGTCTAAGGAGAGGTTTGGTCACCTAATTGCGCGCCAATAAGGAAAAATTCTTATTGGAAAGCCCCCTCTTTCCTAGGAACGGCCTGGTTGTCATAAATGTGATTCTGTAATATTATTTGTGAATAATTAATTATTGATTCATATGATAAGGAAATATTTATTTTATGTGGATATAAATGAGGGATATATTTTTGTGGTTAAAAATGAAGGAGTTAATGTTGAGGTGTTTTATTTGTATTTTTGTCGGAATGGAGGTATTAAAAATTAGGGTTTTTGAGATATTTTGCGGGGGTTATAATTTGTAATCCGACCGTTGGATCGTGGTAATATTTGGATATGTTATACATATATAAGTTGAGTATATGTCCACAAATTTTGAACCGTTGAAAATGAACGTATGATTTGTTATGAATTTTACAAGATGACTGGTTCAGAAATTGTTGAATTTTCGAAGTTTATCATTTTGATGGAAAATTCTAGAATTGGTGGGCCCCACTTATGGTTAGTGAAGAAATATGCTGAATTATATTTCAAATGTGGTGGGTGGGAATAGTAGCAGGTAAAGCCATCAGGTTGCAGGTCAAGCCTACTAAAATTTTCTTATAAATAAAGGGCTAAGTTAGAATTGAAAATCACACCAGAAACAAGTTTTCTCTCTTTCTCTCTCTAGATTATTGAGTGTATTTTGTGAGTATTTAGATACTTTGTGAGTTTCTATTCATCAGTGTAAGTTTCCTTCGGCTTTGCATACCGATCAGAAGTATTGCTCTTTTGAGGTAAGGGATAATAAGGAATTTTAAGGGTTGTTATGTTTTTCAGTTTCGTAATTTTTCTGACCTTCAAAAATTCTGGAAAAATTTGAAATGATATTTTGATGAGTTTTCTTGATCTTGTCCAAAAATGGTGATTTTTGGATGTATAGATTGAGAGTTATGAATTTTATGAGAAAAGACTATTTTAAAAGTAACCGCTTATAATTTCTTGTGGTTAACTCCAAAATTGATGAAATTTTTATTGAGAGTACATGTATATGATAGGAGTATACTCTGTGAATTTCAGAATTTTTAGATAAAAGTACAATTTTTGATAAATGTCTAAATATTCGGCTGTTTTGGCCATATGAAAAATAGTAAATGACTTTTAAAAATTCTAAGAAAAATATATGTTCACTATGGGACTATATTATTCTAAATCCCAGAAAAGAAATATTTTTGGAACTGATTTGATATTTTTCATAAAAATGGTCTAGTTATGAGTAAATAAATTAAATATATTTTGTGAAGTAAGAAAATTAGAAAATATGATTTTATGGCTTGAGAATCCTATATAAGGTATATGCAGATTTTTGATGAGAATTTTTGGTTATTGGTGATGAAATCTTATGAGTTTGACATTTTAGGATGATTAAATGTATTATTTAGTAAAGTATAAACAATTAAAATAAATTGTTTATAAGCTTAAGAAATATTATTCTTTCAATATCATTATACCGAAATATTGGTATGTATTTTATTGTGGAATTTCTACATTTTTGTGTCGAGTTTACTGTTCATGAGTTACTATTCACGAGTTACTATTCACGACAAAATTAGTTTTTTTTTCTGACCAAATTATAGTTGGTTTATGAATATTACTCTTGAGATTAAATCTATATGTTGATTATATTAATTTTATTATCATATATAATATTTTTAGAACCCTAATGATAATATTTCTCTTTGACTTGAGTGTAAAGATGGGTAGATTTCTGGTATGATCATGACTATGGGTTCTCTTTGGCCAGTAGTGCAAAGTTGAATTGTTGACTGGTATGATCATGACCATTGAATTGTTGGATGGAATGGACCTATTTTGGGGTTGTCACATCTTCTCCATGTTAAAAATCTACCAACAATATTTTATCCCTGTAACTTCAATCAACAATTCTGGTCCACAATCATATGAATAACTCATAATCATAATTGTAGTTCTAAATTCCTCTTCTCATCCAGGACGAAGATAATTTTTATCACCTATCTTTACCTGAAACATCAAAGATCATGGTTACACCAAATCATATTTCCTGTTCATAATTATACTAATAACTTCATCTTTGCACTACGGCTAAAGATATTCATTTGTATCACCAGTTGGTCATGTTCATATTAACACCTGTTCATCTTTGCACTACTGGCCAAAGATATTCATCAACATGTTATCTTTGCACTACGGGTGTAAGACCCCGAATTTTATGAAATAAAAGTATTCAATTTTTCTTATAATTACTATTCAGTAAATGGTTAAATTGATAAAAAATTAAAGTTATGAGTGAAATATGATTTTTTTTCAAAATAAGCAAGTGGTTATAAAATAATCATTGTTGTCGGGGAATATTCGTTTGGTCGTGGAATATTCTTTCTGTCGGAGAATATTCGTACGACGGCGCAGCCATTTGTGGGCCCCGTAACAGAATAACTGTCGGGTGAAGAAAACGATAAATTTGAGTTTTTACAAATAACGACGTAGTTGTTACTGTTAATACTATTGAAATACCCGGTGGTTAAAATACAGTAATACGCGTTATTGCACAGTAGCACACGGTATTGCACAGTATTTTTGAAATTATTGATTCTTACGTAAGAAGGCACTACTCAATAATTGTTACAGTAATTACTGTTCAATATTTTATTTTATTGATTCAATAATTGCTACGTTGAAATTTTGTATTATTGTTGTTCAATAATTGTTGCTGCACAGTATTTTCTATTATCAGATCAATAATTCATATTATTTGAATAGTATTATTAGATAACATTATTGACAATGTCTAGAAAGTTCTGTCTAAGGAGAGGTTTGGTCATCTAATTGCGCGCCAGTAAGGAAAAATTCTTATTGGAAAGCCCCCTCTTTCCTGGGAACGGCCTGGTTGTCATAAATGTGATTCTGTAATATTATTTATGAATAATTAATTATTGATTCATATGATAAGAAAATATTTATTTTATGTGGATATAAATGAGGGATATATTTTTGTGGTTAAAAAATGAAGGAGTTAATGTTGAGATTTTTATCCGTATTTTTGTCGGAATGGAGGTATTAAAAATCAGGGTTTTTGAGATATTTTGCGGGGGTTATAATTTTTAATCCGACCGTTGGATCGTGATAATTTTTGGATATGTTATACATATATAAGTTGAGTATATGTCCACAAATTTTGAACCGTTAAAAATGAACGTATGATTTATTATGAATTTTACAAGATGGCTGGTTCAGAAATTGTTGAATTTTTGGAGTTTATCATTTTGGTAGAAAATTCTAGAATTGGTGGGCCCCACTTGTGGTTGGTGAAGAAATGTGCTGAATTATATTTCAAATGTGGTGGGTGGGAATAGTAGCAGGTAAAGCCATCAGGTTGCAGGTCAAACCTACCAAAATTTTTCTATAAATAGAGGGCTAAGTTAGAATTGAAAATCACACCAGAAATATAAGTTTTCTCTCTTTCTCTCTCTATATTATGAAGCATATTTTGTGAGTTTTAAGATACTTGGTAAGTTGCTATTCATTAGTGCAAGTTTCCTTCAGCATCATATCCGATATCCAGTCAGAAGTACTGCTCTTTTGAGGTAAGGGATAGTAATGGATTTTAAGGGTTGTTATGATTTTCAGTTTCGTAATTTTTCTGATCTTCAAAAATTCTGGAAAAATTTGAAATGATATTTTGATGAGTTTTCTTGATTGTGTCCAAAAATGGTGATTTTTGGATGTATAGATTGAGAGTTATGAATTTTATGAGAAAATACTATTTTAAAAGTAACCGCTTATAATTCCTTGTGGTTAACTCCAAAATTGATGAAATTTTTATTGGGAGTACATGTGTATGATAGAAGTATACTCTGTAAATTTCAGAATTTTTGGACAAAAGTATAATTTTTGATAAATGTCTAAATATTCGGTGGTTTTGGCCATATGAAAAATAGTAAATGAGTTTTAAAATTTTGAGAAAAATATATGTTCAATATTGGACTATATTATGCTAAATCCCAGAAAAGAAATATTTTTGGAACCGATTTGATATTTTTCATGAAAATGGACTAGTTATGAGTAAATGAATTAAATATGTTATGTGAAGTAAGAAAATTGGAAAATAGGATTTTATGGCTTAAGAATCCTATATGAGGTATATGCAGATTTTTGATGAGGGTTTTGATTATTGGTGATAAAATCTTATGAGTTTGGTATTTTAGAATGAT
Organism: Panax notoginseng; assembly: GCA_016801055.1. Taxonomy (NCBI): domain Eukaryota; kingdom Viridiplantae; phylum Streptophyta; class Magnoliopsida; order Apiales; family Araliaceae; genus Panax; species Panax notoginseng. The sequence goes on along the minus strand of CM029017.1, from coordinate 99,254,920 downwards.
TAAATGCATTATTTAGTAAAGTGTAAACAATTTAAATAAATTGTTTATAAGCTTAAGAAATATTATTCTTTCAATATCATTATACCAAAATATTGGTATGAATTTTATTGTAGAATTTCTATCTTTTTGTGTCGGGGTTACTATTCATGAGTTACTATTCATAAGTTACTATTCACGAGTTACTATTCATGAGTTACTATTCATAAGTTACTATTCACGAGTTACTATTCACGACAAAATTGGTTTCTTTTTCTGACTAAATTATAGTTGATTTATGAATATTGCTCTTGAAATTAAATCCATATTTTGACCATATTATTTTTATAATCATATATAACATTTTTATAACCTTGATGTTGAAATTCTCTTTCGCTTGAGTGTAAAGATGGGTAAATTATTGGTATGATCATGACTATGGGTTCTCTTTGGCCGTAGTGCAAAGATGAATTATTGATGAATATCTTTGGCCTGTAGTGCAAAGATGAACTGTTGTTGAATATCTTTGGCCTGTAGTGCAAAGATGGTTTGTTGATGAATATCTTTGGCCTGTAGTGCAAAGATGAACTGTTGTTGAATATCTTTGGTCGTAGTGCAAAGATGGATTTATTAGTATGATTATGAACAGGAACTGTGAGTTGGTATAACCATGATCTTTGATGTTTCAGGTAAAGACATGTGATGAAAATATTCTTCGTCCTGGGTGCGAAGAAAAATTTAGAATCACAATTATGATTATGAGTTATTCATATGATTGTGGAAAGGAACTGTTGATTGATGTTACAGGGATAAAATATTGTTGATGGATTTTTAACATGGAGAAGATAATAGACTTTATAGTCTATTTGACTCTTCTAATGGATTGCTCGTTCCGCTGCAACTATGGTTGAAATTTTTATCATTTACCATATGTTCTAAATCTCTGATTTATTATTGATGAAGGCTATTGATAATTTAATTATCTTTAGTCATGATATTTTTTACTGAGCTAGTTGTGCTCACCCTTTTACTTCACAATTCCTTTCAGGTAATAAGAGTGTAGCTGGGTCGAGCGAGGGTAACGGGGAAATAGAACGGTGGTCTCTAGCTGTAGATGTTCTCCCGAAGCAGTATAGAAAAATTCATTTAGTAGTTATATTTGGTGAATCCAATAGGGTAAGGTGTACCCAACGTTGGAAGGGTGGTTTGCCACTATCATACAAGATGTCTAACGACATACAACCTCGTGTCATCATAAGACAGGGATGTGCTCATCCACTTGCTGAGTATATATACGAGCACTACCTATATAATCTTGGTGTTTGTTTGAAGTATAATTCTCAATTAGAGACAGTGGAGATAATGATAAGTCAAGAGAAGACTCACCATTGGGAAGAATATGATAGTAATCTTCTCGTTTTTCTTTTGGGGTCTATTGGGTCAACCAAGGATAATTCTGTGGCCATATGATATCTATCATAACCTAGACGCGTGGCCTCCCATGTACGAAGGTTTCCTTGAGCACTTCCCAAAGATTCTAATTTCTAAAACAGTTTTTTGACTATACCTTTATGTAAGGTGTTATTGTGAGGTGATGTCCACGGTTGGAACATGAGTCACATTTGGTATATATTTGTATCCAAACTCACAGCATATGTGTTGTTGTATTTTGCACGACAATTGTTGTAATAAAGTTGTAGTTATTTTCTGTACCATGTATTTGACGACTCAGAATGGGTTGGGTGGAATTGACCTATTTTGGGGTCGTTACAGGTGGTATCAGAGCTTAGGGATATGATCTCTGGCGGAGATCGGGGAATACAACTAGGAGGGGAGAGATGAGTAAATCCTTCGCTAGTGTGTCCTACCTAAGCTTATTTGTTGGTCAGTCATAATATTGGGATATTATGTGATATGTTAATTTGTTTAATTAACCCTTGTTTTATGGCAGTATTTGAGAATGGCAGCTGAGAATGCTAAAAATGGAGTGAATGAGACTGTGGGGATACCTCTAATCACTAACCGTGATAATGTGATGTCAGACGAAGAAGGAATTAGAGATATCCATGTGGTGAGTAAAGAATTGATAGTTACACCCGAGATAGTCGCAGAGGTAACAGCTGAGACTGAGGAAGAAGAGGAAGAAGAAGTACCAGAGGAGAGTTTATTAGAGGTATTATATGATCAAAATGTAGAATTTCAAAATCGTATTCATGAGTTAGAAGAGCAGGCAGAAGAACGACAGGCGGTCGTGGAACAAAAGGATGCAATAATTCAAGCTTGTGTTACCCGATATGTGATGCTTGAACAGAAGCATTCTTTGGCAGAGTATAAGATGATAAAAATAGAATCTGAGCTGAGAGAAGAAAAATTGAACGAGTGAGAATAAGTGATGCATGGGCAAAAGCTGCACGACACGTGGATATTGTGGAAAGAGATGTTCGATCTAAGAAGGCTAAAATAGATGATATGAATTTCTCTTTTTGGAAAGCAATTGGGAGAACCCAACATCGAGTTTTGAATTACCCTGTACATAGCGGTCAACCTGAATCCGATATGGATCGAAGATTGATGATTCAGATCATGAATGAGGAGTACGAAGAGGCAGTTGAGGGAGGAATATGTCCTATAGAAAGGTATATTCCAACGGTAATGATTACGCCAAATGCTACTCCAGACAAGTCAAAGCCGAGTAGTTCGAGGGATGTCAGTTGTCATGACTTCTCAACAAATGAGGAACCCAAATGAAGTTATCATGGGAGATGAGCAATGGAGAAATCATGATGATCTGAGAGATAGAATCTGAAATAGAAGCAAGGTATTCTCAACTCTTCGAAATACCAGGTACGTAAATTTCGGGGACGAAATTTCATAAGGAGGGGAGATTGTAAGACCCCGAATTTTATGAAATAAAAGTATTCAATTTTTCTTATAATTACTATTCAGTAAATTGTTAAATTGATAAAAAATTAAAGTTATGAGTAAAATATGATTTTTTTTCAAAATAAGCAAGTGGTTATAAAATAATCATTGTTGTCGGGGAATATTCGTTTGGTCGTGGAATATTCTTTCTGTCGGAGAATATTCGTACGACGGCGCAGCCATTTGTGGGCCCCATAACAGAATAACTGTCGGGTGAAGAAAACGATAAATTTGAGTTTTTACAAATAACGACGTAGTTGTTACTGTTAATACTATTGAAATACCCGGTGGTTAAAATACAGTAATACGCGTTATTGCACAGTAGCACACGGTATTGCACAGTATTTTTGAAATTATTGATTCTTACGTAAGAAGGCACTACTCAATAATTGTTACAGTAATTACTGTTCAATATTTTATTTTATTGATTCAATAATTGCTACGTTGAAATTTTGTATTATTGTTGTTCAATAATTGTTGCTGCACAGTATTTTCTATTATCAGATCAATAATTCATATTATTTGAATAGTATTATTAGATAACATTATTGACAATGTCTAGAAAGTTCTGTCTAAGGAGAGGTTTGGTCATCTAATTGCGCGCCAGTAAGGAAAAATTCTTATTGGAAAGCCCCCTCTTTCCTGGGAACGGCCTGGTTGTCATAAATGTGATTCTGTAATATTATTTATGAATAATTAATTATTGATTCATATGATAAGAAAATATTTATTTTATGTGGATATAAATGAGGGATATATTTTTGTGGTTAAAAAATGAAGGAGTTAATGTTGAGATTTTTATCCGTATTTTTGTCGGAATGGAGGTATTAAAAATCAGGGTTTTTGAGATATTTTGCGGGGGTTATAATTTTTAATCCGACCGTTGGATCGTGATAATTTTTGGATATGTTATACATATATAAGTTGAGTATATGTCCACAAATTTTGAACCGTTAAAAATGAACGTATGATTTATTATGAATTTTACAAGATGGCTGGTTCAGAAATTGTTGAATTTTTGGAGTTTATCATTTTGGTAGAAAATTCTAGAATTGGTGGGCCCCACTTGTGGTTGGTGAAGAAATGTGCTGAATTATATTTCAAATGTGGTGGGTGGGAATAGTAGCAGGTAAAGCATCAGGTTGCAGGTCAAACCTACCAAAATTTTTCTATAAATAGAGGGCTAAGTTAGAATTGAAAATCACACCAGAAATATAAGTTTTCTCTCTTTCTCTCTCTATATTATGAAGCATATTTTGTGAGTTTTAAGATACTTGGTGAGTTGCTATTCATTAGTGCAAGTTTCCTTCAGCATCATATCCGATATCCAGTCAGAAGTACTGCTCTTTTGAGGTAAGGGATAGTAATGGATTTTAAGGGTTGTTATGATTTTCAGTTTCGTAATTTTTCTGATCTTCAAAAATTCTGGAAAAATTTGAAATGATATTTTGATGAGTTTTCTTGATTGTGTCCAAAAATGGTGATTTTTGGATGTATAGATTGAGAGTTATGAATTTTATGAGAAAATACTATTTTAAAAGTATCCGCTTATAATTCCTTGTGGTTAACTCTAAAATTGATGAAATTTTTATTGGGAGTACATGTGTATGATAGAAGTATACTCTGTAAATTTCAGAATTTTTGGACAAAAGTATAATTTTTGATAAATGTCTAAATATTCGGTGGTTTTGGCCATATGAAAAATAGTAAATGAGTTTTAAAAATTCTAAGAAAAATATATGTTCAATATTGGACTATATTATGCTAAATCCCAGAAAAGAAATATTTTTGGAACCGATTTGATATTTTTCATGAAAATGGACTAGTTATGAGTAAATGAATTAAATATGTTATGTGAAGTAAGAAAATTGGAAAATAGGATTTTATGGCTTGAGAATCCTATATGAGGTATATGCAGATTTTTGATGAGGGTTTTGATTATTGGTGATAAAATTTTATGAGTTTGGTATTTTAGAATGATTAAATGCATTATTTAGTAAAGTGTAAACAATTTAAATAAATTGTTTATAAGCTTAAGAAATATTATTCTTTCAATATCATTATACCAAAATATTGGTATGAATTTTATTGTAGAATTTCTATCTTTTTGTGTCGGGGTTACTATTCATGAGTTACTATTCATAAGTTACTATTCACGAGTTACTATTCACGACAAAATTGGTTTCTTTTTCTGACTAAATTATAGTTGATTTATGAATATTGCTCTTGAAATTAAATCCATATTTTGACCATATTATTTTTATAATCATATATAACATTTTTATAACCTTGATGTTGAAATTCTCTTTCGCTTGAGTGTAAAGATGGGTAAATTATTGGTATGATCATGACTATGGGTTCTCTTTGGCCGTAGTGCAAAGATGAATTATTGATGAATATCTTTGGCCTGTAGTGCAAAGATGAACTGTTGTTGAATATCTTTGGCCTGTAGTGCAAAGATGGTCTGTTGATGAATATCTTTGGCCTGTAGTGCAAAGATGAACTGTTGTTGAATATCTTTGGTCGTAGTGCAAAGATGGATTTATTAGTATGATTATGAACAGGAACTGTGAGTTGGTATAACCATGATCTTTGATGTTTCAGGTAAAGACATGTGATGAAAATATTCTTCGTCCTGGGTGCGAAGAAAAATTTAGAATCACAATTATGATTATGAGTTATTCATATGATTGTGGAAAGGAACTGTTGATTGATGTTACAGGGATAAAATATTGTTGATGGATTTTTAACATGGAGAATATAATAGACTTTATAGTCTATTTGACTCTTCTAATGGATTGCTCGTTCCGCTGCAACTATGGTTGAAATTTTTATCATTTACCATATGTTCTAAATCTCTGATTTATTATTGATGAAGGCTATTGATAATTTAATTATCTTTAGTCATGATATTTTTTACTGAGCTAGTTGTGCTCACCCTTTTACTTCACAATTCCTTTCAGGTAATAAGAGTGTAGCTGGGTCGAGCGAGGGTAACGGGGAAATAGAACGGTGGTCTCTAGCTGTAGATGTTCTCCCGAAGCAGTATAGAAAAATTCATTTAGTAGTTATATTTGGTGAATCCAATAGGGTAAGGTGTACCCAACGTTGGAAGGGTGGTTTGCCACTATCATACAAGATGTCTAACGACATACAACCTCGTGTCATCATAAGACAGGGATGTGCTCATCCACTTGCTGAGTATATATACGAGCACTACCTATATAATCTTGGTGTTTGTTTGAAGTATAATTCTCAATTAGAGACAGTGGAGATAATGATAAGTCAAGAGAAGACTCACCATTGGGAAGAATATGATAGTAATCTTCTCGTTTTTCTTTGGGGTCTATTGGGTCAACCAAGGATAATTCTGTGGCCATATGATATCTATCATAACCTAGACGCGTGGCCTCCCATGTACGAAGGTTTCCTTGAGCACTTCTCAAAGATTCTAATTTCTAAAACAGTTTTTGACTATACCTTTATGTAAGGTGTTATTGTGAGGTGATGTCCACGGTTGGAACATGAGTCACATTTGGTATATATTTGTATCCAAACTCACAGCATATGTGTTGTTGTATTTTGCACGACAATTGTTGTAATAAAGTTGTAGTTATTTTCTGTACCATGTATTTGACGACTCAGAATGGGTTGGGTGGAATTGACCTATTTTGGGGTCGTTACAACGGGCCAAAAATATTCATCAACAATTCATCTTTGCACTACTGGCCAAAGATATTCAACCACATGTCATCTTTGCACTCTTGGCCAAAGATATTTATCAACAATTCATATTTGCACTACAGGCCAAATATATTAATATCTCAAAGAAATATATAATCATTTCAGAATTTATATAAACAATAATTATAACCATATTGATCAATTCACCTTTGCACTTAAGCTAAAGATATTCAATTATAAATTTAATGGTCATGATCATACCAGTCAATAATTGAACTTTGCACTACTGGCTAAAGGGAACCCATAGTCATGATCATACCAAAAATCTACCCATCTTTACACTTAAGTCAAAGAGAAATATCATCATTAGGGTTATAAAAATGTTATATATGATAATAAAATCAATATAATCAACATATAGATTTAATCTCAAGAGTAATATTCATAAATCAACTATAATTTGGTCAGAAAAAAGAAACCAATTTTGTCGTGAATAGTAACTTGTGAATAGTAACTCATGAATAGTAACTCGTGAATAGTAACTCGACATGAAAAAGGTAGAAATTCCACAATAAAATCTATACCAATATTTCGGTATAATGATATTGAAAGAATAATATTTTTTAAGCTTATAAACAATTTATTTTAATTGTTTACAATTTACTAAATAATACATTTAATCGTCCTAAAATGCTAAACTCATAAGATTTCATCACCAATAACCAAAAACCCTCATAAAAAAACTGCATATACCTCATATAGGATACTCAAGACATAAAATCCTATTTTTCAATTTTCTTACTTCACATAACATATTTAATTCATTTACTCATAACTAGTCTATTTTTATGAAAAATACCAAATCAGTTCCAAAAATATTTCTGTTCCGAGATTTAGCAGAATATAGTTCCATATTGAACACATATTTTTCTCAAAATTTTTAAAACTCATTTACTATTTTTCATATGGACAAAACCGCCGAATATTTAGACATTTATCATAAAATGTATTTTTATCTAAAAATTTCAAAATTCACAGAGTACACTGATATTATATAGACATACTTCCAATAAAAATTTCATCAATTTTGGAGTTAACCACAAGTAGTTATACCGATTCGATCCGAGCTCTCTTTTTTCTCATAAAATTCATAACTCTTAATCTATATATCCAAAAATCACCATTTTTGGACACAATCAATAAAACTCATCAAAATATCATTTCAAATTTTTCCAGAATTTTTTTAAGGTCGGAAGAAGTACGAACTAAAAAACATAATAACCCTTAAAATCCCTTACCTCAAAAGAGCAGTATTTCTGACTTGAATATTGGATATAACGCTGAGCAACACTCAAGATATCAAAATACTCACAAAAATATACTTGATAATATAGAGAGAAAGAAAACTTGTTTCTGGTGTATTTTTCAATTCTAACTTAAGCACCTATTTATAGGAAAATGCTAGAACGCCAAAGGAGACTAAAATAATAAATTAATATTATTTATTCTCTATTTTCTACACAACATCCATCAGTAATGAAAGCATGCCAAGGCTGAAAAAAAAATCCCAGCAGCCCACATGTGTTCAACAACCAAAGTGGGTCCCACCCATAAATTAATAAAAGTTATTTTATTTTCCGAAACTTCAATAATTCATAGAAAATAGCCCTTTTATCAGAAAATTCAAATCTTAAAATTCTGTATAGGAAATTCAATTCTCTACAACTTTGTAGAAGAAAATTTTTCCAAATTCCAAACAGAAATTGACCGAAATCCATTAACGGACGATTTTACAAGCTATAATCAAATTTCAGTCAAGAAATGGGGTCCACCGACACACAAAACATGTGTTAATCATTTAATACAACAAAAATATTCTTTCTCCTCATATACTCATATATCCCACATTCATTGTAAAACTATTACCATTATTATATTATTAAATATAATAATAAATTATTTTATCAGAAAAGATAAAATATCATTTTTCAACAATTGTCACTTTAAAAATTTTCTCCACCTATATCCACATAAAATTAATATTTTTCTCATCATATAAATCAATAATTAATTATTCACATATAATATTACAGAATCACAGTACTGGCAACCAGGCTGTTCCTAGGAAAGAGGGGGCTTTCCAATAAGGATTTCTCCTTATTGGCGCACAATTAGATGACCAAACCTCTCCTTAGACATAACTTTCTAGACATTGCCAATAATGATATCTAATAATATTATTCAAATAATATGAATTATTGATCTGATAATGGAGATGATGTGCACCAACAATTATTGAAACAACAATAATATAAAATATCAACGCAGCAATTATTGAATTAATAAAATAAAATATTGAACAGTAATTACTGTAACAATTATTGAGTAGTGCCTTCTTACGTAAGGATCAATAATTCAAAATTAATGTGTAAAATCGTGTGCTACTGTGCAAACATGCGTATTACTGTATTTTAACCACCGGGTATTCCAACAGTGTTAATGGTAACAACTACGCCGTTATTTATAAAAACTCAATTTTATCGTTATCTTCATCTTACAGTTTTTCTGTTATGGGGACCACAAATGACTGCGCCGTCGTACGGATATTCCCGATAAAAAGAATATTTCACGACCAAACGAATGTTCCCCGACAACAATGAATATTTTATAGCCACTTGCGTATTTTGGAAAAAAAAAATCCATATATCACCCTTAACTTTAACTTTTATCAATTTAACCATTTACTGAATAGTAATTATAAGAAAAATTGAATACTTTTATTTCATAAAATTCGGGGTCTTACAATGTGCATTAGTTTTAAGAATCGCACCTAATCCTAAAAAATATCTGGCTAATCTTAATAGTTTCTACTATCAAATATACACATGAGAAAAGAATCACCTTTTCGCCACATATACATTGATAGCGCGACACCAACATTCCAATGATTATCAATGTGATAAACTAAGCGCAAGTACAAAACCCTCGTCCATACAAAGGTTTGTACAACTCAGCCATCACATGAGTCCTCAATTGAAATCCCACCTAACTCTATCTTACTTATAACTTACTCTTTGCTCAATACGAATTTTTTTGTACCTCATCATCTATAACTCCTCGTGAGTTTGCCTCATACTATATCATAGTACATTATCTTCATAGCATTAAGCTATAATTATTCAAACATTACAGACCATATTTCTTTTATAAATTAAACAAATCACGTCATGATCTTATTCTATAATCATCTCCCTTAAAATTCTTTTCTTAACTCATGATCGTTTTGTTTTACGATCCTCTTTCTTTCACTTTTTCATCATTTACGACATTATTCGTTATCTTGGCTATTGCCATTTCTTATCTTTATATATCTGTCGACGTCGGGATTTTTAATTGTCCCTGTTCGTTACTTGTTCTTTGGTGTTCTCATTTTAGGTGAGATCCATGGGGGATCAGAAATATAAATAAAGCTGTAAAAGCTATCAACCGCCACGGAGGAAACTCCAGGCAGGACCAAATGTACAAAAAGCTATAAAAACGGTCAACCACCACGAAGTAAACTCCAAGTTGGACGAAATATATATATATATATATATATATATATATATATATATATATATATATATATATATATATATAAGTATATAAACGCACCGGATATAAAATTCAGGCTCATCGGACGGAGTCCAACAACAGTTAATATATATAAGTATATATATATTAAAGCAGTAAACGCACCGGATGTGAAATCCAGGCGCATCGGACGGAGTCCAACAACAGTTAATATATATAAGTATATATATATTAAAGCAGTAAACGCACCGGATGTGAAATCCAGGCGCATCGGACGGAGTCCAACAACAGATAATATATATAAGTATATATATATTAAAGCAGTAAACGGACCGGATGTGAAATCCAGTCTCACCAAACAGAGTTCGATTGCAGTTCATATATATAATTATATATATAAGAAAGCCATTAAACGCACCAGACATAAGTCTAGGCTCATCGAACAGAGTTCGACATGCAGTTCATATATATAAATGTATATATATACAACAGCAATTAAACGCTCCAAACCGAAGTTTAGGCTCAATCGAGGTATAACTCGATAATGTTAGTCAATATATATATATATATATATATATATATATATATATATATACAGACTGGAATGAAACCACGGACCGAAGCCCAGGCAAAAGCAAGCAACACGACTCTCAACGTGTAAAAGGGTGTGTGCAAAGATGAAGAGAAAGACTCTAAAGTGTGTGAGAAGGCTTACAGCTGACTGCTAAAAAATACTTCTATATCTTTATAGTGGGTAAACACTGGCTTTTGTGGGTACAAAAGAAGCTATATATGAGCTCACAGGTGTTTAAAAGGGGAAAGTACACTGCATGGGATGAGTGTAGAGCAAATTGGGCAGGGCTTCATCACCGTTTTCTCTTGAAAAATTAGCACCCCAAGCCCTCTATTTATAGGCATATTAGTCGCAGGTGTACCTGCGGGTGAGCCGCAGATGTACCAGAGGCAACCCGGGTTGGCCCGGGTTTTTCGGGTCGGGTCGTCTCGAAGTACGTGAACTCAGGAACTATAATATCCACTCAGATTTTTAGAAGTGCAATTCGGGCATCCGTTTGAGGTATACAGGACCTATTTCGGACCTTGTCGAGAGTTGTACGATGGCATGGGATTAGAGTTTGTACGAAGTCATTGAAGATGGGACGGTGCCCTCCGGTCTTCAAGTTTCAACTTTCATCCGTCATCCCGTACAATAGTTACTCGGGATTGATTAGTCTTGTAGAACATTATTGCGTAGATATGTTGAGGCGACGTGGCGTGGCATCGTGTTGGTCAGATGACGATGTTGCCCCTCACCGGTGTTATCGCCAGATTGGGCTGATAAAGCAGACGTTGCTCAGCTTCGCTGGGATTGGACTGCTGTCATTGGTTGAAGGTCCTCATTATCATCCTTGAGGTGTGTTTGTCTTCCCGATGTTATCACCGGGCTGGTACAGTGGATCTCTTTATGAGCGCCGAGATTGAAGCTAGTCGTACTTGTAACAAGCATTTTCGGGGTTATTACCGAAATTGCATTCCTTGGGGTTATCACCATGGTTGGTGGCTATTCCCATGGTTGGGACAGAGACTGGATACCTCGGGGTTATCTCCGAGATTAATCGATCTTCTCTGGTGAATGTGCTGGTATTGATCTGCATGCCTCGGGGTTATCTCCGAGATTGGAATTGTTACTCCCAGATTGTGATCTGGGGTTGATGTTGAACTTCCAGTAGTATTCGGTACGGATATGGATCGTCTTTCAGGGTTTCCTCTTAAAAGACGAATCTGCTCTCCTACAATGTTAGTGACAGTAGTACAAAAAATTTTGAGTGTCTACAGATGCCCCTCTTTATCTTACTCATGCATGGCGATGCATGGGTAGGATAAAGAATCCTAGACACTTGAAACGTAACAAGACGAACATAGTACTATGGATAGCAACATGATACAAATGTATGATGCATGTGTATGGGGTTGTAGCCCAACACGCTAGGGATAATTGCTGGCTCCCTGTTGCTTCAACTGGGGGTTGGCAACGATGACCATATTTGATGTGTAATCCGAATCTGTTAGGATGTTGATGTTGGAGTTATCACCAAAGTCCTGTGTCTTCGATTAGGACTTGATCCCAAAGATGTACCTCTTATATATGAGAGATCTATGGGGATGAAGCTTGATCTGTTTGAGGATGTGTATAACATATTCCATCATCTATCCTCTTTATTGACATTCCCTTTGTCGACGTGTGAATCAACGGCTAAAACTTTGTGGGTAGATTGTCAAGGTTGCTTCACATCCACTGTCGTTTAGATCACCGGAACAGTGCGTTGTGACCCCCGCCGGGGATCCGCTGGGGAATACGAGCGGTCGGGTGTGAAAACCTCGAATAGCTCCAGAGCTCTGATAGGTTTAAATCTCTATCGGCTGTAATAATGTCAAGGCTGCTTGACCTTTGTTTATATGTGTGTCAACGGCTTGCATGTACGTGGTAATCCCCTGTCGTGACTTCATATTGTAACTCCCGTCGGGGATCCACTGCGGAGTGATGAATATAAATGTACGCAATGATTGAACAACTTTCCATGCTTCGATGGGTTTACTTGATATCGGCTGAAACAACGTCAAGGCTGCTTGACCTTCGTTGATTTGTGTGTCAACGGATGAGCATGCGTTGTAACCCCCGCTGGGGACCTCACGTTGTAACCCCCGTCGGGGATTTCACGTAGGGTAATGACCCAAAGTTGGTGGCATCAGACCTGTATAAGGTATTATCGTCTGTGATTTGTGACAACTTGGATCATTGGCAGGGTATACCTTGTACTCAGGTGACTACCAATGAGTGATGTATAGATTTAAAGTCTAATCTGAGAGGACCATGATTGTATGCAGTTTTTCTCAATCGCATGGCATTTTTATTTCCGATTTGACTTTGCTAATCTACAAGAACTCCTTTACAACTTGAACTGGATCGAGCCGGAGGGTGGGTCCCATATAGGGGTGCCGCAGGTGCATCTGCTGCAGTCGTAGATGGGCCTGCGGTCAACCGTGGATCATAAATCCTGTAGGTTGGTCTTCATAAGTCACTTTTAACTTGCTTCGCATAGAGAAAACTGCGAGCCATCTTCAGATCTGCTGAGTTCGGGCTGCTTTCTGTAAATTCTGTCACCGTACATGTGTTCTACACTATCCTGGTAACATATGCCTATATTTTCTCTCATTTATGTCAGTTGGATTTTGAGTTATCGCATGAAATGCATCTAAACACATAGTAGTGATTATATATGCACAAATGACTTGATAAAAAATATTCAACATAGTAAATGTTAGTATTAAACCATGTTGAACATAATGATGTGAAAAATTTTTACTTTTGAGACAGTCAAATTGGCACCTTTTTTTTGCTATTTTTTGTCTTATTTGAGGTCCAATGAGCATAAGGTAGCAAGGCAAAGTACTCCTAGTATTGAGGTTGGCCTTATACATTTTAATGCATATATTATGTATATGACTTTGGGGCAGGTGTGCTACTGAATGGCCACCTAGACATTCCTGTATGCATGTGGATAGTCCAATTTTCAAATGGGACTATGGCAAAAAATTTCCAAATGTAGGCATTGGGTAGTCATGCATTTTTAACTCTATTATATGTTAAAGTAAATGCATGCATGTATATAGTCATAGAATGCATTTTAGAAAGTTCCAGGTAAGAAAATATCACACCCTTTCTGAGGTGATTTGGAGACTTGTTGTCCAGATATTATGGATCCGGATCAGCCGTGCAGTTCCTAAAGGACTACTTCTGGTATACGGCGCAGGGATTCTAAAGTGCCTCGTCCTCATTCTGTCAGATAGCCTCATCGGTTGGTGGAGGCTGTGATACGTCCTGTTCAGGTAGATGTTCCAGTTGTTGAGGACGAGGAGGCAGATATTCCGATAGAGGACCCTGCTCCTGCTGCACATGTCCCTCGTAGGAAGCTTTTGAGCATTCAGGTGGTGAACCCAGAGTTGTTGGGTGATTTGGGCAGACATCCATCGATGTATTTGCATGCTAACGAGGTATGGTGTTAGACTTTGATCTTCCTTCTTTCCTATTAATGAGGATTCAAGGGTTTTGATGTTGATCTGTATTTCATGTAGGTCTCTAGTTTTACACAGCCTCGAGGGAACTGGTTCAGTACTCACTCCATGTACCAGGCGCTTCGTCTTGACTATAGAGCGGTAGTGCATGAGTGGGGATTTGGGGCATTTTTCTCCATCCTTCCCCGTCGTTGTCCCTGGGGTTATCTCAGGGCATTGTCTGAGCGATGGTTTCATCAGACTTAGTCACTCCATCTGTTGGATTGCAAGGTGATGATGACGCCTATGGATTGGCAATTTATCACAGGTATGGAGTTTGGAGGGGAGCCAGTGCCTTGCATGATAAATATTACCCCTACTGTCGTTAGATCCTTATTAGGAGTTTCGGCAGCGGCGCTCAAAGGCAGGACTGTCCGTTCAGGTCCTTTGAGCGTAGATGCTATGAGCAGGCTATTGAGTGAGCCCATGTCTGATGATATCAGGATCAGGGATCATATTCTGCGATGATTGTTCCTGATGATCATTCGAGGCTGCTTCATAGCAGATAACTCTTCCACAGTATCTTTCTCTTTGATCAGCGCTACAGGTGATGTGGACTGTATTGGAGAGTATGATTGGAGCTCCTATACCTTTGCTTATTTCCTTCGGGGCATACGTATGCACTCACAAGGTTTGACCGAGGCTTGGCTAGGATTTTACCCATTTCTGCTGGTGAGTATTTCTCTTATCGTTTCCTCTTTATAGGTTAATAGTGTTAACTGTTAGCAGATATACTTTTTTATTGTATTGGCAGTTTTGGGCCTATGAGAGGCTTCCATGCTTGTGTCTCGTGAGTGTGTTAGGTTTAGACACCTATCCACGAGGACGACGATGGAACCATTCGATTCTGCCAGAGGTCCCTGTAGCTGAGGGATTCACTCATTATCGTATGCAGCTGGAGTTGCTGACGGCCGACACCATCACATGGCTTCCCTATTTCGGGGAACACCTGACCGTGGTTTTTGAGGATGGATACCCGACAGGAGCCGAATATGCGATTTCCACCAGGAAAGTTCATCTCTTCACGGATGGAGGCTGGGAGCTCTATTTAGAAGAGCGTGCTATCAGGAGCACCATAGGGGAGATCCGTATACCGATCTTACCTCCTGCTAGGCGTTCTTGGCCCGTATCACAGTCACCCGCCATTGATATCCTGTTGTTGGGGGTTGACGAATTTGCATTGTCAGAGGGTCCATGTACTAAGGAGATATTCCAACGGTGGTGGTTCCCTCGCACTATTGGAGCCCAGTCCCGCGCCACACAGTTTATGGGGGACATGGTTCCAGGATCCTTGATGATGACGGATTGGGTAGCTTGTGTCCGAGCTCCGACTCATATGACCCAGATTGATGGCTTGACCCGACAGTTAGATCGGGCACATATATTTATCCGGCATTTGGGCAGAGATCCAGCAGAGGCAGAGTCATTTGTTCCTTTCAGCTCAGGCGCTGGCCCCTCGGACGACCCATTCGATTTTGCTGGCGCAGATCCTCCTCTTTATAGGCCTGCCATCCCTGTTGATAGAGATCCAATGACTCAGGAGGAGTTACATCAGGTGGACAGGATTGATGATGTGAATATCGAGACCCTGGTCTTCTTCTGATGTATATTCTCGTTATATCTTTTGATAGGCCTCTGTTAGATATTGGGTGGATGTTCTCCATTCTCGCTATATCTTTTGATAGACCTCTGTTAGTAGTAGGGCGTCTATGCCCCATTTCCCTGTATTTGTAGATGTACAAAGATGATGTATTAGATGATGATATACTTAGGAATGTATGCACAGTATTTCCATTCCCTATATCATATTGACATCTATTATCTGTTATGCATGTATCATGTTATGCATATATATGTATGTCCAGAGATATTCGGCATTGACCCCTGGATGGTCTTATGACACGACCCACACAGATATCTTCTTCGACAGTTAGCCGTATAGATCATACCCCACCATCAGTGGTGGCGTCGGGTATACGATCGTGGTATGATAGCATGTCACCACCAGACAGGGTGACTATAGATCATTTATTGCAACATACCATGACCTTTTTGACTTTGCAGGTTCCCGCAGGATTTATGGACGGGATGATAGAGCATTGGCTACCGAATAGGCAGGTATTCTGATTCGGCACCCATGAGTTGACTCTTACTCTAGAGGAGTATGCACGTTTGATGATGCTGCCTTTAGACAGACCTTGCGTGCATCTGGCTTCGGGAGACGATTCATGACTCTCATAGGATTGAGGCGCATAGTAGTACAAGATGAGTTGACATTTGGCCACGTGATATCCCAGCATTTTCTGTACGACAGATTTGGCTCGGAGGATAGCTATTCACGACATTCCGGGGATTTCACCGCACCGGAGGATCATTGGCGTTTGGCCAGAGTTGACGTACCGATGCTATATGTATTGTCATATGTGTATATGTCGCGATATATGGGTGAGATAGATATAGGCATTATCATGGTCGTGAGAGCTCTCAGGGAGGGTCGTACCATTGTACCTATGACTGTAGCAGAGACGCTGCGGTTGGCATCGTATTGTTGCACGTATCCTATAGGAGTGTTCACAGGTAGCTCAGTCATGCTATATGTGTGGTTCATGTCACACTTGAGACCGATTGGCACTCTTAGACGGCATAGGTACTACTTCACCCATGATGTAGCTATGTCATACTCTTTTTAGCCATCAGAGTGTATACATGCTCTGTCCTGGTCCACATTCTTGGCAGATATCAGAGATCCATTCAGCATATTGTCGTGTTCGGGGCTTAGCTCACCATACAGCTTCATTACTCATGCTCCGGGCATGGACTATCTCCCTCTGGCTGGTTTGAGGGGAGTGACCACTTATCAGCCATTAGTCGTGATGTCGCAGTTCGACCAGTTCCAGGATTTTCATCCGTTTGAGGGGCCGACAGGTCAGCGTTCAGCTTCTTAGTACCTCTCAGCAGAGGACCGATCTCGGGTATATGCCTGCTGGGATCAGCGCGAGATAGCAACTTTTTCTGTCAGTCATCCTGGTTATTCCGTAGAGTATTCCTCGTGGATGGAGACAGAGATTTTATCGCCTGCAGCATTATTTGCAGTACCGGAGCGTGAGTTAGGTGATGTAGAGCCCATGGAGGACATTGATACCTACATTGAGGAGGAGCCCACTGCTGGGTTGCCAGCATTTCTTTCAAATTCTCCTAGTACCAGTACTATTGTGATTCAGCACTCGGCACAGTACTTAGAGCAGAGTCTTCATCTGATGACCTTTGAGAGAGATCAGATTCGATCTATGATGTTGACTGCTCTTGATGGGAGGGAGGCCGCTCTATTGGAGAGAGACGAGGCATTGGCTCGTAGAGATGCCGCCGTCGTTGAGCTGGATAAGGCTATATCAGCCAAAGATGCAGTGATAGTTGAGCGGGATATCGCCATATCTGCCCAGGATGTAGCCGTCACAGATAGTACTACAGTGAGGTCCCTTACCACTGGCATGATCGCAGAGATGAGCGCATATATTGATGATCATATGGTCACCATGCAGATGACTGCAAATCTATTGGGTAGTGTGGATATTCTCATACAGGAGACCACAGCTTCACCTCCATCTTCTGAGAGGGACGCCATATTGGGCTTGTTAGCTCGCATATACCCTGACTTGTAGATGATCTTGTATTTTCCTGCAAAGACTAGCTTAGCCATTTTGTCCAGTACAGTTTACATTGTGTATATCAAACAACATTATATATATGACAGGGAAATATATTTTTGATCACTTCCCTTTTAGATGTGTTTTGCTACTTGCTTGATATTTTGCCTACTGCTTCAAGGCTTGTGATCTTGATGTATTCTGAATTTCTCCTGGGTGGATAAACATTGAGTTGTCTCTAGATAGTTCAGAATGGATCATCGATCTGGATGTATCCCTACCATCTTTGGTGTCTTGGGACTGGTTTCTGTATGGAAATGAGGAGAGGAGTATGGCTTTCCTCTCTGAGATTAACCGCACCACAGATGGTCGCCAGTACTTCTATTTAGGAGAAACCTAGTTAATTCCATCTCTTATGGATTGGTGTTGCTCTTCAAGGTATGACCGCAGCTTAGATGGTCGCTGAATCTCCTAGTTGGGAGGAGTTCAGGTAATTCCATCCCTTTGGTCTGAAGTCGAATGAAATGTAGTGGTTTGAAGGATGATCCCAGTACCGACTGACAATGGTTTATGTTTTGGTAGGGGGTGAGACCGCACCATGAATGGCTGCTTACGTACTCCTATTGAAGAGGATATCAGGTCTCCATAGTTCGAACCTGGTGTAAGAGGTTCAACGCTGTATGTGGCAGGAATGGTGTAGGAATGTTTGTTTTTGTAAGAAAAAGGGTGGAAATGTTTTTGTTGTTTTTGTTTTATTGCGACCTGACCATATGAAATGGTTGCCTACGAACTCCTATTGAAGAGGAGATTAGGTCGACGTAGTTCGCCCCTCAGGGCGAGATGAAAAGCGTAATCCCGTGTGCAAGTCAGTGTGCAGGGAAGAGAAAGTTTAATCCTAGGTTGAGGATAAACTACAGGTGAAAAGTTTGATCCCATGTATGGGTAGCCAAACTGTATACGCAAGAGGTTCAATCCATGGTGGGATGACCTAAGTTGCATGAGCGCAAAGGAGAGCCAGGCTGCTGGCTTGAAAGGTATGTTTCCCTGAGGGGCGAAGTGTAGAAAAGTTGTTTGTGGTAAAGGTTTAAAGAACCAGAATGACTGGTGACCTGATGGTCTACCACCAAGATGTTTACTTGATGGCAACTTCAGACATAGTATCGTTTCACGGTGTCCGAGTTGATGAGTTATGGAAATTCATCGCCGTTCATTTCTTGCAATCTGAGAGCACCTCCTGTCAATACTTCCTTGACAATAAATGGGCCTTCCCAATTAGGAGCGAATTTTCCCTTAGACTGATCTTAGTTGTCAAAGATTTTCTTCAAAACCAAGTCATGTTGTCTGAATTGCAATGCCGGACTTTTTTTTTTGTAGGATATGGCGATCCTTTGTTGATATAACTGACCATGGAAGATAGCCTCGGTTCTCCTTTCGTCTATTAAAGCCAATTGGTGATACCTATCTTGTACCCATTGGTCTTCATCCAACTGAGCGTCTATCAATACTCTGAGGGATTCCATCTCAACTTCTATGGGGAGTACCGCTTCCATCCCATAGGTTAATGCATAGGGGGTTGCCCCAGTGGAAGTCCGCATTGAGGTTCTGTAGGCTAACAGAGTCAGGCAATAGGTCAAGCCAATTTTTGTGATTGGTGGACATCTTTTGCATAATCTTCTTGATGTTCTTGTTAGCCGCTTCAACAGCACCATTCATCTTCGGACGATAGATGACTGAGTTGAGATGTTTGATGTGGAATTTACTGCATAATTCCTCCATCATTTTGTTGTTGAGGTTCTTGGCATTGTCGGACACAATCACCTCTAGTTGTCCATATCGACAAATGACATTGTTTCTGATGAAAGCAATGATGACTTATTTAGTAACCTAGGGGAAGGAGGCTGCTTCTACCCACTTGGTGAAGTAGTCGATCATGGTGAAGATAAATCGATGACCATTACTGGCTTTAGGCTTAATGGGCCCGATAACGTCCATTCTGCACATTAAGAAGGGCTAAGGTGAACTCATATTGTGAAGTTCCCGTGGAGGGGCGTGTATAGCATTCCCATGAATCTGGCACTGATAGCATCTCCTGACGTGGTCATTGCAATCAGCTTTGAGAGATAGCCAATAATGTCCTGTCCTGAGGACTTTCTTGACAAGGAGGGGGCCACTTATGTGGGGGCCACAGACTCCGCCATGGATTTCATCCATAAGCCTTTGGGCTTGATCTTTGTCTAAACATCTGAGGAGACCTAATCCTGCATCTCTTTTGTAGAGCGCATCTCCACTCAGGTAGAATTTCATAGCAAATCGATGGATCCGCCTTTTCTCAGTCGGGCTCACCTCAACGGGTGTAGATCCATCTCTCAGATATTCCTTGATATGCTGATACCAAGGATGTTGGATGGGAGGTAGCTCATCCGATACTTCTCCAACGTAATTCCCATAGGTTGGGGCCTTGTGTAGGGAAATTATGACGCTTGGCAAGTGTTCCTTGTCTGATATGCATATCAAGGAGGCCAAAGTTGCTAACGCGTCCGCGAAATCATTCCTATTACGAGGAATATGTAGAAAGGATATTTCTTCGAACCCCAAAGCCATCTTTAAAACCTGCCGATGGTAAGGCAGCAAATGTAGTTCCTTGGTTTGATAGATTCCGGTGGATTGTCTGATTACCAACTCCGAATCTCCAAGGACAGTTAACCGCCTGATGCCCATTGAATGGGAAAGTTTTAGCCCCATAAGATAGCCTTCATACTCAGTCGTATTGTTGGTGCTAACAAACTGTAATTTGACGGCGACGGGATATTGGTCCCCCGTATCAGATACTAGAACTGCTCCAGCTCTAGAACCTTCCATATTAACAGCTCCATCGAAATACATCTTCCACGTTTGGCGTGTATCGTACTGATGGTGTCGCTGAACTGTCATTACTCCTTTATCGGGGAAATATGTCTCCAAGGGTTTGAAATCCCCTGATGGTGCGGCGGCCAGTTGATCCACAATTCCTTGACTTTTGATGGACTTTTGAGTCACATATACGATGTTAAATTGTTGTAGGATCAACTGCCATCTGGACAGGCGGTAATTTAACATGGGTTTGTTGAACACGTACTTGAGAAGATCCACGCGGGATATGAGATGGGTTGTGTGACCATGGAGATAATGTTGTAACCTCATGGAAGCCCATGCTAAAGCACAACACGTCTTTTCTATCAGAGTGTACTTGTGTTCACTGCTGCTGAATCTTTTGTTGAGGTAATAGATAGCTCGTTCTAGGCCTCTATCGTCCTTCTGTCCCAGCATGCAGCCCATGGCACTGTCACTTATGGACAGATACATAAATAGGGGAACATTATCCCTAGGTGGTGCTAAGATGGGAGCTTTAATTAGCTGTTTCTTGGTTGTAAGGAAGGCATTCTGGCACTCCTCATTCCATTTCATGGAGGAGTTCTTCCTTAATAGCTTGAAGATTGGCTCACAGATTACTGTGAGTTAGAAGATAAATCTGCTAATGAAGTTGATTCTTCCCAAAATTCCCCGTATTTCCTTTTCCGTCTGAGGAATGGGCATTTCCGTGATGGCTTGGATTTTGACAGGATCCAGCTCTATCCCTTTGTGGCTGACTAGAAATCCTAGCAACTTGCCTGATTTAACGCCAAAGGCGCACTTAGCTGGATTCAACTTCAAGTTGTACTTACGCAACCTGTTGAACAACTTCCTGAGATGGTTTATATGGTCATCCTCCTTCCGGGATTTGCCAATAATGTCATCCACGTAGATCTCGATCTCCTTATGCATTAAGTCGTGGAAAAGAGCCATCATAGCTCGTTAATAGGTAGCTCCAGCATTGATGAGGCCGAATGACAACTGTCTATAGCAAAAAGTTCCCCAAGAAGTGATCTGATGATACCCCGCAAAGCAATCTACAAAGGAATACATGTCGTATTGTGCAGTATTGTCAATGAGAATGTGGATAAATGGCACGGGAAAGCTATCTTTTAAGCAAGCCTTGTTCAAGTCCCGATAATCCATGCAAACTCGCACCTTCCCTCCAGGTTTAGGTACGGGCACGATGTTGGATATCCACTCAGGATATGTAGACACCATTATGATGCCAGCTTGAAACTGTTTCACAATTTCTTTTTTCTCCTTTAAACTCCATTCAGGTTTCAATCGTCGGAGCTTTTGCTTGACTGGCTTAAATCCCTCTTTAATGGGAAGGCGATGAAGGACAATGTCAGTGGACAAACCCACCATATCCTCATGAGACCATGCAAACACATCCTGAAACTGGGTTAGTAGCGTAACCATGTCATTCCGTCGGTTTAAGGTAAGGTCTGAACCAATCTGGATTAACTTAGGGTTTTCTAAGGTTCCAAGATTGAAAGGAGTGGTTTGATCAAGGTTGGGTTTAGGTTTGTCTTTGACCCATTCTTGAATTCTCTGGAGGCACCTCAATGTCATCCTGTATATCCATCAAGGCTGAATTCATCTCTACATCAAAGGTCCAATCCTTGTGGAGAAGAGGCACCGTATCAGCAAGTACAGGCACATCTAAATTCAGAGTCCTGAAACAAAATATGCTTTCACTTAGTATATATGAAATGTGTTGATCATACACAGTGTTAGCATATACTGGCAAAATAAACAACTAATACTGTACCAAAAAGTAAGCAGTTATTATATCTATAGGGCAGAAAGAGTTTTCGCCTGCTTTACCCTTGACGACCAATGCAAGGAATGTTGTTCCAATTGGCAAGAGCAAATTCCGGGTGAACCGCAGTGATAGAGGGATTATCATCATCTTCCCTGTCCCGAATGATAGCCATTACGTCTGGGCAATCATCGTCTGGGGTGTATCTATTGGTATGCTCATCGTGAACGATGATGCGTATGTCGGACATCATCCGCATGACGTCTTGCTTGATTCTTCGTTCCTCTTCCTCCACCGGTACCAGCTTGGGAAATAACATCGCCATTATATTGGCTGGCACCTTTACGGGAGGTTGTGCGGACTTGGAGCTTGCAGGCGAAGCTAAACGCTGCATGGTTGAAGCTGAAGGAATCTGCTGATGCTTATGAGGATTCCTGTTACTAGAGCTGGCAGAATAGCCTAGTCCAGCTGTCCCAATTTGCTGGGTTAAGCGAATAGGGTACTTGATACCCTGGCGATCTTTACGCAACCCTTGTCCCGGTTTATGACCCAACGACATCATTTCTTGAGTGGCCGACATTACCTAGGTAGAAATCTGGGGTTCAGGCAGTGGCATTCCAATAGCATGGTATTGGGCATTGTTTATTTCTAAAGCATAAAAACTAATTGGCTCAACATCCTTATTGGCATTGATGAACGACATGTCTCCGTGCTGAGGAATCTCCGGTTCACTGTTGACTGTGACCAGGCTATTGTTGATGATGTATTTCAACTGTTGGTGAAGAGTGGAGGGGACTGCCCCTGCCATGTGAATCCATGGTCGTCCCAAGAGTAGGTTATATCCCGAATCTATCTTGAGCACATGGAAGGATGCACCGAATGTATGAGGACCAATCTCAATTGGTAGCTCAACTACTCCGACTGAGTTACGGCAGGCTCCATCAAAAGCTTTGATAATGGTATGGCTACTTGAATTCGATTAGGATTGATATTCATCTCCACCAAGGTAGCGTATGGGCAGATATTCAGAGAGGAACCTCCATCTATTAAAACTCCAGCCACCATATATCCGGAGGATAAGACCGCAATGTGCAACAGTTTGCAATGACCGGTCCCCTCGGGAGGTATGTCATCATCAGTGAAGGATATCACATTGTTGTTAAAAATGTGATCAACCAGATGTTAAAACTTTTCCGTATCATCTGATGTCGGTAGATAGGCTTCTTCTAAAACCTTTAACAAGACCTTCTGGTGATTGTCGGAAGTGAGGACCAAGTCCAAGATTGAAATCTGTTGTGGAGCTTCTTTCAAGCTTAAAACCACCTTGGCTTCATTATGACCTATAGTGCGGAGGAAATTTTCAATCTTCTCTATGGGTACTTTCCCTTTAGACTTGATGACAGGCTTCATTACCCGTTGGGGAAGATACAGTGGATTCTCCTTCGACACTGCAGCAGTTGTATACGAGGTGGATCCTTCACCTTCTCCATAATTCCACAGAACTGTGTGCAAGCTAACAATAGGATATTGTGCTCTGCACGGCAAGTTGATTGGCTCAGGAGCGGCCACTTTCAAAGGATTATTGATTCCCTTGAGTTGAATTACTGGAATGACAAGTGATTTGTTAACCCCATCATTTTCAACGGATATGACTGCTACCACACTCTTCTACTTAGTAGGACCCGAATCCTCACTTACCCGTAACACAGTGTCGTTATCTGTCAGGCGCAGTACGCCACTGTCGATTAAATTTTGAATAAGGTGGCGGAGTGCCCATCATTCTTCTGTGCTGTCACCGCGAGATTGAGAATGATATTGACATACTCTCTCAGAGTTGTATCTTCCTGAACGGGGGTTGATTGGAGGTAGAAGGGAACTAATCCTTCCTTCATTAATTAACATATGAAGGATTTCCTCCATAGGTTGGCCCAAATGTGTGAATTCCCTTTTGTTGGCAAAATCCCGACGGGCCTTAGCATTCGCTCTCTTCGTCACTTTGTCTTCCAACATTTCATTTTCTGAAAGTGATGAGGGAATATTCATGACAATAGGTAGGAGACTGGCAAGCTCCTGGCTGATTAACTGACGAGTCACTTGATGCTGATAAGTCACCAGTTCCGCCAATTGCTCAATTTGTTTACAAAGAGCTTTTATCTTTCGTTCCATTGTGAATTGGAACTTGGCATAATCCCATCTGTCATCACCATCTTTGGGGGTTTGGGAGGATTCAAAGATGAAATTGGAACTCTGTCCACTGCTCCAATTGATCATATTAACCTCTTCTTCCTTGTGTTGAGGAAGATGGTTGTCTTGAACGTGAGGCCGATCGGGTTTGGTGACCACGATTTCACCGTTGTCTATCAGGTCTTGGATTTTGTGTTTCAAGGCCCAACAATCTTGAGTATCATGTCCAGGTGCCTCGGCGTGATAAGCACATTTTCGAGCATTATTTAAAACCTCGTCCATTAGGGCTAGCTGGTGGAAGCAGATGCGTGGTTTTCTTTTGTGTTGTTAGAAGATTGAGAATGTTCTCGAGGTTGTCCCCTAAGGATGTGAATACTCGAGGGCGTTTGGCTTCTCCACCTTTTGGTACTGGAGAATTTGAAGACTGTGCTCGAAAGGGAGTGTAATTTCTCCTCTAGACAGGCATGCTCTGATTGCCTTTTTGACCCTATAGTATCAGGGAAACATACTTCTCTTTCTTTTTATGGACCCTCCGGGGGTTGTTCCCATAATTTCCAGATTAGATGTGATCAGCAACAGCTTTGAGTGCAGCTAGGTCTTGAATATTTCCGGATTTTAATCCCATTTTAGCCATCTCCCCATGTTTGACCATTTCAGAAAATGGCTTGCCAATGCCGGCTAAAATTCTTTCATAGAAATGTGCTTCTTGTATGTCTATGAAAGTCATGACCATCTCTGATTCTGTCATGGAAGGACTAACTTGGGCAGCCATGTGTCTCCACCTCTGAGCATACTCTCTAAAAGACTCATTAGACTGTTTCTTGATCTTGGTAATTTGATACCGATCAGGAGCCATTTAAGATTGAAAGTTGTATTGGGTGAGGAAAGCGTGTGCTAGCTCTTCCCAACTATAGATCTTTGAATTGTCTAATCTTATGTACCACGAACGGGCTTCTCTAGTTAGACTTTTATGGAATAGTTGCATTTTGAGTTTTTCATCCTCTGCATAAGATCCCAGTTCTCCAATAAACACCTTTAGATGTGTGTAAGGATCTCCTAACCCGTCATATTTTTCAAAGTCAGGAGTCTTAAACTTTTCTGGATAATGAATACCAGGGAAAATACATAAATCAGCATATGAAACACTCCCATGTGTTCCAATTCCTTTGATAGTGCGAAGAGTCACTTCCATTTGGAGGACTCTCTTTTTGATGTCACCAGTGTCTGGGTCTCCAGTGGGATGGGCAGCATCATGAGTTTTGTTGGTCGGATCTAACTGTAGTTCAGGTATTGTAATGACCTGGGCTCCTCCTTGTGTTGAGGATTTAGCATGTACGGGTATTTTCTGACCCTGTGTAGACTGGTGTAATTCTTTTAGTAGAACAGCAAAATTTGTAATCTGTTTGCTTAATCCATCAAATTCTTTGCTAGAAACTGGATTAAGTTCGGTCTGGTCGGATGACGACACGATTGACTGTAGGCCTGTTGCCTTTTTGGACTTTGAACGGGTGGTAGGTCCGATTGATTCCCTGTAAAAGACTTGCATAGTTTAGTCTTTAGGGAAGGTGGATAATAACATGCTATGTGATGTGTCCAGTTTAGGAATTTTATCCTACAAAACGGATATCAGCTGTTTGTAGCATGTATGTGTACACATTTCTTCATATTTCTCATTATATGGAGATAGATATGGAAGATAATTACAAGTAATTGTGCTTTACAAGTAATTTGAAATGAGAGCATGAAGAGACTTTCCTCCGTTTTGGGTTTATCAGAGGCTGACCTATCTTAGGTTACTCTCGCGGCTTTTTGGCATGGAGGTTCCCAAATCATCGCAATCTACTTGACGGGAAGTTAATCCGGTCTTTCAACTGGAGCGAATTTGGGTGGTGCCTTTCCTGAGCCTCGGAGAATTAGTCATCTCGCGAGTCCAGTAATCAAACACCGACGGGATAGCCTCCTGGTGGAGGGACCACAAAACATACATTCACATACATCGCGTCTTACCGTATGAAAATGATGACATGTGAGAAGCACTAATATCACAAGCAGATATGGTCCGAAGCACTAATATCACAAGCAGTTTATAGTGCGAAGCACTAAGTAAGGAAATGCATTCGTACACATTTATCATAAAATGTAAATGCAACATCCACACACAAGCAGATAACAATTTTGAAAAAATTGTAATAGCGACTTAAGTCCTCTTACTGGAGTCCCCAGCAGAGTCGCCACCTGTCGACATCGGGATTTTTAATTGTCCCTTTTCGTTACTTGTTCTTTGGTGTTCTCATTTTAGGTGAGATTTGTTTAAAAAAACAAGTAAAAAAGGTTTGACATGTATAATGTCAATGATGGACTGTTAAGAGTCGCCAGTTGGTTTTTTTAAATGGTTGTACCAACACAACCGAGAAAAGGTTTGCACATTGACCCAATGATGTGACACTGCTAAGCGGGTCGGTGAAACCGAGATTCATTAGGGTCCGGGGACTTGGTTATGCGGAGGGAAGGTGTTAGGCACCCCCCCCCCCGACATCCGTGTTACCACGGTGACCGCCTCTTTTCAAGAAACTGTTATCTGAATGTGTGTGTATGTGGGTCAATGTGATGTTATTTGGAAGTAGTGCGAGGCCTCGTTCGCACCTATATACACAGGGTTTGAATTTTATGTAAAAATTCAATTTTAAGCAAGATATGGCAGTGATGTTTTATAAAAGAGGTTTTTTCAAACCCTGATGCTCAATAGTAATTGAGACCTTTTAGACTCCCATTTTATTAAGTGCTCAGCTTGATTGATTTTATTTGACAGATGCGAGGCATCCGTACAAAAATAAATGTACAAAAAGGTGTTGAATTCCTCATGGGTATGAAAACCATCTAAGAAAATCCAAACATCACAGATAAATTTACAAGCTGCTTATAGCTGAAAAGGTCCATCACGGGAACCGCATCTAGATTCAGGGGACTGAATCTGTGATCACATGATTCCTAGGCTCACATGATGCCGTAATTGATATAAACGCATTAAGCAGGTATATATATAAAAGCTATATATATATATATATATATATATATATATATACATGATCACCAACCACGAAGCACATCCATTGGGGATCAGAAATATAAATAAAGCTATAAAAGCTATCAACCGCCACGGTGGAAACTCCAGGCGGGATGAAATGTACAGAAAGCTGTAAAAACGGTCAACCACCACGAAGTAAACTCCAGGTGGGACGAAATGTAAATATATATATATATATATATATATAAGCATATAAACGCACCGGATGTGAAATACAGGCTCATCGAACGGAGTCCAACAACAGTTAATATATATAAGTATATATATATTAAAGTAGTAAATGCACCGGATGTGAAATCCATGCTCACCGAACAGAGTTTGATAGCAGTTCATATATATAATTATATATATAAGAAAGCCATTAAACGCACCAGACATAAGTCTAGGCTCATCAAACAGAGTTCGACACGCAGTTCATATATATAAATGTATATATATACAAAAGCAATTAAACGCTCCAGACCGAAGTCTAAGCTCAATCATAACTTGATAATGTTAGTCAATATATATATATATATATATATATATATATATATATATATATATATATATATATATATATATACAGACTGGAATGAAACCACGGACCGAAGCCCGGGCAAAAGCAAACAAGATAACTCTCAACGTGTAGAAGGGTGTGTGTAAAGATGAAGAGAAAGACTCTAAAGTGTGTGAGAAGGCTTACAGCTGACTGCTAAAAAAGGCTTCTATATCTTTAGAGTGGGTAAACACTGGCTTTTGTGGGTACAAAAGAGGCTATATATGAGCTCACAGGTGTTTAAAAGGGGAAAGTACACTGCATAGGATGAGTGCAGAGCAAATTGGGCAGGGCTTCCTCGCCGTTTTCTCTTGAAAAATCAGCACCCCAAGCCCTCTATTTATAGGCATATTAGCCGCAGATGTACCTACGGCTCATCCGCAGGTGTACTAGAGGCAACCCGGGTTGGCCCGGGTTTTTCGGGTCGGGTTGTCTCGAAGTATGTGCACTCAGGCACTATAATGTCCACTCAGATTTTTAGAAGTGCAATCCGGGCTTCCGTTTGAGGTATACAGGACCTATTTCAAACCGCCGTTGTCGAGAGTTATACGACGGCATGTGATTAGAGTTTGTACGAAGTCATTGAAGATGGGATGGTGCCCTCCGGTCTTCAAGCTTCAACTTTCATCCGTTACCCCGTACAATAGTCACTCGAGATTGACGACGTTGTTGCGTAGATATGTTGAGGCAACGTGGTGTGGTATCGTGTTGGTCAGATGACGATGTTGCCCCTCACCGGTGCTCAGCTTCGCTGGGATTGGACTGCTACCATTGTTTGAAGGTCCTTATTATCATCCTTGAGGTGTGTCTGTCTTCCCGATGTTATCGCCGGGCTGGTACAGTGGATCTCGCTGTGAGCGCCGAGATTGAAGCTGGTCGCACTTGTAACAAGCATTTCTGGGGTTATTGCCGAAATTGCATTCCTTGGGGTTATCACCAAGGTTGGTGGCTATTCCCATGGTTGGGACTGAGACTGAATACCTCGGGGTTATCTCCGAGATTAATCGGTCTTTTCCAATCTGTGTGCCGGTATTGATCTGCATGCCTCGGGGTTATCTCCGAGATTGGAATTGTTACTCCCAGATTACGATCTGGGGTTGATGTTGAACTTCCGGTAGTATCCGGTACGGATATGGATCGTCTTTCAGGGTTCCCTCTTAAAAGACGAATCTGCTCTCCTGCAATGTTAGTGACAGTAGTACAGAAAATTTCGAGTGTCTACAATATCTTCAAGATTCTTCTTTGAATTTTCTTGTTTATATAACAATTCTTCCTTTAAGAATTTCTAACTTCATTTACATTGCTCAACATTTCATTCAAGTTCTACATTTTCATCATACGTATCCATTTTCTATACTTGGTACACATCGAGTCTCTAACAGTTTCATTATGGTACGCTGAGTGGTTTTCCACAAACAACCAACAAACTAGGTTCCGAGTTGCTAGTTCGTATATACCTCTGCTCTATGAAGGAATCGTTTAGCCTAGATACCATACCTCAACTACTAAAGAGTACAACTGTACCATACATAAATATAATTGTTTGATTCTTAACTTCTTTATAATCTTCTCCTTTATTCTATAAGGTTATAGCCTACGGTACTCTTACCTAAGGTTTATAACCTACAGCTTTGATACCAACTATAACGATCCCAAAATTTATACAATTTAATTATTAACTTCTGTAGTTAATAACACATCTACCTTCTGATTTTACATCATTATTCGATGTTAAACTTTGTATAATGCGGAATAATTTAAACTTTTATGTCTTCTTACTTTAATTCCCTGAATCAAAACCTTTATCATCTACATGTCTTTGAATTAATCTTATTTTATGATCCGCTTTATCACTGTTATTATATATAATTTTACATTTCAATCTGATTACCTTTACATATCAGATAACTCTACCATTAGCTTTACAACTCAACATAAAATTATACATTATAAAACATTTAGTACATCTCATGAATCTTAATCATGGTATAAAGAAATAACACCTTTAGCTAAAATATTAATCTTCGTGTATTATTTCTGATCCACGTCACTCAAGTAGCACATAGTGTTACCTTCAATCCTTAACCTGCAAAAATGGTTATTTGCAAGGTTGAGCTTGACAGCCCAGCAAAATCTAACAGTTTTCATGCATCACGTAACACATAATAACATGCTCAACATATATCTCGTAAACATTAGACTAACATAACATACATGTTACAGTTCATATAACAAGTATAAAGATTGAGTTCCTTACTCAATCAGCATGCTTTACTCAATCAATGTAGTCATAAGTTGACTTTAACATTTCATATGTGACGCCCCCAAAATTAGGTATACATCACCCATCTTGGGTCGTCAGATACATAGTACGGAATACAAATACAACTGATTAATACATCTGTCGTGTACAATACGACAAAACATAAACTGTGAGTTTGAATACAAATATTATCTTCTAGAGAGTATTCATACTCAAAAGGAGTCCTCATTACATTTATTAACACACCATTACATAGAATAGTGAGGACTACTAACTAATACTATCATTCGGACCATCACTCCGTACCCCGACTTGTCCCAGCTACGTTCTCATTTCCTGAAGAGAACAGTGAAAAAAAGGGTGAGCTCAACTAGCCCAGTAAGAAATATTATGACTAAGATAATGCAGAATAAATTATCATTAGCCTTCAACAATGTTAAACTGATAAAATATAATAGACATCAAGTTTAACTGTAGCGGAACAAGCAATCCATTAAAAGAGTCAAGTAGAAAATAAACTCTACTATCTTTTATGATTTAAAAAGTTTTTCAACACTGTAATCGCTGAGACTCAGCTTAATAAAATAATCCACATCATCGAATCACCCCTGCACTACGGCCAAGGATATTCGTGTATTCATTAATGGTCATGATCATGCCAACAACTGTCCATCAATGCATTACGGGCCAATGAGGACTTTTACCACATCATTTGTAACATTACGGTCATGATTATACCGAATAATCCCTGGTCATAATCATACCAAGTCCATCTATGCAATACATGCCACAGATGACTTTCAACATTTTATAAACATGAGGATGATGACAATGATATAAGAATTCAATAAAACAAGTTCAAGAATTAATTTATCCAGGAATTAACAACGTCCAAATTGTCAACATGATACTGCATTGTGGAGTAAAATTCAAGAATGCTTAGAAGAATATTTTCTTGAAAAGATACTAGATGAAACGCAACTATCAAGGATATTCCACAAATTTCATGGAGTATAGAAGTCAAAACTTAACCAACTGAGTACAATAAAGAATGGAATAACAAAAGAAATCACCATGCATGCGATAGACCGCACAGACAGGTTATTCCAATAGAATAATAAATAATGGAACCAGGTCCGGCGTAAACGCACAGACAGGATATTCCGACAGAATAATAAACAATGGAACCAGGTCCGGTGTAAAACACACAGACAGGATATTCCAACAGAATAATAATAAAACGGAACCAGGTCCGGTGTAAAACACACAGACAGGATGTTCCAACATAATAATAAACGGAACCAGGTCCGGTGTAAAACACACAGACAGGATGTTCCAACAGAATAATAAACGGAACCAGGTCCGGTGTAAAACACACAGACATGATGTTCCAACAGAATAATAGAAGAATGTCACCAAGTATAGGGTAGACCGCGTATACTGGTTATTCCAACAGAATAATAACAAATGGAATAACAGAAGTTCTCTTCATGAATATAAAAGAAATAATATTCCCTACCTTAAAAGAACTGGATATTGGAAAAGTGATGTAGCAGAATACTTTTATTCTCTCTCTCTTATTCTCTCTATACTTTCTCTCTCTATAGCTTGAATGAATTCGTGAAAAATAATGAAACCCTAGGCCTCTATTTATAGAAAAACTGAGGGTGGCTCTTGGTCTTAACGAAGGGTCAAATGACTCTTGGTCTTAACGAAGGGTCAAATGACTCTTGGTAATATTGAAGGGACAACTACTATTGACGAAAGTAATTACTATTGACCAATGTAAATACTATTGACGAAGGTAATTACTATTGACCAAGGTAAATACTATTGACGACGGTAATTACTATTGACGACGGTAATTACTATTGACGAAGAGACTCTTAGATGATGACATATGGCCCCCCATAAAATAACCAAACTTACCACAACGTCTCAATTATTGATTTAATAATATAACATATTATACAGATGATACTATGACAATAATTTAAGAGATATGATGCAGCAATTACTGTAGCAATAATTGAGTATAGCTGAGTGACTTCTCACGTAAGCATCAATAATCAATACCGTGTGCTACTATGCAACTACGCGTATTACTGTACTTTTACTACCGAGTAGTTCAACAGTTTTAACGGTTTTAACGGTAACACCTCAGCCGTTATTTTTATAGAAAGATAATTATGTCGTTTTCTCAATCCGACAATAATTTCGTTGTGGGGTCCACCAATGATTGTGCCGTCGTACGAATATTCCCCGACAAAAAGAATATTCTCCGACCAAACGAATATTTTATAACAACTTGCTTACTTTGCAAAATTTATAAATATTACCCACAACTATAACATTATATCAAATTAACTCCATAATATTCAAAAATGATATTTATAGAAAATTCATCTTTATTTATAAAAGTTGGGGTCTTACAACCTCCCCTTCTTATGAAATTTCGCCCTCGAAATTAGGGTACGTACCTGGTATGTCGAAGAGGTAAGGATACCTTGATTTCATTTCTGATTCTAACTCCCAAGTCATTTCCTCAACATCGTGGTTTCTCCACAAAACTTTAACTTGAGGTATAACCTTGGAGCGTAGAATATGTTCCTTCTTATCCAAGATTTGAACAGGAACTTCTTCATACGTCAAATCCTCCGCTATTTCGTCCGGTTCTAACTCAATAATGTGGTTCGGGTCTTCCACATATTTGCGTAACATGGATATGTGGAAAACGTTATGAACACGAGACATACTTGGCGGTAAAGCGAGTCTATAAGCCACAGTTCCTACTCGATCGAGGATTAAAAATGGACCGATGAATCGAGGATTTAGCTTTCCTCTCTTTCCAAATCTCGTAACTCCTTTCCATGGAGCAACACGTAAGAACACATGATCTCCTACATCAAATTCCACGTCCTTTCGATGAAGATCAGCATAACTCTTTTGTCGATCTTGTGAGGTTTTTATACGTTGTCGGATCGTTTGAATCTTTTCTGTAGTCATACGTACCAACTCCGATCCCAACAACGTTGCTTCGCCCACCTCATCCCAGCATACTGGAGAACGACATTTTCTTCCATACAATGCTTCGAATGGAGCCATGCCAATACTTGCTTGATAACTGTTGTTGTAGGAAAACTCCACCAATGGTAAGAACTTGTCCCAACTTCCCTTAAAGTCAAAGACACAGAGTCTTAATAGATCTTCAAGAGTTTGAATAGTCCTCTCTGATTGTCCGTCCGTCTGAGGATGATATGCTGAACTAAATCGTAACTCCGTGCCCATAGCTTTTTGTAAACTAACCCAAAATCGTGAAGTGAATCTTGGGTCTCGATCAGAAACTATGGATACTGGCATACCATGCAGTCTTACAATCTCGTTTATGTACATACGAGCAAGACGTTCAAGTGTATAAGTTTCTCGTATCGGTAAGAAATGAGCAGACTTGGTCAATCTATCAACAATGACCCAAATCGCATCAATACCTTGAGAAACCCTAGGAAGACCGGTAACGAAATCCATGGTAATGTGCTCCCACTTCCATTCTGGAATTTCAAGTGGTTGCAAAGGACCTTTTGGTACTTGATGCTCCGCTTTGACTCGTTGACAAGTTAGACACCTTGAGATAAACAACGCTATCTCTCTCTTCATATTGCTCCACCAAAATGTATGACGAAGATCATGATACATTTTGGTACTTCCAGGATGGATTGCAAACGGTGTGTTGTGCGCCTCCATCATGATTTCATACTTTAAATCAGGGTTGTTAGGAACACAAAGTCTGGAGTTGACTCGAAGTATTCCTTCTTCATCGATTCTTGCTTCCGGCATAGAACCTTCTTGCACTTTCTTCCTCATACGCATCAGCTCCAGGTCTGTAGCTTGAGCAGCTTTAACTTTATCGATTAAAGTCGGTTCTACTCGTATATTCGCCATCATCACATGGGTCCCTGGAGTCTTTAACTCTATCTCCATCCTTTGCAAGTCACACAAAATGGGTCTTTGCGTTGTTAATATTGCACTTGTACCCGCATATGATCTTCTACTCAATGCGTCAGCTACCACGTTCGCTTTTCCAGGATGGTATTGAATGGTATGATCATAATCTTTCAACAGTTCAAGCCAACGTCGTTGTCGCATGTTGAGTTCCTTTTGAGTGAAGAAATATTTGAGGCTTTTATGATCCGTAAAGATCTCCACTTTCTCCCCATACAAGTAATGCCTCCAAATTTTAAGTGCAAAGACAACAGCTGCCAACTCTAGATCATGAGTAGGATAATTCCTCTCATATTCCTTGAGTTGTCTTGATGCATAGGCTATGACTTTTCCATGTTGCATGAGAACACATCCCAACCCTTTGCTCGAAGCATCACTGTAGATGACAAATCCCTCCGAGCCAGATGGTATTGTTAGAACAGGTGCTGAAATGAGTCTCCTCTTGAGTTCTTGAAAACTCTGCTCACATTCTTCGCTCCAACCAAACTTTGTATCTTTCCGAGTCAGCTGAGTTAATGGAGTAGCGATTCGAGAAAATCCTTCCACGAATCTCCGATAATAACCAGCTAAACCAAGAAAGCTACGTACCTCGGTCACTGATTTAGGTTGCTCCCAGCTTTGAATAGCTTCAATCTTTGCCGGGTCAACCGATATTCCACGACTTGATACTACGTGCCCAAGGAATGCTACCTCCTCCAGCCAGAACTCGCATTTCTTCAACTTGGCATAAAGCTTGTATTCACGAAGCTTTTGGAGTACCAGCCTCAAGTGTTGCTCATGATCTTCACGGCTTTTGGAATAAATAAGGATGTCATCAATAAAGACGACCACAAATGATCCAAATATTCCTTGAATACCCGGTTCATCATATCCATGAAGGCAGCAGGAGCATTAGTCAATCCAAAGGACATGACTAGGAATTCATAATGCCCGTACCGAGTTCTAAAAGCCGTCTTTGGAATATCCTCAGTTCTAACCTTCAGCTGATGATATCCAGAACGAAGATCGATCTTTGAAAAGAATTGTGCTCCTTGCAACTGGTCAAACAGGTCATCAATACGTGGCAATGGGTACCTGTTTTTGATGGTGACATGATTCAACTCCCGATAATCAATACAAAGTCGCATACTTCCATCTTTCTTCTTCACGAATAGAACAGGAGCTCCCCAAGGAGAAGTACTAGGACGAATAAAGCCAATGTCTAACAATTCCTGCAGTTGGATCTTTAACTCCTGAAGTTCAATAGGAGCCATTCGATATGGGGCTTTGGAAATGGGTTTTGTACCGGGTTCAAGATCGATACAAAATTCAATTTCACGCTCTGGGGGTAGGCCAGGAAGTTCTTCAGGGAATACGTCAGGGAATTTATTAACAATAGAAATATCATTCAAAACTGACGTATTTTTGTTTAGATCTGTGACATGAGCTAAGAAAGCTTGACATCCGTTTTTCAATAAACGAATAGTTTTATGGCTTGAGATGACAGCGATTGATTTTAATGGTTTGGTTGCTTGAATTCGCATAATAGGTCGATTAGGAATATGAAAACTAACAACCTTACGAAAACAATCAATTTTTGCATAATGAGTAGTTAACCAATCAATCCCTAGAATCACGTCAAATGCAAGTATTTTTAATGAAATCAGATCGATAGGTAATGTGTGGGTACCAACTTGAACCAAACAAGACTTATAAACAGTGGAGGTAATGAAGGTTTCTCCCAACGAAGTTTCCACAGATAAGTCAAAGTCTAATTTCTCCGGAATCAAATTTAATCGATGAGCGCAAGTAGGAGAAATAAAAGAATGGGTTGAACCGGTATCAAATAAAGTATAAACTTCTTTAGAGTTTATAATAAGCTTACCCGTGATGACCTCATTCGGGTTCCTTGCTCTCTGGGAGTTCACAACAAACGCTCTCCCTTGCACAACCGGTTTTGACTTTTCTGGGACGGCTTTTGGTGCCTCCATCCTAGCTGAATTTGTCTTCGGTAAACGACAAAATCGGGCTAAATGACCTTCTCTTCCACAATTATAACATGCTTTGGACGGCATCGCGCAGTTTGGACTGATGTGCCCCTCCCCTCCGCATTTGAAACATATGATAGGTGGTCGTTCTCCTTCCTTAACGACAGGTGCTGGTGCTGACGTCTTTCCATCATTGTTGAATCTCCTCTTCTTGAAATGTCCATTCTTATTGTTTTGGCCTTGATTACCACCGAAGTGGTTACCATTTCTGGCCTGTTGATTCCCTCCACGCTTGTTGTCACCGCTTCGATGACTGCTCTCACTGGTATTATCATTTTGCCGGCTGCTCTCTTTTGGTTGCGTTATCTCGTTATCGCGCTCCACCAACTGAGCCCTATTTACAACATCTGAATACAAACACAGTTTATGAGAAACAAGATGTTGACGTATCTCCGGCTTCAAACCTCTTAAAAACATCCGCGTCATTCTTTCTTCATTATCCACCAGGTGGGACGCAAACCGGGATAACTCTGCAAATTTTGCCTCGTACTGCGACACGGTCATATTATTCTGCTCCAATTTGATGAACTCCACCTCCTTCATGTGACGAATACTCTCGGGAAAGTATTTGTCGTTAAACAGATCTTGGAACTTCTCCCAAGACATCTTCAGTGCGGCAGGTTGAGTACGCTTTATCGATTCCCACCAGTAATCTGCCTCTCCTCGCAACATAAAGGCGGCAAAGGGAACCTTTTGCTCCTCGGAGCAACCCAAGACATCAAATATCTTGGTGATCTGCTTTATCCATGTTTCAGCTACAAGTGGTTTGGGTTCTCCCTTAAACTCCGGTGGTCCCAGCTCCTTAAACTGTTTAGCGGTGACCGCCTGAGAGTTTCCAGTATTTCCACCTACGTTGTGGACAGGAGCCGCTTTCACCTGTTGTTGCATGAATTGCATAAAGCCTCTGAACATTTGATCATTCATCATTTGGTCAGTGTTGTTGTTTGCATGAGGATTGACACCTTCCTGATGCACATTATCCTGATTATTGATATGTGGTGAATCAACAGTCGTCTGTGCTCCATTGCTATTCTCAACATTCTCGGATGCCATTTTCAGATACTGCCACAAAATAAAAATTAATTGATATGTCATATATTATCCTTATATTATGACCGACCAATTAAATACCATGCAAATAAACTTAGGTATGTCATACTAGCGAAGGAATTCCCCGTCTCTCCCCTCCTAGTTCTATTCTCACATCTTAGCCAGGGATCATATCCCTAAGCTCTGATACCAACTGTGACGCCCCCAAAATTAGGTATACATCACCCATCTTGGGTCGTCAGATACATAGTACAGAATACAAATACAACTGATTAATACATCTGTCGTGTACAATACGACAAAACATAAACTGTGAGTTTGAATACAAATATTATCTTCTAGAGAGTATTCATACTCAAAAGGAGTCCTCATTACATTTATTAACACACCATTACATAGAATAGTGAGGACTACTAACTAATACTATCATTCGGACCATCACTCCGTACCCCGACTTGTCCCAGCTACGTTCTCATTTCCTGAAGAGAACAGTGAAAAAAAGGGTGAGCTCAACTAGCCCAGTAAGAAATATTATGACTAAGATAATGCAGAATAAATTATCATTAGCCTTCAACAATGTTAAACTGATAAAATATAATAGACATCAAGTTTAACTGTAGCGGAACAAGCAATCCATTAAAAGAGTCAAGTAGAAAATAAACTCTACTATCTTTTATGATTTAAAAAGTTTTTCAACACTGTAATCGCTGAGACTCAGCTTAATAAAATAATCCACATCATCGAATCACCCCTGCACTACGGCCAAGGATATTCGTGTATTCATTAATGGTCATGATCATGCCAACAACTGTCCATCAATGCACTACGGGCCAATGAGGACTTTTACCACATCATTTGTAACATTACGGTCATGATTATACCGAATAATCCCTGGTCATAATCATACCAAGTCCATCTATGCAATACATGCCACAGATGACTTTCAACATTTTATAAACATGAGGATGATGACAATGATATAAGAATTCAATAAAACAAGTTCAAGAATTAATTTATCCAGGAATTAACAACGTCCAAATTGTCAACATGATACTGCATTGTGGAGTAAAATTCAAGAATGCTTAGAAGAATATTTTCTTGAAAAGATACTGGATGAAACGCAACTATCAAGGATATTCCACAAATTTCATGGAGTATAGAAGTCAAAACTTAACCAACTGAGTACAATAAAGAATGGAATAACAAAAGAAATCACCATGCATGCGATAGACCGCACAGACAGGTTATTCCAATAGAATAATAAATAATGGAACCAGGTCCGGCGTAAACGCACAGACAGGATATTCCGACAGAATAATAAACAATGGAACCAGGTCCGGTGTAAAACACACAGACAGGATATTCCAACAGAATAATAATAAAACGGAACCAGGTCCGGTGTAAAACACACAGACAGGATGTTCCAACATAATAATAAACGGAACCAGGTCCGGTGTAAAACACACAGACAGGATGTTCCAACAGAATAATAAACGGAACCAGGTCCGGTGTAAAACACACAGACATGATGTTCCAACAGAATAATAGAAGAATGTCACCAAGTATAGGGTAGACCGCGTATACTGGTTATTCCAACAGAATAATAACAAATGGAATAACAGAAGTTCTCTTCATGAATATAAAAGAAATAATATTCCCTACCTTAAAAGAACTGGATATTGGAAAAGTGATGTAGCAGAATACTTTTATTCTCTCTCTCTTATTCTCTCTATACTTTCTCTCTCTATAGCTTGAATGAATTCGTGAAAAATAATGAAACCCTAGGCCTCTATTTATAGAAAAACTGAGGGTGGCTCTTGGTCTTAACGAAGGGTCAAATGACTCTTGGTCTTAACGAAGGGTCAAATG
This sequence comes from Panax notoginseng, assembly GCA_016801055.1. Taxonomy (NCBI): domain Eukaryota; kingdom Viridiplantae; phylum Streptophyta; class Magnoliopsida; order Apiales; family Araliaceae; genus Panax; species Panax notoginseng. Next base: position 99,215,339 of record CM029017.1, on the reverse strand, counting down.
ACTCTTGGTAATATTGAAGGGACAACTACTATTGACGAAAGTAATTACTATTGACCAAGGTAAATACTATTGGCGAAGGTAATTACTATTGACCAAGATAAATACTATTGACGACGGTAATTACTATTGACGACGGTAATTACTATTGACGAAGAGACTCTTAGATGATGACATATGGCCCCCCATAAAATAACCAAACTTACCACAACGTCTCAATTATTGATTTAATAATATAACATATTATACAGATGATACTATGACAATAATTTAAGAGATATGATGCAGCAATTACTGTAGCAATAATTGAGTATAGCTGAGTGACTTCTCACGTAAGCATCAATAATCAATACCGTGTGCTACTATGCAACTACGCGTATTACTGTACTTTTACTACCGAGTAGTTCAACAGTTTTAACGGTTTTAACGGTAACACCTCAGCCGTTATTTTTATAGAAAGATAATTCTGTCGTTTTCTCAATCCGACAATAATTCCGTTGTGGGGTCCACCAATGATTGTGCCGTCGTACGAATATTCCCCGACAAAAAGAATATTCTCCGACCAAACGAATATTTTATAACAACTTGCTTACTTTGCAAAATTTATAAATATTACCCACAACTATAACATTATATCAAATTAACTCCATAATATTCAAAAATGATATTTATAGAAAATTCATCTTTATTTATAAAAGTTGGGGTCTTACATCATACATTCAACATATATATAACACATCATGCTCTTTGCAATAACGATTTAAAACAATCAAATTCAAATAGCAAATAGGAACTGAAAGATTTTCCTTGATCGTTGTTTACCAATAAGAGTTTAACAGCTTGCAGATATCTGCACTTCACGTGCCCTACACAATTATATAATCATTCACATCAACTATTAGTCACATAGCAACGCATAGTAGTTATAATGTAAACTTTAATCTACGCCTCATAACCCTTCCTATCATAAATACACAATGTTCAATTTGATCGTGTTAACTTTCGACTTATATCTCACTATATTTCATATTTGAAGCTCATTCAAGTGTTTAAGACTTGCTAGGACTACTTATTGGTCTTATATTAACACTATTCAATATCTTATAATATTCATTTCATTTGATTTAAAACACTTTTTACGTTCATTATCACTTATCACGGCGTTTAGATGTTTATTCGTCGCATGCCCAATTTGCCTCTCTTGTGTGTGCTTAGTATGCGTATACAACTTATTTAATATATCATATATTAATTTTAAGCATCATTATACTTCATAATAGTCATGTTCTATAACTTAGAACAACATCTTTTATCGTCAAGAGCACTACACTTGCATACGTGTATGCCCTACGCCCTCTGATTGTCCCCGAAAACATAACAGTCCTATAAATGACCATTTTGACCCCTGTTCTTGACCTCAAATTGAAATACGTAAAGAATAAAAGTTGTAGGCCTCTTCGTCCTCGTTTCGGATCATCTTGAATCACTTCAATCGGAGTTCGTATAAAAACTTTATGCCCATTTTACTAAAATAGGTCAAATCAGTCACACCTGACATACTTTGGGCGCAGCTGCGCCCAATTAAGTCTTGGGCATAGCACAGCTATGCCCTAGAGCGCAGCTGCACCCCAAATGACTTAAGGCATAGTGCAGCTGCGCCCGTTAGCAGAAACAGGACCTGAAGCTACCGTTCTTCGCGATTTTTGACCCTTTTTCTCCTACTAATCTTCATAACTTGAGTTATACACATCCAAATTAGTTCGTTTTCGATTCTATGGCTTCATATTTCATAGAACTACAACATACTATAATTCTAACAATTTATAGAAACATTAACCAACCAAAAATTTAACCCAAAACACATGTTCATACTTTATTTTCATGTTTTAACATATTTAGCGAATTCGATCGCCACGGCTTCGTTTCTTAACCAATTAACACGATTTAAACTACGCCGCTTTCGTTTCTTAATATACTAACATATTCTAACATCAAATGACAGATTATAGCACATATTAAGCATGAAAGTTTGTACTTTCTAAAGCCATTTTTGAACAAAAATACTGTTATTTACTTTTCTCATTATCAACCCAAATTTCATGTATTTGAACACCAACATAGACTTATAGAGGATAACTAACAGATTTAGCAAGAGAATACTTACATATAAACAACATCTTTTACAACAATTCAACCAAAACCTAATTTCCAAAGAATAGAAAATTACAAAAACCAAATATTAGAATTAGGGGTAGATTATACCTTAACCCTTTGATGTTAACAAGGTTCTAGAAAATCCTTCGCAATCCCACTCCTTCTCCAACTCTCAATTCTTTGTATTCTTTCTCTCTACCTCTCTGTTCTTCTTAGTTAGCCATTAGGAGAAATAAGACGCCTAATATAACTGATAGAGCCTCACCTCCCACTTACTTATCAGTTAAAGAAAATAAAAGACGTCAGTTGAATAAGCCAAATGCCACAAGGCCTTGTTTGACTAAGTACATAACTCCCAAAGTAGATTATTTTAATAATCTTATATTATATAGTTTTTATTTGTCACCCCTACCACCAATTTAAATAGCTTACCATTATAATAATTATAATTATAATTTTTATTATAATTACTCTGATGATTAATAAATAATTATATATCTAATTTAATTAATAAATTAGATTTAAACATTACTTTATTTAATTTATTTATTCCCTTTAATATTAAACAATTTAATTAATTCCTTAAATTAAATCTTCAAAGAATAAATTTACCTTTGCTTTAATTTAATTATCATACACACGTAACTAAATTATTATATCACAATTTCATAAATTATTTATTTTTCTCAATAAATAAATTATTTAAAATATTTATTTAATTCAATAAATATTTAAAATAATTACCAAATTCATTTAATTTCTTCAATAGTTAAATTAACTATTAAAGCTCACTTTCCCAATATATATATATATATATATATATATATATATATATATATATATATACATATATCTTCACACCATATCACATATTTCAAAATATATAACACGTATATATGCATACTCAAACTCAAAACATCTCATAATAAGAATTTTAAATATTAAGGTCTTATTTTAATAACTTATAAAAATTCGGGTAGTCACAGTACCCGTCCTCAAATCTGATGGCCAAATGTTCCCTAGAATAGGGAATCCATGTGATAATATCAGCTGTCAACAACTCCAGCTGCAGGAGGCAATGAGTGAAACCCTCAGCTACAAGGACCTCCGCCAATATGGAGTAATGACATCGTCGTCCTCGTGGATAGGTATCTAAACCTAACACACTCACAGGACGCAAGCATGGGAGCCTCTCATAGGCCCAAAACTGCCAACACAATGGCAAAACATCTGCGGTCAGTAAACATTTTTAACCTATAAATGGGAAATGACAAGAGAAATACTCACCAGTAGAAATAGGTAAAATCCTAGCCAAGCCTTAGTCAAACCTTGTGAGAGCATACACATGCCTCTGAGGAAATAGGCAAAGGTGTAGGAGCCCCAATCATACTCTCCAATACAGTCCACATGACGCGTGGCGCTGATCAAATCGAAGGACACCGTAGAAGAGTTATCAGCTATGAAGTAACCCCTAATGATCATCAGGAACAATCGCCGAAGAATGTGATCCCTAACTCTGACATCATCGGGCATGGGCTCGCTCAATAGCCCACTCATAGCATCTACGCTCAAATGACCTGCACCGACAGTCCTGCCCTTGAGCGCCTCCGCCAGAACTCCTAACAAGGATCTTACGGCAGTAGGGGTAATATCCGCCATGTAAGGCACTAGTGCCCCTCCAAACTCCATACTTGTGATAAATCGACAATCCATCTGCGTCATTATCACCTCACAGTCTAGCAAATGGAGAGACTGAGTCTGGTGAAACCAGCGCTTAGACAATGCCCTGAGGTAACCCCAGGGACAACAACGGGGAAGGATGAAAAAGTATGCTCCAAAATCCCAATCATGCACAACCGCTCTATAGCCAGGATGAAGAGCCTGGTACATGGAGTGAATGCTGAACTAATTCCCTCGAGACTATGTAAAGCCGGGAACCTGCATGAAATGTAGATCAACATCATAACCCTTTACTCCTCATCAATAGGAAAGAAGAAAGATCAAGATCTAACGTCATACCTCGTTGGCATGCAAATACATCGAGGGATGTCGACTCAGATCACCCAAAAGCTCTGGGTTTTCTACCTAAATACTCGGGAGGTCCCTATGGGGAACATGTGTAGCAGGAACAAGGTCCGCAACTGGAACATCCTCCTCCTCGTCCTCGACGTCTGGCACATCAACCTAAAATGGACGTATCACCACCTCCACTAACCGACGAGGCTGTCTAATAGAACGGGGTCGAGACACTTCAGAAGCCCTCCTCCGTACACCAGAAGTGGTCCTACGGGAACTACTTGACTGATCTGGATCCATAATATCTGGACAATAAGTCTCCAAATCACCTCAGAAAGGGTGTGGTATTTTCTAGCCTTGAGCTTTTCAAAATGCATTTTATGACTACATGCATGCATGCATTACTTTAACATACATCTAAAGTATAGTTAAAAATGCATGATTAATCAAATGCCTACATTTTGGAAAAATTTTCCATAGTCCCCTTTGTAAATCAGACTATCCACATGCACATAGGCATGACTAGGTGGCCATTCAGTAGTACACATGTCCCAAAGTTATATACATAATATATGCATTAAAAATAAAAGTCATCAATCCAAAAGGTTAACCTCAATACCAGGAGTACTTTGCCTTTTTACCTTTTTCTCATTTGTCCTCAAATAGGATAAGAAATAGCAGAAAAAGGTGCCAATTTGACTGTCTCAAAAGTTAAATTTTTTCACATCATTATGTTCAGCATGGTTTAATACTAACATTTACTATGTTGAATATTTTTTATCAAGTCATTTGAGTATACATAATCACTACTACGTGTTTAGATGCATTTCATGTGATAATTCATTTTCCAACGGATAAAAATTAGAAAAAATACATGCATATGTTACCAGGATAGTGTAGAACACTTGTACGGTGACAGAATTTACAGAAAATCGCCCGAACTCAGCAGATCTGAAGAAGAGCTCTCGGATTTCCTTTGCGGCGCAACTTGAAAATGACTTATGAAAGTAACCTGCAGGATTTTAACATCCACGGTTGGCTGCAGGTCCATCTGCGGATACAGCAGGTGTACCTGTAGCACCTCTGTTTGGGTCCCTCCCCTCCGGCTCGGTCTAGTTCGAGTTGCAAAGGAGTTCTCACAGACTAAAAAGGTCAAATCAGGGATAAAAATGCTACGCGATTGAGCAGAATAGCTTACAATCCGAGTCTTCTTAGATTGAACCTTGGGTCTGCACATCCCTCATTGGTATTCGCCCAAGCACAGGGTATACTATGTCGATTCAGACATTACAAGTTACACTCGGCAATACTGTAACAACCCCAAAATAGGTCCATACCATCCAACCCATTTGGAGTCGTCAAATACATGGTACAGAAAACAACTATAACTTTATTACAACAATTGTCGTACAAAATACAACAACACATATACGGTGAGTTTGGATACAAGTATATACCAAATTTGACACATGTCCCAACCGTGGACAGCACCTCACAGTGACAGCTTACATAAAGGTATAGTCAAAAACTGTTTTAGAAATTAAAATCTTTGGGAAGTGCTCAAGAAAACCTTCGTACATGGGAGGCCATACGTCTAGGTTATGATAGATATCATATGGCCACAGAATTATCCTTGGTTGACCCAATAGACCCCAAAGAAAAACAAGAAGATTACTATCATATTCTTCCCAATGGTGAGTCTTCTCTTGACTTATCATTATCTCCACTGTCTCTAATTGAGAATTATACTTCAAATAAACACCAAGATTATATAGGTAGTGCTCGTAAATATACTCAACAAGTGGATGAGCACATCCCTGTCTTATGATGATACGAGGTTGTATGTCATTAGACATCTTGTATGATAGTGACAAAACACCCTTCCAACATTGGGTTTGTCTCACCCTCAACAGCTATAGACCACCGTTCTATTCCTCTATTATCCCCCACTCGACCCAGCTACACTTTTATTACCTGAAAAGAATTGTGAAGCAAAGGGTGAGCACAACTAGCTCAGTAAAGAATATCATGACTAAAGATAATTAAATTATCAATAGCCTTCATCAGTAATAAATCAGAGATTTAGAACATATGGTAGATGATAAAAATTTTCAACCATAGTTACAGCGGAACGAGCAATCCATTAGAAGAGTCAAATAGACTATAAAGTTTATTATCTTCTTCATGTTAAAAATCCACCAACAATGTTTTATCCCTGTAACATCAATCAACAATTCTGGTCCACAATCATATGAATAACTCATAATCATAACTGTAGTTCTAAATTCCTCTTCTCATCCAGGACGAAGATAATTTTCATCACCTATCTTTACCTAAAACATCAAAGATCATGGTTACACCAAATCACATTTCATGTTCATAATCATACTAATAACTTCATCTTTGCACTACGGCCAAAGATATTCATTTGTATCACCAATTAGTTATGTTCATCTCAACACCTGTTCATCTTTGTACTACTGGCCAAAGATATTCAACAACATGTCATCTTTGCACTACGGGCCAAAGATATTCATCAACAGACCATCTTTGCACCACAGGCCAAAGATATTCCTCAATAATTCATCTTTGCACTACAGGCCAAAGATATTCCTCAACAGTTCATATTTGCACTACAGGCCAAATATATTAATATCTCAAAGAATATATAATCATTTCAGAATTTATATAAACAATAATTATAACCATGTTGATCATTTCACCTTTGCACTTAAGCTAAAGATATTCAATTATAAATTCAATGGTCATGATCATACCAGTCAACAATTTAACTTTGCACTACTGGCCAAAGAGAACCCATAGTCATGATCATACCAATAATCTACCCATCTTTACACTCAAGTCAAAGAGAAATATCATCATTAGGGTTATAAAAGTGTTATATATGATAATAAAATCAATATAATCAATATATAGATTTATTCTCAAGAGTAATATTCATAAATCAACTATAATTTGGTTAGAAAAAGAAACTAATTTTGTCGTGAATAGTAACTCGTGAATAGTAACTCGTAAATAGTAACCCCAACACAAAAAGGTAGAAATTTTACAATAAAATACATACCAATATTTCGGTATAATGATATTGAAAGAATAATATTTCTTAAGTTTATAAATAATTTATTTTAATTATTTACACTTTACTAAATAATGCATTTAATCATCCTAAAATGCCAAACTCTTAAGATTTCATCACCAATAAACAAAACCCTCATCAAAAATCTACATATAACTCATATATGATATTCAAGCCATAAAATTATATTTTTCAATTTTCTTACTTCACATAACATATTTAATTCATTTACTCATAATTAGACCATTTTCATAAAAAATACCAAATCAGTTCCAAAAATATTTCTTTTCTGGGATTTTGCAGAATATAGTCCCATATTGAACATATATTTTTCTCGGAATTTTTAAAATTCATTTACTATTTTTCATATGGCCAAAACTGCCGAATATTTAGACATTTATCATAAATAGTACTTTTATCCAAAAATCCCAAAACTCACAGAATATACTGATATTATATAGATATACTTTCAATAAAATTTTTATCAATTTTGGAGTTAACCACAAGGAGTTATAAGCGATTACTTTTAAAATAGTTGTTTCCCATAAAATTCATAACTCTTAATCTATACATCTAAAAATCACCATTTTTGGACACAATCAAGAAAACTCATCAAAATATCATTTCAAAGTTTTCCAGAATTTTTTGAAGGATGGAAGAAGTACGAACTGAAAAATATAACAACCCTTAAAATCTCATACCTCAAAAGAGCAGTACTTCTGACTGAAATATCGGATGAAAAGTCGAAGGAAACTTCTACTGAATAACAACTCTCAAAGTATCTAAATACTCACAAATATATGCTTGATAATCTAGAGAGAAAGAAAACTTGTTTTTGGTGTGATTTTCAATTCTAACATAAGCACCTATTTATAGGAAAATGCTAGAACGCCAAAGAAGACTAAAATAATATAATAATATTATTTCGTTTTTTCCTTCTACGCCACTTCACCAACCAAGCCACCAGCAGCCATTAAGGAAGAAAATTCAGCAGCCCACATGCTTATAACATAAGTGGGTCCCACCCATAATTTAATAAAAAAATTATTTTATTTTCCAAAACTTCAACAATTCATAGAAAATAGCCTTTTTATCAGAAAATTTGAATCTCACGACTTTGTATAGAAAATTCAATTCTCTACAACTTTGCAGAAGAAAGTTTTTCCAAATTCCAAACAGAAATTGACCGAAATCCATAAACGGACGATTTTACAGGCTATAATCAAATTTCAGTCAAGAAATGGGGTCCACCGACACACAAAACATGTGTTAATTATTTAATACAACAAAAATACTCTTCCTCCTCATATACTCATACATCCCACATTCATTGTAAAACTATCACCATTATTATATTATTAAATATAATAATAAATTATTTTATCAGAAAAGATAAATTATCATTTTTCAACAATTGTCACTTTAAAAATTTTCTCCATCTATATCCACATAAAATTAATATTTTTCTCATCATATAAATCAATAATTAATTATTCACAAATAATATTACAGAATCACAGTACTGATAGCCAGGCCGTTCCCAGGAAAGAGGGGGCTTTTCAATAAGAATTTCTCCTTACTGGCGCGCAATTAGATGACCAAACCTCTCATTAGACAGAACTTTCTAGACATTGCCAATAATGCTATCTAATAATATTATTCAAATAATATAAATTATTGATCTGATAATAGAAAATACTGTGCAACAACAATTTTTGAAACAACAATAATATAAAATATCAACGCAGCAATTATTGAATCAATAAAATAAAATATTGAACAGTAACTACTGTAACAATTATTCAGTAGTGCCTTCTTACGTAAGAATCAATAATTTCAAAAATATTGTGCAATACCGTGTGCTACTGTGCAATAACGCGTATTTCTATATTTTAACCACTGGGTATTCCAACAGTATTAACGGTAACAACTACGGCGTTAATTATAAAAACTCAATTTTTGTCGTTATCTTCATCCGACCGTTTTCCGTTATGGGGACCCACAAATAGCTGCGCCGTCGTACGAATATTCCTCGACAGAAAGAATATTCCACGACCAACGAATATTCCCCGACAACAATGATTATTTTATAATCACTTGTTTATATTGAAAAAAATTCACATTTCACCCATAACTTTAACTTTTTATCAATTTAACCATTTACTGAATTGTAATTATAAGAAAAATTGAATACTTTTATTTCATAAAATTCGGGGTCTTACAATCTCCCCTCCTTATGAAATTTCGTCCCCGAAATTTACGTACCTGGTTTTTCGAAGAGTTGAGAATACCTTGCTTTCATTTCAGATTCTATCTCTCAGATCATCATGATTTCTCCATTGCTCATCTCCCATGATAACTTCATTTGGGTTCTTCACTTGTTGGGAAGTCATGACAACCGCCATCCCTCGAACTACCCGGCTTTGACTTATCTGGGGCAGCATTTGGCGTCATCACTACTGTTGGAATATACTTTTCTATAGAACATATTCCTCCCTAAACTGCCTCTTCGTACTCCTGATTCATGATCTGAATCATCAATCTTCGATCCATATCGGATTCAGGTTGACTGCTCTATACAGGGTAATTCAAAACTCGATGTTGGGTTCTCCCAATTGCTTTCTAAAAAGAGAAATTTATATCATCTATTTTAGCCTTCTTAGATCGGACATCTCTTTCCACAATATCCACGTGTCGTGCGGCTTTTGCCCATGCATCACTTATTCTCACTCGTTCAGTTTTTTCTTCTTTCAGCTCAGATTCCATCTTTATCATCTTATACTCTGCCAAAGAATGCTTCTGTTCAAGCATCACATATCGGGTAACACAAGCTTGAATTGTTGCATCCTTTTGTTCCACGACCGCCTGTCGTTCTTCAGCCTGCTCTTCTAACTCATGAATACGATTTTGAAATTCTACATTTTGATCATATAATACCTCTAATAAACTTTCCTCAGGTACCTATTCTTCCTCTTCTTCTTCACTCTCAGCTGTTACCTCTGCGACTATCTCAGGTGCAACTATCAATTCTTCACTCACCACATAGATATCTCTAATTCCTTTTTCGTCTGACTTCACATTATCACTGTTAGTGATTAGAGGTATCCCCACAGTCTCATTCACTCCATTGTTAGCATTCTCAGCTGCCATTCTCAAATACTGCCATAAAATAAGGGTTAATTAAACAAATTAACATATCACATAATATCCCAATATTATGACTGACCAACAAATAAGCTTAGGTAGGACACACTAGCGAAGGATTTACTCATCTCTCCCCTCCTAGTTGTATTCACCGATCTCCGCCAGAGATCATATCCCTAAGCTCTGATACCAAATGTAACTTTGGACACCAATTTGTGTCAGCACCTTACATTGATACCTATCAGTTTGCCACCGCAGAACGGCATCAACTACGGAGAGTCTGGCTTCGGTGCATCCCCCATCAACAGGAAGTCACCAGCGAGAGGCTCGGGACTCTTTACTTATAGCTCTGATACCAAATGTGACAACCCCAAAATAGGTCCATTCCATCCAACCTATTCTGAGTCGCCAAATACATGGTACATAAAACAACTACAACTTTATTACAACAATTGTCGTGCAAAATATAACAACACATATGCTTTGAGTTTGAATACAAATATATACCAAATGTGACTCATGTTCCAACCGTGGACATCACCTCACAATGACACCTTACATAAAGGTATAGTCAAAAACTGTTTTAGAAATTAGAATCTTTGGAAAGTGCTCAAGGAAACCTTCGTACATGGGAGGCCATGCGTCTAGGTTATGATAGATATCATATGGCCACAGAATTATCCTTGGTTGACCCAATAGACCCCAAAAAAAACGAGAAGTTTACTATCATATTCTTCCCAATGGTGAGTCTTCTCTTGACATATCATTATCTCCACTGTCTCTAATTGAAAATTATACTTCAAACAAACACCAAAATTATATAAGTAGTGCTCGTAAAGATACTCAGCAAGTGGATGAGCGCAACCCTGTCTTATGATGACACAAGGTTGTATGTCATTAGACATCTTGTATGATAGTGACAAAACACCCTTCCAACATTGGGTTCGCCTCACCCTATTTTATTCACCAAATATAACTACTAAATGATGACCACCTTTCTATTCCCTTGTTGCCCCCGCTCGACCCAGCTACACTCTTATTACCTAAAAGGAATTGTGAAACATAAGGGTGATCACAACTAGCCCAGTAAAGAATATCATGACTAAAGATAAATAAATTATCAATAGTCTTCATCAGTAATAAATCAGAGATTTAGAACATATGGTAGATTATAAAAAATTTCAACCATAGTTGCAGCGGAATGAGCAATCCATTAGAAGAGTCAAATGGACCATAAAGTCTATTATCTTCTCCATGTTAAAAATCCACCAACAATGTTTTATCCCTGTAACATTAATCAACAGTTCCTTTCAATAATTATATGAATAACTCATAATCATAATTGTAATTCTAAATTTCTCTTCGCATTCAGGACGAAGATAATTTTCATCACATGTCTTTACCTGAAACATCAAAGATCATGGTTATATCAAATCACAGTTCCTGTTTATAATCATACTAACAATTTCATCTTTGCACTACGGCCAAAGATATTCATCAACAGACCATCTTTGCACTATAGGCCAAAGATATTCAGCAACAGGTCATCTTTGCACTACGGGCCAAAGATATTCATCAACAATTCATCTTTGCACTACATGCCAAAGATATTCCTCAACAGTTCATATTTGCACTACAGGCCAAATATATTAATATCTCAAAGAAATATATAATCATTTCAGAATTTATATAAACAATAATTATAACCATGTTGATCAATTCACCTTTGCACTAATAAATTTAATGGTCATGATCATACCAATCAACAATTCAATTTTGCACTACTGGCCAAAGAGAACCCATAGTCATGATCATACTAAAAATCTACCCATCTTTACGCTCAAGTCAAAGAGAAATATCATCATTAGGGTTATAAAAATATAATATATAATAATAAAAATAATATGATCAACTTCTAGTTTTAATCTCAAGAGTAATATTCGTAAATCAACTATAATTTGGTTAGAAAAAGAAACTAATTTTTTTCGTGAATAGTAACTCGTGAATAGTAACTCATGAATAGTAACTCGTGAATAGTAACTCGACACAAAAAGGTAGAAATTTCACAATAAAATACATATCAATATTTCGGTATAATGATATTGAAAGAATAATATTTCTTAAGCTTATATAAAATTTATTTTAATTGTTTACACTTTACTAAATAATGCATTTAATCATTCTAAAATGTCAAACTCATAAGATTTCATCACCAATAACCAAAAACCCTCATAAAAAATCTGCATATACCTCATATAGGATTCTCAAGCCATAAAATTCTATTTTCTAATTTTCTTTCTTCACAAAACATATTTAATTCATTTACTCATAACTAGACCATTTTCATGAAAAATACCAAATCAGTTCCAAAAATATTTCTTTTCTGGGATTTAGCATAATATAGTACCATAGTGAACATATATTTTTCTCAGAATTTTTAAAAGTCATTTACTATTTTTCATATGGCCAAAACAGCCGAATATTTAGACATTTATCAAAAATTGTACTTTTATCTAAAAATTCTGAAATTCACAGAGTATACTCCTATCATATACATGTATTCCCAATAAAAATTTCATCAATTTTGGAGTTAACCACAAGGAGTTATAAGCGGTTACTTTTAAAATAGTATTTTCCCGTAAAATTCATAACTCTTAATCTATACATCCAAAAATCATCATTTTTGGACACAATCAATAAAACTCATCAAAATATCATTTCAAATTTTTTTAGAATTTTTGAAGTTCAGAAAATTACGAAACTGAAAATCATAACAACCCTTAAAATCCCTTAATATCCCTTACCTCAAAAGAGCAGTACTTCTGATCGGTATAAGGCTGAAGGAAACTTGCACTGATGAATAGAAACTCACAGAGTATCTAAATACTCACAAAATATACTCAATAATCTAGAGAGAGAAAGAGAGAAAACTTATGAATTCTGGTGTGATTTTCAATTCTAACTTAGCCCTCTATTTATAGGAAAATGTTAGCACGCCGAATCAGATTTAACTTGTAACCTGATGGCTTTACCTGCTACTATTCCCACCCACCACATTTGAATAAAATTCTTAGCATATTTTTTCACCAACCAAGAGTGGGGCCCACCAATTCTAGAATTTTCCACCAAAATGATTAACTCCGAAAATTCGACAATTTCTGAACCAGTCATCTCGTAAAATTCATAACAAATCATACGTTCATTTTTAACGGTTCAAAATTTGTGGACATATACTCAACTTATATATGTATAACATATCCAAATATTACCACGATCCAACGGTCGGATTAAAAATTATAACCCTCGCAAAATATTTTAAAAACCCTAATTTGATTTTCAATACCTCCGTTCTGACAAAAATACTGATAAAATACCTCAACATTAACTCTTTCATTTTTAACCACAAAAATATATCCCTCATTTATATCCATATAAAATAAATATTTCCTTATCATATGAATCAATAATTAACTATTCACAAATAATATTACAGAATCACATTTATAACAACCAGGCCGTTCCCAGGAAAGAGGGGCTTTCCAATAAGAATTTCTCCTTACTAGCGCGCAATTAGGTGATCAAACCTCTCCTTAGACAGAACTTTCTAGACATTGTCAATAATGTTATCTAATAATATTATTCAAATAATATGAATTATTGATCTGATAATGGGAAATACTATGCAGTGACAATTATTGAACAACAATAATATAAAATTTTAACGTAGCAATTATTGAATCAATAAAATAAAATATTGAACAGTAATTACTGTAACAATTATTGAGTAGTGCCTTCTTACGTAAGAATTAATAATTTCAAAAATACTATGCAATACCGTGTGCTACTGTGCAATAACGCGTATTCCTGTATTTTAACCACCGGATATTCTAACAGTGTTAACGGTAACAACTACGTCGTTATTTGTAAAAACTCAAATTTGTCATTTTCTTCACCCGATAGTTATTCTGTTATGGGCCCACAAATGGCTGCGCCATCGTACGAATATTCCCCGACAGAAAGAATATTCCACGACCAAACGAATATTCCCCGAAAACAATGAATATTTTATAACCACTTGTGTATTTAAAAAAAAATTCATATATCACCCTTAACTTTAACATTTATCAATTTAACCATTTACTGAATAGTAATTATAAGAAAAATTGAATACTTTTATTTCATAAAATTCGGGGTCTTACAATTCTTGTTCTTTATCTTTTCGTTTAATTAATAATTATATATAAAGGATGATCCGGGCGTATGGTTTGTAAAATTTTAAAACTCGATTTTTTTCACGTTTTCGCTTATTTGTGCAATTTGATTGCGTTCATGTTTATTACAAACCTAACAGTGGTATTAGAGTCAAACCTTTATGTGAATTATTAATTATTTTAATTTGATATGTGTTTAGAACAATTTAATTGGGAATAATTTTGTTGTATGAAATTTAATTAAAAAAATTAATTTAATTTGCGAATCAACATGTTGATTCGGTTAATGTAATTATTATATATTATCGAAACCTTGCTTCACCGAATGTTTTTTTTATATTTATAAATAATATATATTATTACAAGTTAAAGGTGATTCCTTTAAAAGTTTCAGGTGATTCACGTGCTTTGAAATAATATATATGTAAAAGGTTACATCATGTTTTGATTTACGTTACGTTATTTATATGAGAATATATATATATATATATATATATATATATATATATATATATATATATATATATATATATATATATACACACACACACACACACACTCAATTATTTAATAATTAAAATAAAAAAAATTATTTTAATCTTAAAATAAATGGTTTATTTTAATATTAAAATAAAAGAGTTTATTTTAATTTTAAAATTGAATTTCATGCTAACTAATTAGAGTTGAAATTGGACTCCATGATAACTAATTAGAGTTGAAATTGAATTTCATGTTTCCTTAAATAAAAGAATTTATTTAGATATGAAATAAGATTTCATATTATTCAAAATAAAAGTATTTATTTGTGAATAGGAAAAAGAATCCTAATTTCCTTAAATAAAGGAGTTTATTTAGATATGGAATAAGATTTCATATTATTCAAAATAAAAAGAGTTTATTTGTGAATAGGAAAGAGAATATGTGTTTCCTTTAATAAATGAGTTTTTTTTACTTGAAATTGGATTCCATAATTTAGATTAAAATAAAGGAGTTTATTTTGATTCAAAATTAGATTTTATACTAACTAAATTTGCCCATTAAATGATATCAATATATATATTGAATGTTTATTATTCATGAGATGAATATTATTTATTGATGCATATGATGATGTGTATGATAATAAATGAGATTGATTATGCACTATTGACCAATGTGATTGGATTTTATTTTAGTTGGATGCATGAATGTATGAGTTTTATTAAATGGGGTCTGCGTACCTCGTCTTCTCTAATTTTTTTCTTGATGTAAATTCTAACTCCCTCCTATGTACTTTCCCTTGACTGCTGATCAAGGTTTCTATTTATTTTAAATAGTTTTATAATAGGAATAGTTAGAATTAATTTTGAAAAATTAGAGATCAATGAGCAAGGAGCAAGGAGCAAGGAGCGCTTGAAGACCCGTTTGTAATGGAGCCCAGGTTTAAATATAATTGTTATATTTAAATATTAATTCTTGCACCCCTAGGTTTGACCTTTTAATTCACTTGGTGGCTCTAGTAAACCAAACTAGAATAAAAGTCCATAATCAATCCGGGTAGAATATAGTATTCTATAAGTGCATGCTTATACTATATATATTATATATTATGCAAACATGCTTTGCATGTTCATTAATATGATATATATATATATATATATATATATATATATATATATATGCATGCGTGCTAAACAAGATGAGACAAATTAATTACAAACAAGCCCCTCAAAGTTTTTATATTAAGTCCTAAGCGTTCAAAGATATTTGGAATATCGAACGTCGCTTTCTAGCATGATAAAAATAATAGAGTATCAATTAATTATTATAAGTTTGTTGTGTCTCCACAAGGCTTATCTTAATTCTTTGAGATGTTAATTTTATCACATTTGATACTTATAAAGAAAATTGAACAATGTTGTTTTTTTGTGTCACCATAAGGACACTATTTTTCTTTTTTAAATATATGGAGTGCTGGGTTAGACTTAACTTGGATAATTTTGATTCGGATGTGCCACCACTTGATCAAAATAATCTAAGAGGCAAAATATAAGGAGTTGCATAGTTGATATAATTGACAAGAGTTGTCTACCTATTTATTTATATATAGTTTGTTGTGTCAGCACAAGGCTATATACATTTGAAATGAGATCCTTACTCTCACTAGCAAATCTTTAATTAGATTTTGCTGAACTATATATATTGAGGGTAATATAGTTGGAAGAAAATAGTGGGAGATACCAATTTAAAACAAGACCTAATTTATTTTGGTAATTAATAAAAGAATGTATGCTAAAATGTTGTTAAGAATAAATTCATTTACAGAATTTTACAATGTCTAAAATTACTATCATTGCGTAGCATATTAGATCCTAAATTAATCGGACCGAATTAAATGGATTGGTTAAGAAATTTGAGAATAGTTCTCACATATGAAAAATTATCTTATGTCCTTAATACGCCTATCCCTGCAATGGTTGCAGACAATGCTTCTGAGGAAGAGATTGCTACTTTTAGAAAGTGGCAAGATGATGCACAGTTGGCTCAATACATCATGCTCGCATCCATGAGTGATGAGCTTCAGCGTCAGCATGAAACTATGGATGCTCCTATTATATTCCTGCACATTAAGTAGTTGATGGTAAGAAAAGTAGGACTGATAGATATCATATATCTAAAGATCTCTTCCGATCTAGAATGACCGATGACACTATAGTACAGATAAAATTCCTTAACATAATCAATTTGATTGATCAATTAGGACAACAGGTTTTGTCATGGATGGAGAGTTGAGACAAGATTTGATCTTGCACTCACTCACGGGCTCCTTTCACAATTGTTGTAAATTTTTCATATGAATAAACTAGATATCAGCCTCGCTAATTTTCTTAACATGTTGAAAAATGTTGAGAGTTACTTTTCAACCAAGAAAGATCATGTCTTACTGGTAGGGGCCAAAGGATCTTCTGAAAAGAAGAACGATTCAAAGAAGGTAAATAGAAAGGCAAAAACAAAGGATAATAAGAATAAAACTGATACGGATAGCAAAGGAGTTTGCTTCCACTGCAATAAGCCTGAACACTGGAAAGAAACTGCGAGAAGTATCTTGTAGAGGCTAACCAAATAAGTTTTGTGAAGTTTCAGTTACAAATACAAATTTGTTCATAATTTAAAATAAAATTTTCTTTAAGTCAAGGTTCTACTTGGTTATTGGATACCAGCTTTGGTTATCATAAATATAGATTTATGAAGGGACCAAGTAGAAGTAGAAAGCTAAACAAAGATAAGTAATCCTATTACTTAATAGATTTTGTATACTTAACTTACGTGAAAAATAATTTTGCAAATTGAACAAACTAGTATAAGAAAAGGAGATGACCATTCAAAGAGTTGGATGTGTGTATTTGCTAAAATACAAGTGTGAATTATTTGAAAGGTTCAAAGAATTCAGAAGTGAAACAAATTAACAAAGTATTAAGATTATTTGATTAGATCAAGGAATAAATACTTGTGCAATAAGTTTCTAGATAATCTCAAATAGTTTTCTCATAATCGACGCCTCCTGATATGCAATAAATGATTGATGTATCTGAAAGGAAAAATCGTACCTTATTGGACATGGTACGGTCCATAATGATTTTACTGATATTCTAGTA